>VXBU01000886.1:635338-710208 GCA_013400315.1 Bombycilla garrulus
TGCAATGGGGCCAGCAGGGCTCTGCAGTGGGGCCAGCAGGGTTCTGCAATGGGGCCAGCGGGGCTATGCAATGGGGCCAGCAGGGCTCTGCAGTGGGGCCAGCAGGGCTCTGCAATGGGGCCAGCGGGGCTATGCAATGGGGCCAGCAGGGCTCTGCAGTGGGGCCAGCAGGGCTCTGCAATGGGGCCAGCAAGCCCAGGCTGCATCTGCGGCCACCACAAACCCCGCGGCCTCCAGGCGCGGCACCACTGGTGCCCTGCCCAAGGGCTCGGGGTTGGCTCCTTCCCCTGCCAGCCCCCTGAGCTGTCTCAGAATTCCCTTTGGCTTGGCAATCTGATTCGTCCTGTTTGCCCCAGGCAGCTCCCATATTGCAATATCATATTTTAATTAGAAGAAAAATTATGTGTTGCATGCTTGAATTAAATTAAATTGCATATTTATATTTATAAGACACAGTATTGGCAGGATTTAAATGCTATATGAATTGAAGAACCAGAATACAGGTGTATTATAGTGATTTGTAGCTGAAACATTTGCTAGAAATGCACACAAAGCAGAGCGGTACCAAATGTTAATTTAATACCCTAAGACAACACCGTGCTCTTGCAAGCACAATTTCCTGTATTCCATGTTAGCATTTATCCCCTTTCATTATGAAAAGGTATTAAGAACCTTTGTTACAAACAAGCAACATAAAAAATATGTCATACCACTTCACAACTACTAATGAATAATATCATTTAAAACAGACTGGGAAATAAACTAGTATAACACATTCTACTCTACTAGTACTATAAATATTCGCAAGGTTGTTATTAAAGATCAATGCACACAGTAATTTTCTACTTGTAGGTTTTACAGGTATAATTTTGAATCATACAATATTTTTTAAAACATATCACAAGGATGGAAACCAGCAAAAAGACTGACTGGCAGCAATTCCTCGTGATCAATAGCTGATGTCTCCATCTGTCTTTGAGGGCCCACATAAATTATATTGTGGTAGTATGAACCTTCAAGAGGAGTGATATGATTAACTTGTTCAGGGTCACAACGGGGAGCATCTGATCCCAAGGATTTTACACCTGTGGCGCTGCTGTTCCGCGGCCACATTTGCAGGATACATTCTGCAGCTGCCAGCGGCTGCCCTGAGGTGCTGCCATGCAGAAGGAGGGCTGTGGGCAGGCTGGCCTCAGCTCTGTATTCCTGAGGGGCAGCTCATTTTTTCCTTCACTGAGATCCAAGGCTGAGAGCTCTGTTTCACAGCAGGTGAGGCACTAATGTCACACATAGGTCCGTGCCCAGCCTGAGTCTTTCTGGGAAACCCTGGTGCAGTTGCAGCTGTGGGTGCCCCAACCTGCCCTTCCCAGACCACAACAGCCTCCACTCCAGGCCTTGGAAAGCAGACAAAAAGGTCCCTACTCTACTGCTCCCCTGGAGCTACAAATAATGGACTTCTCTTTCCTGGCAGTTGCAGAGAAAACCACAGATTTTTTTTCTTTCCTGTTTTGTTCAGCAAATATAAGCCGTAAGTTAAAGCCCAATATCTTTAGATACCTCAACAAAAGAGGAAGAAAGGGAATCCACACTTAAAGAGAACAGTTTCTTGGGGGCTCCAACAAGAGATGGCAATGTGCCAGGGAAGGTGGCTGGAGAATAAGCCTCTTTGCAGGATTCTGGGATGTCTATTGCTGAACTGCTTCAACTTACTTGAACTATCTAGAACTCATTTTTAATTCTTCTTCTTTCTCTACATGTTCTTACTTTCACCCCAGTCCTCCAAAACTGGATATCATAAGCTGTGAACACCAGGCCCAATGTGCCTTAATGTTACCCCATGAAACAATACTGGCAGGACAATTTCCTTCTGCTCAAAACAATTTCCCTGTCCTAAAATTGTGATTGTTAGGTTAGCATCCCATTGAGATGAGAAAAGGAAAGAGCTACACTTTCAGGTTGTGCCTAAAATTTTAAGGAAGGCAAGCTGCACCGATTTATCCTTGGCATACTGTTTTATACCCATAAGAACAAAAACCTTCTCTTTAGTGGCAGATTAAATTGTGCAGAAATGGACTGACACTGAGAAGGCAAACACTGCAGTCTGCTTAAACAGGCTGAGTCGCACATCAAAGGCTGCTTGGCCACAAAAATATAAGTGTGTACACAAACACTCTTGGTTTATTTGATTTCATAAGAGACTGTATATTTAAAACACATATAAAGACTTTAAAAAATTGGCATGGAATTATACCTTTTTTAATAGATAGCTTCACAATGAATTTGTGATTTAGATTATATTCGTTTTCAGGAAACTTGGTTAGAAAGTAATTAAATGTATTTTATCCATTAATTCTCTCTTTCTTGTTGTTTTGCATTGCGCTACAGAAACAAAACTAAAAACTATGGAATGGAAGGATTTTTTTTTTTAACTGAATATTATAAATGAATAGAGCAAGGGATGTTAATGTTTGTCATTTTCCTTATCTGTACACATGAATATGTTATATGCTCATTTCCATTGCAAATGGAACAAAAGAATGATCATTGCAAACTGAAATATACTGTACATTTAATTTCTTCGTTTCTTTGAAAACACCACTGACAAAAATAATCAGTTTCTAGTATTCTTGTTCTAAAGCTCTGCACCTCAATGAAAATGGAAGGAATTAATGGTGTCCATCTGGAATAAAGGATGCAGTGTGTTCTGGAGGATCATTATTATTCACTGCTGAAAGAAAGTCAGCCAATGGAGCCCTGAAGCATGACTGGACAATTGTGCAAAACTCTGTACAAACACGTAGTCATCCTGTTTCTTGCACACCTCTCCTGCACCCTGCTCACAATTAATGAAACAAAAAGATGGATCATAGCTACATTAGTGAGGAAATACTGAAGAAAGAAAAGAACCTTTTGAGGTAAAAGACAAGCTTGCCACAAGAACAAACCTGAATAAAATGTCAATGGTATAGTTAAAGTCACGATTAAGAGTTTTCTGTCCATCTGAGCAGCAAGGTTCTGGAGTAGCATTCCTGTAGGAGCCATGGGGCACAAGAAACCTCCTGAGGCTTACAAACAAAATCACTTTCTTTGAGTTTTTTAGCTTTCTACTACTCTGTGTTTACTTTGCAAAGTACAGTAATGTCTCCTTCTCATTTGGTCCCAGAGATTAAAAAAATACAGTGAGAGGTAGTGCCTTGCCTGAAGTATTTTTTTAATCATCATAGACAACAGAACCAAAGGAAGAAAGATCTGTAAGTGCAAGCTCTGAGCTCAAAATGACATTTGAAGAGACAGTGAGAAGATCCACGGAGGCAGGCAGGACGACTGGTACTTCTCACATAATGATGAGGCTCTGTGGGACAGAAACCAAAAACCATGTAGAATAAATAGGCAGGAATAAATCCATAGAATGAACACAGGACAGGAAGGTAAACTGCATCCTGCTGAACGGAGTGGGACTGACACCCATGTACGCTTGGTCTTACTGTTAATGGGACACTGGGTCACATCCTTAAAAACCTTATTTATGCAAGTAATCCCACTAAAATCAATGGGAACCATGACTGTAATGACTGCTTCCATGTCTCCACTAGGGATTGCAAGGTCAGGTCCATTTTCTGTGCAATATTGGATGAATGCTAGAAAATCAATATCTCTATTGAGACTTCTTCTTTTGGAGTAAAAATAAACCTGGACCACTTTGAGTTCAAATGTTCATTGTTCCTGGGTGTTTTTATAAATTCCTTTTGAAAGCAAAATGGTCAAATCAAAATGGAGTGAAATGCTCATCTTTTTGGTGTGTTTTACAGCTTGTTGTTATAACTAGCTTTGTAATGCCATAAAGGTTAAAAGCAACTTGATAGTTTCTTTGTATTTAATCTTTATCTGCTAAAAAGATTTAATTTTAACAATTCCCTTTATTCAAATGAGCCAGAGCTGAGGGATAAGTGGGGAGAAAGAGAATGTCAGAATCTACTATTTTAGAAATTTTGTTATTTGATGGAGAACTTTTTGGTCTTTTTGCCATGGAAAATTCAAAGGAAGGTTTTTTTTTAGTAAAAAGATTTTGGTGCAGTCATAGAAGTATAAGTCATTGTTACAAAGCATTGCTTTGGTAGCATGGAAAAAAACCGTACTCAATTCTGTTCACATTACAGGTTATTATTATACTTCAATCACTATGGGGCACGTTCAACTATCATTTTTAACTACAATGCCTAAACCCTGCTTGGGGTATTTATTCTTAATTTGCTACTAAACTACAATTAAACCTACTTGTAATTGTGTCCGAGTTGAATTTTCATACTGAAATATATTAAATTCCTGTGTTTGATTTCCTTATACTTCAATTGTAGTGGGTCAAAAGGAAATTAAAATTAATCCAAGGGATATGAATGAATAATTTAAAAGATTTTCTAATAGATTTATGTTTTTCTGCAAGACCTTGATGATTTGAATGAAATTTTAAGATGGATGTCATTATGCTGGAGGTGAGATCAGCTGCATGTCTAGCATGTGGTTTAAAAAAGAAGTAATTTCACAGAAAAAAACAGCTAATTCCTAATATATTAGAAGTGTCATATCCACCAATTAAGAGACTAACAAATGGGAACTGATGTGCTTTCTCTCAGAGAGTTCCTTGAAATTTTGAGAAAATACATCCCGAATCCATTCTGGACCTCGTGCATTCAATTGACCCAACTTAAATATTTTTCCCAAGAAATTTCATTCAACAACAATTAATAGAAATATCAGTTCTCTTTCAATCCTGATTAATGGGAATTACGGATAATCAAGAAATAAAAATGCTTTGATGCCCAGGTTTCAGCTAAGGTGCTTGTACTTTTTCTGGGACCAATACAAAACCATGGACTTATCCTAGGATTCCAGCTCAGCTGGATTTACTGGCATTCTGGGGAGCAAATCCAAGAATGTGTTCAGTCCCTTTTACCCACCTCTGCAGGGCTTGTTTCCCACCTGCTGTGTGACACATTAGCCATAACTTCTTCCCCTCTTGCACCACTGCACACGGGACTGTGGTTTGGCTCTGCACTGCTAACAACATTATTGACAAAGCAATGCTCCTAAAGTAGAACAACAGCTGTTGTAGCACTTATTTAGGGAATAACGTGCACTTTTCAGATACTCCATGCTCCTATTGGTTTTGGAGCTGTATTACTCACACAACGTATTTAACTAGCACTAACAGCCTTAGAGAACAAAAAACATGTAATTGAAAATCCAGGAGAACAATTGGCACCACTACAACCCCACACAAGCCCAGCACAGCAAGTGGTACCTGTGTCCTCATGATGTGTCCTGCTTTATTGCAATATCCGATTTTTATGTTATTATTGCAAATTAAGTTAACCCAAACCCTAAAGCAACAGACAACGCTTTACAGTCTGGTTTTTTGGCTGTGCTGCCTACAGGGTAAGATTAAAAATATTCCAATTCTTGGAAAAGTATAAAAATTAGGCATCAAAACAGGTCAGATACCTACATATATCTTTTTGATGTGCTCTTGTGATAGGAGAGCAGATTGATAAAGGACAGAAGAAATGCTAAATATGCACCATGACAAACAGTGAAAAATTAAGTATTGTAACTAACATTAATTACACTCTAGCAAGATGAATAGGCTGCTCATCATTAATGAGAATGTACACCTTTGTCTAAGTTTCACATCTACCTGTGATAAATGTGCTAACAGCGATAGAATACATCATAGTAACATTTGAATTAGCAGCACACTAATAGATTGACATACAAGTATGAATAAAGCATTTAATCATAAACATTATACCACACCCAACAGCAAATTTTCTTTTTTTGCATATATATCAAGTAAAATGTATAAACATTACAATTTTACTTCAGTTTATGCTGAGATAATCTAATGGTATTACCTCATACTATCCTAATATTTGTAATGCAGACTACTAGATACTTACATGGTGGCTGTTGGAAGACATTCAGGCAGTTTAATTAAACAGCAAGGGGTTTATGAATACAAAGGGTGGGGCTTGATCTCAGGACAAACTACCCACTGACTTTTGCCCATGTGGCAGGGAGGGAATATTCAAACGGTCTTCATGATGGGTTGACTCCAATGCTTATGAAAGGATTACTTTAATTTACTTTTATTGAAAATGGCAGCAGGCCTGCTAGCCTACGGTTCTTATCTGTACCCTCAGTAGCCTTCTCTCCTGTGTTTCCAGCGCCTTTTTCCTGGCCAGGAAGCAGAGCAGTGGCTGAGCTAGGCATGCAGCAGGGATGGCCAACACTGCCTCCCATGCCTGCAGAGCCCAGAGCTGCAGGCAGCTGGGGCCTCCCTGTTTCAGAGGAGCTGGGATGTGCAGCTGCTGTGCCATGCCATGCCGTGCCATCCCGTGCCATGCTTCCACAGCAGCCCTAAGGGAAAGATCCCCCAGGTGACAACGGCAGACCACTGTCCCTGTCACCCCCCTGAGGCACCCGGGCCTGGCAGCCCCTCCTGTTTCTCTGGGAGGGGCCACCTCGCAGCATGGCTCCATCACCTGACGCTACTGCTGAGGAAGCACATGGACGGCAATGCCCGTGCTCTGCTGCAGGGACTCAGCCAGGGCTGAGCAGACGCCGCAGCTGAGGAGCTGGAAGTGTGGCTGGGTTTCACTGCTCCAGGATGTCCCTGTCCTCCCCGGCTGAAGAGACTGAGGTGCCTTGAGTGAGCGGGGGCAGATGTTTGGCACAGAGCCAGAGTGCACAGGCAGCAGCTGGCACAAGGATTCTCCCTCGCTCAGGGTCAAGGCTCCAAGCATGGCTGGAAGGGAGAGGGCTGGATTTCACTGCCCAGCTTCTCTCATGCACTGCTCACAAAGTCTCCACTCCAATGAAGAGCTTGACAGGGAGAAGCAGAGGCAAGGAAAACAAGAGGAATCTTCTGGTTCAGTAGCAGCAGTAAGCAGGGCTCTGCTACAAGTAAGACTAACAAATGGTGTAAAGACCAACTGTAATTCACAGAACAAACATTGTGAATTAGTTAAACATTGCCAAGGGGGAATTGCTTTAGCCTAATAGTTTCCTGAAGATCATTCAAACAGTGCAAGCTCATCAGTGTATTTTTATGCAATTAAGCAGATGGTTTAAAGTACTTTAATTACTGCCAGGGCTCACCTAGGCTGCACAGGAGATGCCACTGGACTTGTGTAGTGTCTGATATAAAACGCTGGTATAAAATACTGAGAGATATTATACAAGCTCCATGAATCCATCTGCATGGACCACAAAAAGGCCCTGCAGGTCAACAGGCCTACGGACACAAGAGAAAAATCGTGTTTGCTGTAATTTTTATAGAGGATACTGCGCCAAGACAGCTTGGGTTGGGGATCTGCTGGGGAAAAGCAACGCAGCATTGCAGGGGAAAGGAAGTCACCACATGCAGAACAAGGCACACACCTGTGGTCAGAGCACTCAAGCCTAACTTTTCCCTTCTACCTGAACTGACAGATCTCTCCAGGAGAACTGTAATTCCTGAAAACTAGCGTAGGGATTTCAAACTGTTTGTATGTTTTTTCCTGTTCTACTGCCACACCAGCATGCAAGCCAGCAAGATAATACAGTATGACTGCACTGGTAGCTGCCATACTCACATTGAAAGCATGTATTTTCTTTGTTACACTAAATGGTACATTACCCTGACTTCCTTTGCATTCCAGCTGGCAACTTATTGATTGGGGGAACACTTCTGGGCTTCTCCCTCCTATGTAATAATCTTTATAATTTCACATTTCTAAATGCTAAAAGCACACTAATGCAAGTGGGAAGAGTTTCCTCTGCTATTTCACGTACTTAAGGAGAAGATGTTATCGATTCATATGCTTTACTCTAGAAGTGCTTTGCAAAGGCAGTAAGTATTATTATTTTCATTTTAGCAAGAAATAAAACGGCACACAGATTGTCCAAGGTCACCCTGCAGATCAGTGAGAGAATCAGGATTAAATTCAGATCTTTTGGGTCTCTGTGCAGAGACTCTTCTGCTGAGCTATTTTTGGAAGCTTCCAAATGAAGCATGGCCATGATACACAACCCATTCTCACGGTCTAAAAGTAATTTATGACATTCAAAATATTTTTCTTTAGTATTTTTTAATGACTGTAACAATGAAGCAAGTTATTTGCAATAGCAAAAGAAGAGCTGAAAGAAGCAAAATCTTAACATATTGAGCTGACCAGTTTAACTCCTACCTCCTGGACTCTAATAATGTTTCCTCAAGCACTGTGTGCAGCAGCCACTGGAATTTTCTTGCACAAATTTTGAGTTGAACTCCAGGTCATGTAGACAATCTTCTTTTACATTTTAACTGCAGAAATGTATTCCTTATCAAAATTAATACAGTTTTGCAGAAATCCATCTACCTAAAGAAAAAAAAGGAAATTATGTGTGGAGATAATAATCAGGTAACAATCTGAAACTTGTGGAAATTTCAATATGGTCCAAAAAATACCAGCTTGATAAATAGTGAGTCAGTACCAGAAATGGAAAAAAATTATTCAAAACTCTTTTTCATATATAGTTTTATTAGTACTTTGGATGTTTCTCTTGACACTGAATCTGCTCTTCTTTCCAAACCTTCTCTTTACTGGAGCTTATTGTTACCCGCAAATACAAGTCTTTCTTTACAAATAAATTGTCTGCCAATCTTTTTCCCTATCTCCTTTGCATAAAAACAGTATCCTGGGGTTTAACTACTAAAATCTAAAATTTGTATTATTGGGGAGGAAATTAAATAAGTGACCTTACTCACAAAGAAAGCAAAATATAGTCACATGTTTCATAATTTTAAATTTTTGTTACAAAGAAAAAAATTGCAGGCTTGTTCTGTGAACTCAACAAGTCTTCTGAGTAATCTAGCAATTTGCTAGAAAGCCTCAACAGAGAAAAGATAATAGAAAATTTTCACTCCACATGCAAACTATGCAAATATTGTACATATCAATAACATATTTTGCAATCAGTGTTTCAAATGTCTGTGATCCTGGAGATATTCTGGTTGTTCCAGGATACGAGAAACAATTCAATCTCTGGACACAAACAGTAATTAATTGAACTAATGGCTGATTTACTAACATGAACTCCACTTAAAACTTGAATTAATTATTTTTTAGTATTCACCAGGGATTGTTGCTTTTCAGAAATCGATCAGTAAGAAATCAAAATGACAAAATTATTTTTAATACAGTACCTCGCAGATGCATAACTTTTCAATGTTTAATCTAAATGAGGTATTAACTCCTGTGGGTCAATCATTAACCTAATTTTAAGCAACAACTTGATTTGTCTTATCTCCTTCATTGGCCAGTAGATCAAACTACCTTTCAAGTAGTGGCATGAATAATCCCTAGGATAGAACTGATTGCAAAACTATTTATGAGCAATAACTTGGATAAAATAAAACTCCACCTATGCAGTAATCAAGATATGATCTTCATACACAGGGTTTTCTGACTTGCTTTGTATTCCTCCATGGGACTTCTGCACAAAAATGTGTGCAACGCTGCATGTAGGAAGATAGACAGCTGAAACTCCACACTCTTTTGGAGCATTCCGCAGTTTTATGGTCAGCTACGACTGTCAATTATTTTACTTTTTAATTTGTAATATTGTGTGGCTATCAACAATTTTCCAGTCACTCCTTTTAACTGAAGACTGAGGTTATATTCTCAAAGATACAGATAGTGACATCTGGACACTAAAAAGTATCAAAATGTGTTGCCTCACACCCCTGTCTCAAACACTTCTAGAGCAGTAAAGACCAATATCACAAGCCTTTGATTTCCATTGCCCCAAGGAAGACAGAGAAATTTGTGAAATGTACATTAGTATCCACCTCAGAGCTGTCTAACACATTTTTTTAAGTCCTCTGTCCTTTACAACACCATCAAGTTAAAGAGGCAAAGCTGGTATATTCATATCCTAAATCAGAACAGAATCAGAAATTTTGCAGTCTAATATAATGGGAAGTGTGTCTTTTTCCCAATGCGTTTCCAACTCTTTCTATTTATAATTTTCTATCATTTAAGTTTAGATAACCTGGGCTAGGCAGTGCAGAGCTGGGGAAAAGAGCAGAGACTGGAGGCTGGAACACAGCCCTGCCACTGAAAGTCTGCTATGCTGTGATTGCAGTATTGCTCCTGGGAACTGTCACAACACCGCTCATGGAAACTGTAACTGCACCCACCTGAAGGCATCCAGTGCGTCATCCTGCCTCCTTCTCAGCCAAACCCGAGGGTGCTCCTTGTGCAGTTACACGGCTCCTGGCAATTAGAAAAGAATTCCACAATGTTTTATTTCCCATGAAAGCTTTTGAAAATGTTTGCAAGTTCCATTTCAGGGATGTGGGGCACAAAGGAAATGTTTTATCTTCTAGAAAATTTAGTATTTGTATGTCAAACATCTATTTAGCATTAATGAAAAAAATATTTTTCTCTCCATAACTAGCAGTCATTGATATGTAGCAACTGAAAGGCTTTAAAACCTTATTCTGTGTTCTGTATCTCATCAGAGCTATTAAAGAAAGACTGAGAATTGGAACCTTATGCTCAATAGGTAGGACTCAATCTGCCTGTGCCCCCTTACCAAGCAAGGCTTCAACTTCAAAATGTTCTGGTGCTTAACTGAGCCTCAAAACTTGTAAAAGCTGCAAGGAAGGCTGTGTTGAAACCAAATCTTTGGTGCCTGACACTATCAGGTACATGAAATTCATCAGCATGATAAGTGTTCCTGCATGCAGTATCAATAGCCATCTTTCTTACATGATATGAAATTAATCCTCCACTTGAAGCAATTTTCTCTTGGTCACTATATCTTATTTCTTGGTGACAAATGGATAGGATGTGCTACAGAGGAATTCAGCACAAAGGAGAGGAGGCAACATAAACAGACATGCTGCAAACTTCCCACTGCTTACCTCTTCAGCACCTCAGCACTGCTGTCACCAGCTGCTCAGACGAACGGTAAGAGTTCGTGTTTCCCAAGCCTCAAACAAAGTAAACAGGAGCTTTTTTCCCTTTTCACAGATGGGCATTATCTGGAATTGCCGGCCTCCAAGGTATGGCAAGAACAGGGTACACTGTTGGGCAGGCACTGGCGCCTCTAGGAAAGCCTACTTAAGGTGCATTAGAGTGAGTAAGGCTGAGCACTGAGTTCTCAGCCTGTGGTTGCCTGACGCAGGCCAGTCCAAACAAGGCTGATAATGACAGCTCCCTTAAGAGCTGTCACAGCCTCACATTAATAGTACACATTAGAGTGAAATTTCTGAAGCTTCTTTGGAAAAAGATTTTCTCTGGCACTCATCTGAGGAATCTGTTTTTTTGACATACATCTTGGAGCCTTTATACTTCCTAAAAACATAGTGACATTTAAAAAGTGTATTCCCTGGCAATATTTAAATATGTCACATTTTGCAGAAATAAGACGGTAAAGGTACTTGCAATTCACTTGGGAACAATTTTTGAATTTGACAAAATCATGCTATTTCTGTGATCTTTGATATTTTCTTGAAATGGCACTAGAAAACCTATGTCTAGCAATAAAACCTAATTTAGTCGGACTGTTCAAATAAATCACATTTCTTAAATGTGTTCACAACATTTTTTTCAATTACCTTCACCCCATGTATACTTGTGATTTTCCAGCTTCAGTTCTCTAGACTTTCCCTCCTGGAGACAGACACAAGGCTCCCCAGTGCTGTGTCACACTGGTTATAGCTTCAGTAGGTTCAGGAAGGTTCCCAAATCCATCAGGTTTACCTAAAAGTTGACAAGATTACAAAGCTCTGTTGTAAGAAGTATAGATCCTGAACTTCCAAGTGAGGCTAAAACACCCCTAACAATTCTACCACAGAGCAAGTAAGGGGAACACATGAATATATTTAAAACATTTAAAGCAGCATTTTCTGCATTGAGAGCATAGTCAGATTTAGCAAGGTCATCTTCAGACTCTTGTTGCTATTTCTGACTTTTGCTTGACTAGCAACAACCTGGAAAATATCACACTTCTATTTTCACACCCATTGCAGTCATGCTGCATAGCAAAACATCATCAGAAACAAATGGATTCAGAGCCCAATGAAACCAATATATTTACAACCTAGTGCAACTCAGGACACTCCTCAGTTACAAGCTCATTTACACAGGTGCAAATTACAGCCTATTCAACATTTGATTTAAATGTCTTATTAAATCTTATTTATTAAAGACTTAATAAACATGCCATACTTCTATCTCTGAAGGATAGCTATTCTATATGAAAGATTTTTGAGTAGTTTATGCAGTTATATAAAAAATAATTTTTACATCTTAAAATTTAAGCATCATCATTCTAGGAAAAATTGAGGCATAGTAAGTGTCCATCACAAATTGGATGAATTTATGTATGTCTGTAAATGAACAGGTTACTTGTTAATCCAATAATGCAGGTGTGTGAAATCTGTAACATACTGCCTTCTCTAATATTTTGCATTTCTGACTTCCATTAACGCCCGATGAATATGCACCTGAAAGGACAGAGCAGTGCTGTGAGGATGGCTGTCAATACTGGCATCAGGACTGCTAACAAATGCCTGGCATTTCAATCAAGGCAAGGCATGCACTGGACAGAATGAACCAATGGGAATTGATTCCCAACCAGATGCTGTGCCAAATCACTTGAATTTCTGCCCAGCGGCAATTGTGCAATAGCTGAAAGTTTGGATGCTCATCCCTCATTGTGACTATGGCCATACTAAAAAGGGTGAATTAAATCAATACAAAGCTGCTTTCAGTTGGATGTGAGGGCTAACAGGAATGTGTTCCAGTTCAAAGCAGGGGAGCAGACAGTGACACTTGTTACTAAACAGTAGCTGGCAAACACGGCATGAAGAATAGACCTGAGGCAGCAGTCTCTGTGCTGATGGGATATGAATCACCGGGGGAGGAAATCAAGAATGTACCATTTCCAAGATTCCTCATCTTTTTTGGCAGCAGAGGTAGAACTGGGGGAAGGGAGTGAGGGGACACTGTGCCACAGTGCAGAGAAGCCATATGCTCCATTCTCTGCTTTACCTTTGATGTAAAGAGAGCAGACATTGAGGGTACAGAATCTCCTGTAAATCAGTCCAAAGAAACAGGTTTTGTCAGTACAATGTTACTTTAAAATTGCTCACCAGGAGCCTTATTTGGGAGCCTGTCCCTGACCCATCCCTGGCCTCATACCTGATACAGAGGTGGACTTGACGTTGTGACCTCTTCTATTAGTCATGGAGGAAGAGAGAAGATTATCTTGTTCCAAAATGAATCCTTAGAAAATAAACATATATCCACAGGCATTCATACAGCAGAAATTCCTGATAAAATGTGCTTACTCCAAATATCACTTAAAGCCTGTAGCCAGGCTGGCTTTGAATTAGGATTTACTCACTTATACAACTGTTCTGAGCAACCATCATCTCCCAGAAAACAGCCATGGAACAAAGAGGGTGAAAGCACTGGTTCTGCAACTCTCCTCCCAGGGGAATACAGCCTGAGCTAATAAATATCCACCTATATACAAGTATGTATGCATAGATGTAAATATTGTTATGTAGGTTTATATATACTCCAGTCTATTTATATTTCTGTCACATAAGGCATCAGCTCAGTTCCATTTTATGTGGATATTTGCCCTGGGTTTGGCTGGGACAGAGTTACTTTTCTTACTAACAGCTGGTACAGCAGGGTGTTTTGGATTTACTATAGAATTCTTGTTGACAGCACACTGATGTTTTGGTTGCTAAGTAATGCTTACCCCAAGTCAAGGGTAAGTCACTTTTTGGTGTCTCATGCTCTGCCAGAGAGGAGCTGCACAAGGAGCTGGGAGCCATGCCCAGGGCAGGTGCCCTGCTCTGGTCAAAGGGATATTCCATGGCAGAGGATGTGGTGGACAGTGCAAAAACAGAGGGAGTTGGATGTGAGGGCCTGAACACTGCTGGAGATGGGCTGGGTCTCAGCAGGTGAGCAGCCAGTGTATTGGGCATCCCTTGGATTTCTTGGGGTTTTTCCTCTGTCCTTTCCCCTTTCATTATTATATTCTAAAGTATTTAAATTATTTAACTATTCTTGTCTCAACCCACAGGTTTTACCCCGTTCTGCCATGGGGAGGCAGGAGGGGAGGGAAGGGGATGAGCGAGTGGCTGCATAGAACTTAATTGTGGACCTGAGTTAAACCATGACAATGTTAATAGAAAGAGGTAAGGTCTGTTCTTCGTTGTTATCTGTGATGACTTTTCCTTTACCAAGCTTTTCTGTGTACTTCTATCTTGTTTTGTTAATCTGTGCCTTGGTGTCTTTGTTCCTCAGATGAAGTTCTCTCTCTCAAACAGCAAGCTCAGACCTCAGCTCTTCCACCTAAATTATGGAAGAGAATTGGTAATTAAGTTTTAACAAGATTTAAATGATATTAAAACCAGACAGTTAAAAGGAGACACTGCCTTGGGCTTTGTTGTAAATTTGTATAATTATTTTTAGTTCTCTGGAGGATGCATGATTATGTTTCTGTATTTATAAAAATACTGCCCTGGAGGCATGAAAATGAATTTTATAGTCCACTGATTTGCATATTAATGTCAGTCTTATGGTGTCAAATGTATTTTTTAGCAAATAAATGTCCATGACAATTATCAAAATTGCCAAAGAATTTTATAATATATTTGACCTGGATTTTTTTTTTAAGTAGAGACAAGATGAGAAAGCCAGTACAGCACAATGATAAAGATATAGGATAGGAGTGAACCAGATTAACTAAAAAAAAACCAGGAATGGATTTTTAACTATGAATTATAATAGTTTTGATAAATAAGCAGTAAGTGCTGACTCAGGTTCTGATTCAAATATATTTAAAGACTCCTGGTCTTTAGATTTTTGACAATACAGTTCTGTATGTTTGCCTTCCTACAAAAGCATAATCACTGAGATCTCTAGATCAAGTGTCCTTATATACTTTTCAGACTGAGAATAAAAAAGCAGGGACAAAAGATATTAGTTGCTACAGTCCAAAATCATAATAAGGAGCTGGAACTGTAATGTTCAAAGCTCGTATCACCAGTAGAGCAAAAGCAATGTCTTTATGGTGGAAGATTATGGAGGTAAAGCCATCTCTTCCATGCTGCTGCGTACAGGAAATTGTATTTAAGGTTTGTTCTCATCTATAAATCTGCCCTTCAAAATCCAAATAAATTTGCAGTTGCTGTAGCTTGTCTTGTATTTCATAATTTTTAAGAGGCATTTTGAAAGACAGAAATCCTATGCCTGAAGTGCCAAGTAAAGGTATAGGCTTTTGGAGCTAGTCTAGACAATACAGAATGACAGTAACAATATTGTACTAGTGCAGAATCCAGTCTTGTTGCATATATGTACATGGAATTCTTACCAGCATTCAGTCAAAAGACAATGAACTCAATGGGAGATTTCTTTGTGCATGGATGGAAAAATTACTATCATAGTTAACAGTAATCCATTTTGTTATCAAGATAAATCCATTGGCCTTGCAGTTTATCTCCCCATGGAACTAATGTATTGTCAGCTGAAATAATGTGTTATTATCACTACAATAATTATCATTGTAATAATCTTAAACAATTATTTGGATTAGAAACCTGTCATATTGTCCAAGTTTATGAGGAGGGCTAAATGCAAGTTTTGTGATTTTTCATCACAGAGAGATGCTTGTTGTATGCCAAAAACTATAAGAGAAAGTGCCATCTTAGTGTCTAATAGTAGCAGATAAGGTGTGTTTTACAAAAATAATCATATGCCAGTCAACTGCTGGCTCAGGGAAACACTTGTTAGGCCATAAATGAGCTGATTGCATGCTCAGAACTACAATTTCCATAAAATCTCATTCGAGGATATATTAATAATCATTACTTAAATATGACAGAATGTCGTCACAGAGGGAACATACACCTGACATTCTCCACCAGTCCCTTGCAAACATAACTCCTGATATACAAACTTTCCCCCCATGTATGTTAGCCAGAATATTTAAAGGTAAACCAAAAATACTTTAAAAATAAAAATAGAATAAAAGTAGTCAAGACTGAGTAAAATGTTTCTGTGATTCTCCAATGTTGATGGCCAATCATGCATATAATCTTGGGAATGAAACAAAGTAGTCTGAAGAAGCAAGCACAGAAAATTCTCGGGGTTTTTTTTTTTGTTTTGTTTTGTTTTTGGGTGTTTTTTTGTTTGTTTGTTTGTTTTTTAAATTCAGGAACATTTGGTAGCTTATTGAAATATTTTGCACTTGGAATTTTGTACCCACAGTCAATTTTGTACCCACAACTGCAGGAATTACAGATGTGATTTTACAGAACTTGTCCTTGCAAAGTGCTAAGCATTGGCTTCGAGATGAATGGCAGGCAGGGGTGGAAAGCCCCCAGCTCCTTGGAGTATCAAAGATTAAGAGAGCGCTGAAGTAGTGGCAATGGATCAGACATGAGCACACAATCTCTACCCAGTCCTGCATGGAGTCTGCCAGACAAGGCTCCTCTTCAAAAATCCCCGATCAAATCTCAGCTAGCAAAGTTCTGTGAGTATGGATCTCTCTATATGTGAGAGTGGAATATTTTTGACTCAGAATCACGTGCCACAAAACCATATTTAATGTCTTAATTAGTCATAATTTATGATATTTGACTACAGACAGAAAAGTATGCTTATTGTTTGTAAAATAAAATTACTTTTTATTTGCAGTACAAACCATCCATATATAAAAAGTAAAATCTGAGGGTATGATCTATTTATCTTCAAGGGTTTGCCAAAGATATAATGATGCTTATATATGCAAAATTATTTACAGTATTGCATTTAAAAAACAAGAGGTATTCAAAAGAGCTACCACAGAGATTTATGTCAGGATTTTAAAAGTTTATCATCCAGTTTTTCTGTGTTCCCATAGCTGGCCTAGGGTTAAAAATAAATTCAGAGGAAATACTTTTACACGTACACAGTCTGCTTCATCAATGAGATAAAGTTTTGTAGGCAAATGTTCAGAATTGCTATCTGCTCCAATAGTTTTCTTTTTAACTGATGTTGGTAATTAGGGATCAATTACTGTTTGGCCTGACTCTTTCTGTGTGTGGCAGGAGAAAGATAAAGAAAGAAGGGATGAAGAGATGGCAAAAAGAGCCTTTCTTGCCTTCAGTCAATCTGCAGGAAAAGTCAACCACAACTGCAGTGCTCTGGGCCAGCCCATTCTGTCCCTTTAGGATGCAGTACTCCCAAAAAGGGGCAAAGGGGCCGTTCCTGTCTGTGCCATTGCCATGGATGAGATTAGTTCACTGAAATAACATCTGAGTGGCTCTGACTGTAGCCCAAGATGAGGAGGAATCCCAAGTATTTGAATTGGTTGAGCCAATATAATTCTGCCCTATCCCCTGCTCTAGGTTGCTCGGATTGTGAACTGTTTAGGTGTAAGAAGAGTGAAGGTAAAACTGCTGCTAGGGTTATCTTTGGTCTGCACAAAACCAGCACCACAGAGAGGCACTGGAAATTGGATAACTGTGTGAACCTGTGTAGACACATAACTAATGGAATACTACAGAAAGCTGATTTATTACCAACATCTTGTTCCAGGAGTTTGCAGCCCTGTTTCATACTTTGAATGCCTCATTATACAGAATCTGCACCTCTGGACTCTTCCTTTTCTGGGTGGTGTCATTTTGAAGTAATACATTACCAGTTTCCATCAGCTGGTGATGCATTACAAGAACACATCAGAAAAACAGCTGGCTCAGTCTCTCAATCCTTAGCGTCCAGCAGCTGCTGACTGTCATGATATATTATGTATATTACGTGAACTCTTCAGTCTATCGTTGTAATACATCAAAACAAGGCACTGGTCTGACGGTGTATTACTCAAGGAAAGGCAAAGCTGAGTGAACCTGTCCAGGAGAGGGGTTCTGGTTTAATTATGGAACAGAAGTCACAGTACACTGCTCAGAGGAGGTTTGTTCACTTCAAATTTTTGGTGCATTGGTAAAACATATTTTTCATTCTTATAATTTGTACTATAGGAGGTCACATTGCTACTCATTTTGGAGACAATCTCAACAGAGTTCTGTCAAAACACTGCAATAGGCTCTGTATAAGAGAAGCTGCACATACAGGGGAGTCATACAGGATTTGGGTTCAACTGTAAGCACCAATTCCTATTCTTTTGATTTCTTGATGGAAGTCCCAGACAAGAACCAGATATTTGAGAATGGTAACTGAAAGCATCTCACCAGTGGGTTCTTACTGCTCCTTCATTTGGTGGCACTCTCAGCAGGTTCCAGGCGATGCTGTGAGCCTGCAGAAAAGCAGCAGCAGAGAATAGGGCCCGAGGCATTGCCAGGGAAAGAGGTGGAGCTGAAAAAATATGAAAAAAAAATGAGACAGTCACCCGCAAATAAATACAGACAATTATTTAAGTCAAGCCTTCCCATATTTAGTTGGTCGTGGCTACTTATATCAGACTTCACCTTGATGGA
The DNA here is from genome assembly GCA_013400315.1 of Bombycilla garrulus. Lineage (NCBI taxonomy): Eukaryota > Metazoa > Chordata > Aves > Passeriformes > Bombycillidae > Bombycilla > Bombycilla garrulus. Next base: position 653,865 of record VXBU01000886.1, read on the forward strand.
TGAGAAAGAATCTCCCATTGATCAGGACTGCAAACTTGACACAGGAATATCTTGGGCTGTTAAACTGAAGACAAACCTGTTTCCTCCTCTTGGGTCAGAAGGGGTTGCTACATTTCTCTCTTCGTTTCACTAGGGCTTCTATTCTGTCCAAAACACAGGGAATGGTCCCAGAGTGTTCTCTCTGGATTGGGTTCATCCAGGGAGTTGGAGTATGAACTGAGTTTTTCACCTGCAAACCCATGGATGACAGACAGGATGTGATATGAAGTACAACCAGTTAGAACTAAGGCAGTGAAAAGTTCACTTGCCTGTAATGCACAAGTATTATTTCCCAGTAATTTTTCAAAGACTCAGCTACCTAACCGTTTTTCTACCTATCTCAAGGTGTAGTTTCTTTATAATGGGGCTCAGGATAGCTCCTTCAGTGTATGTTACTGACTTCTCATTGCAGTTTTATCGGTGTTGCTGCAATATTAACCTCCGTGGTCCCTTCCTTCTCCTGCCTGTTATGCTGCTATATGCTCAGTAAAGTCCTGAGAATTTAATACTTTCTTGATGAAAATTCCTGCAACCTTACTGAAGTCCCTTTCTATCCAGTTTCTCTAACTCAAGGTAAACTTTGGTGGGTTTGATTCCAATAAACATACTAAAACAAATGTGTAATACAGTATTATTTCAATCTGTGGGGTTTTTTTCTTTCCCTGCTTTACTTCATTGCTCTAGCATAGAATATTTTAGTTGGAGAGGACTTACAACAATCAGCTAGTAGACCCAGATACAGAAAAAGCTTTTTTGAGTGAGAGTTGCTGCACTTGAATGTACATGACTAGCAGGATAAAGACCCCAGAAATGAACTTCATGGTGAATTAGGAAACTGAGGGCCACACATTTTTCCACTCGTGTTTTCGTTCAGTAGAAGCAGCAAATATTGAATGCTCTTAGGAGGTAATTGAGAACATAAGATGATCTGAGATGGGGACAATGGACAGCTGTTTGTTTAGATAGCATAGTATACTATAAGAATCATGAATCAAAGGCATGCCTGAGAATGAGCATTTCACCAATATGTTACATTCATCAGAAGAGTTTTAGCTCCTTGTTAATGTTTACAAGAAGATCTAAGCAGTCCTTTATTTATAAAATAAATGGTTCACACTGATACGTGTGACAAGGACCCCTGAATAAAACATGCAGCAAGAATAAATTAAAAATGTGATCAGTAGTGAGAATACATAGGGCTGCTACACACACTTTTGTAAACCTTGAAAAGGATTCAGCATGTCATAGGTTCAGTTGTGAATGTGGCTGATGTGTCCTTTGCTGCAGATTCTTGCAGTGTTGCTGTTGTGGGAGGGTGTGAGAACAATAAGGACAATAGACACACAGGATGACACATAAACACCGGTAACTAAATAGCAGGAAGGAGAGGAATTGATTAATGGATGATATCCCATAAGGATGTCTTGATGAGGGGACAGGTGAGACAGCTGCTGAGATAAAGAGTGCCTCCGTAAAAAGATCTTCTTTCACCAGCTTTCTGGTTTTTAAGATAGCTGAGTCTTGCAGAATTCACCTCTTCAGTAAAATGTGAAAGAGCAGATCCATAGCAACATGGCTGTCTGATACATGTACCCTCTTTGTCCCATGATGTGGGAACTACAGTGACCTCCCAGGGTTTCCTTCCTGACACAGTGAATCCATCTGTCCCAGATAAGAACATGGATATTGTCACAGGAGCACAGCAAAATAAGTGCTCTATGAGAATCAGAAATGCTGTGCCATCAGCCATTTCCCTGTGTCACTTTCCTGATACTGAAAGCAGAGTAATCAGAAAATATGAAGGTATTGTTTGAACACATCATTCAAGTAAAATCAGTGGATTAAGAACTTGTCCTCTGGTAGCACTTGGAGCGTCTTTCTTCAGTGGGTATATACTGTGTAACTGAGCTGGTTTATACTGCTGTATAATGAGCTCTGCGGCTGCTTGTGATTTATTTACTGAAAGAGCTGGATTTAGCAATAGTAAAGTAGTCGATGACGACCTGATCTAGTTGAAGACATTCCTGCTTGTTGCAGGGGAGCTGGACTAGATGATCTTTAGAGGTCTCTTCCAACCCAAACCTTTCTGTGATGCTCTGACTCAGGCCCACCGATACCAGGCCGCGTATTGCCCAGTGGAAGCCTCACATGGAGCTACAGAGCAAAGCTGGATGGAACCAGCCTTTGGTCACCAACCTTTAGCCAGTCCTTGTGCTTTCCCCTACACATTCTGAAGGGAATGATACGTGACGAACTACAGTTGCTGAAAAGTGTATTACACAGACAGGAAAGACAAAGTATTCAATGGATATCAATGTTGAATCGCTTCAGCTTTCCTTAGACAAGACACAAAAGAACAGGAGAGCTTTTGGAAGAATAAATTAATTGCTCTACTTCTCTCTCTGGTGGATACTACCAAAGTAAGACATGTGAGGGTGTTTATTGGGATCTATGGAAAAAATAATATTTCAATACATTCTTACGTTTACATTCAGCAGCATTTTGAACCTGAAAAAAGTGTACCAGCCAGTCTGTGAACCCCATGGAAGACTTAACATACACCCATGAATTATACGAGAAGTTTCCACGTTCTATTACAATAGCCAAAGCTAGGTGGCCAGTTAATGACCTCAAGAGACTTGACAAAATAATTTTTTTTCCTACAATCTTCTGTCTGTTTGTTCCAACTGTCTTACGTGACTTCAGGGCACATGTTGTTACTTTCCTAAACCGGTACCCAATACTGCAAGTTTTCTAGAACATAAAAATTTTCTGATAAAAACCACCATGTTCCTACCAACACAGGGATAAAAATGGTGGTTATGGTATGCACCTGTTCACATATAATGAATAAATAAATCCATTTGTCAGCCCAGGGCACATCCATACTGCAGGGAATTTTTAAGATGCACACGGAGATCAAAGAATCAAAACCCAAAAGTGTTCATGCAACTGAATTTTGTTCTAACTTTTACTGGCCGGTGAATTCAAGACAAAAATGAATAAATTAAGATTGACTACCTTTTGTACCTTCTTTCTTCAGAGCAAGAAACCCTTCAGAGAAGATCACTATTTTTTAATCTCATCTAGGAATCTGCTTGAAGTTAGTGCAGCACTTGATTCTGGCACTCTCTGCAACATCAGCGCTTCATTGTCAATTAGTATTTGGACAGCAGAGTTGCTAAGCTGTTCTGCTTCTATGAAAATAATTTCTTGTGTTGACTACACTTATTCCTTTCCTCTTAATTTCTATATTATAAATCATCTTAAGCTTGTCAGGGGTATTATTAATCACTTATTGTTACCTTTTTCAATACAACTTGAAGACCAACATTCCGCAGCCATAAGTGTCAACTTATTAAGTACTGTTCAGACATTTGTACATAATATACTGTTTCTAAGTCTTCAGTTGTATTACTAGTAGGATAATTATTACAGCAAATGATAAAATACTGCAAAATTGTTTTCTCCCCCCCTTAATAACATAAATAAAAGAAGCAATTAATTTCCTACAATAAAAACAGGCAATACAATAACGTACAAATGTGGAGTTTCTTCATTATTGCATCAAATTGCAAAACGGAAACATATAATTTCAAAAGGCTCATAAGCAAAAATGGAAACACAGCTGATGTTGCGTCAGCATGTAGCACAAAACTGTGAAGCTTGCACAGCTCACAGCTAGTCTCCTCAAATGAAGCAGTTAACATTTCTAAATGAAAATACATAACACAAAAGAAGCTTCTCTTTTTTTTTTGAAGCTATACTTCCAGATTTTAAGGCAATTTTGCAGGATATTACTCTCCATGCAATACTATAACCTTATAGCATCACCAGTTATTTTAAAACCTGTCTATCACACAGACCTATGTCTATAGCTTTATTGACACATCTTGTGACAGATGGCAATAATGTTTTCAAATGGAATCAATGTACTTCTAACCTGATACACCTTCCTCTACACCCCACATATTTATCAGATGTGTTTTTATACCTCTTTTTGCAGCAGTATTTTGGTATGTTTGGTTTTAGGTTGCTGAGAAAAGGTAATACATTTTCTTTGACATCTTGTGCAATTTTACAAGTATTCAGGGCACATTCCCTGCTTTGCATGGAAAATGTATTTGCACAGTTGTCAGAATGATGGACAAGGGGAGAATGATAGGAAGGAGCACTGATCTTTGCTTGTTATTACATACAATAGCCCAGTAGGAATCATGATGTGTTGGTGAGACAAACTATGTCCCATTCTGGAACATATTAAGTTTGTCTCCAGGACACACATGACTTCACTAGGGTGTCTAACCTCATTCATAATAGATGCTAATCTTTTCAGGGCTGACTGATGACAGCACTTCCTGCCCTTCACGGAATTAGAGCTGGGTTTTATCAAAGGACTCAAACTGCCTGCTAATTAGACTAATTCCCTTCATCATGAATTATTTATTTCCATTGGTAACCGACCACTGTGACATTAATGGGTTCTGCTCAACTTAGTTTCATACTAATATACACTATAAGTTAAATGTTTAAAAACTCCTGATACTTCACTCCAGGTCAAGTGTATCTTCACGTAGTTCTTGATGTTTTCAATAAAGTTTTGGTAATTAAAGACAGAATAAAGTGCTCATTGCTAAGAAAAAAAGAAAAAGAAAATAAAGCATAATTTAAAATTCTGAAATCAAACTGTTGGTTTGCTGTTTTGTCCCCCCCCAAATGTGAAGCAATATACACATATTTAAGACTGACAATAACAGTCCTCTACTGTACTAACAGGGCAATTCACAGAACCAGATCCATATCCTCATCCAGAACATGTAGTGCCTCCATATTCAAACTTCTCACTCAGTTCAAGGAATTTTTTGTGTTTAATATCATAAATATGTTCTGTACTTAGGTATCAAGTATCAAATATACAAGCACAAAACAGAATACCTTGCAGACAGCAGCACTGCAGGGTGGAGAAGGCCAAAGGCAGAGCTTGGTCAACACTGAGATGAAAATGGGAGAAACATAAAGCACCATTCTGGGATGTCTTAGCAGCAGGACTTGAGCAGTGCAACAGAGGTCATCTATGCAGTATGTGCAAGGTCTCAGCAAGAAAACCGATGGCTGGTTTTTGGCATCACTGTTCACAAGTTACATTGACAACAGAGAAAATCCGTGAAAGAGCAACAAAAAATCAGAGCAATTTAGAAAACATGACCAATGGGGAAAGATTGATAATAATGTTTATAAAAGAATATGATGACATCTTCACTTACGCAGAAAGATGTTATGGTTAGGCTGGTGATCAGTGTCCTACATGTCTATGAGAAGGAGAACAAGAGAGAATCAATTCAGTCTGAAGCCATGAAGAAAAATTGGGAAAAGTTTTCCTAGCTGTAAGGACAGAAAAGCACATGTCCAACTGGGATAAGAATGTTACAGAATTCTGAGCACTAAAGGGATTTTAGCTTAGGCTAAATAGGCAGATAAGTGTTACAGAAGATTCAGGTGTACATGAACTGATAAAATTATTTTCTGAGGAGCAAAAAAAAATGTTAGTTTTGTTACTGCTATATAAATTTACCTTATAAAATTCCTCAAGATTTTGCCATTTCTAAAGAAAAAATTTCTTTAAAAGTTGTGACTACTTCTCAATGATAAGAATGTCTGTTTTAGGAACATTATATGCAGAATAACATTTCAGTTTTCTAGAACTTTACCGTTAGTTTTTTCCACTGGCAATGCAGACAATAAATTTATTCAATTCCAGTTAATTAATGGAATTCTTGTGACTCATGCGCAGGATAGTACAGTTCAGGCTGTATGTTTTACAATGGATTTGTTTCCTGTTGTGGTGGGTTGACCCTGGCTAGATGCCAGGCATCCACCAAGCTGCTCTATGTCTCCCCTCCTCAGCAAGACAGGCAGAGACAAAATACGATAGAAGAGAACTCATGGGTCAGGATCAAGGTAGTTCAGTAAAGCAAAAGCAAAGCACATGGGGAAGCAAATTAAAACAAAAGGTCCCCATCAGCAAGCAATATCCATCGATTTCCCAGGAAGAAGGGCTTCAGTACGTGTAGCAATTCCCTGGAAGATGAACCTCATAATAACAAATGCTCCCCTCATCCCCACCCTAACTCCCTCCTTAGCTGTTGTGTCTGAGCAGACATCACCCACTATGGAAAATCCCTTTGGTCAGTTTGGGTCAGCTGTCCTGGCTAAAGCCCTTCCCAAGATCTTGCCCATATCCAGCTTCCTGGCTGAGGGGGGAAACACCGGACAGACAGCTCTGATCCTGTGTGAGCACTGCTCAGCAGCAGCCAAAACACCCGTGTGTTATCAACACCTCTGCAGACACAAAGCACAGCACTGTGGGGAAAATGAGCTCCATCTCAGGCAGCCCCAACACACCTATTTACCTGAACTCTTTGGAAATCAAGAGACAACACACTATTTGCTCAGGGATGCCACCTTTGAATTGCTTCTCTTTCAGCAATATGGAAAGACTTTTCACATATTACAGAGCTGGGCTCAAATTTCCAACACCTTTTATACAAACTCATTACTAACTGGTGCATATTCTCACTCAGCTCACAAAATAGGTTTTATTCCAGTTTGATTATCCTGTCTGCGAAAAATGAGAAAGATGTATACAACACATCAGAAGAATCAATAAGAGGCTTGTTTGGGGTAATGTTTGTAATGACAAGGTGAGTTTGAAATAATAAACAGCAGAAGACAGCTGGACACTTCATATCCCTTAGCCTAATAAAGACTTGGAGCACGGTATATTTGATAAATAGTCCTTCACTTGATCACCAGAAAAGAACATGTATCTCTCTAACCCACAGTGATAACACTACCTAGGTGTTGGAAGCTAGATAGAAATGAACAGAGATGAGATTCAATAAGCTCATGTACATTTCTATCACAGTGTGAGATTCTTTGGCTGTGAAAATAAAGGTGTTATTTTTCCACTGTTGAAATAATACAGAATCAATAAGAGGCAACTGTGAGCCTCAATAGCATCAAGGGGTTTCTGTTGACATTCACAAACCAAATGAGCAGAGCTCTGCTGGATTGAGATGTCACCAGAAACCCCAAGATGGCATTACAGCCTTGTTTTTGTAAGTTGTGTTTTTTTGCAATAAACATCCAACTGCCTTTTCATTTTAACTGAAAAGTCACTTTTTACAACTTTTTCTGCTTTTCCTGTTGATTTTTTTTTTCAGGTTATCTGCTCTACCTGCCTTTCTCCCTTCCTCCCATCTCACTCTCCCATCTCCTGCCTCAACCAACAGCTTCTTGTCTATCTCTCCTTTCTAATTTACTTTCTGGTTCTTTGAATTCCGAAATAAAAATATATCTGGAATGGGTGACTTTGTTCAGTGTGTTACAAGCACGCTGTGTCCCCAATGTCCCTGTGCTGGCACACACCCTTCCTTCTGCACTGTGGACAGATTATCCTGTTTAGCCAAACAAAATGTCACTCAGGTACTGCTCATTATTTGTATGGAACAATAATGTCCAAGCGGTTTCTGATGCAGCAATAGAAAATAGATTTTGTTTGAGAGCTAATAATACCTGACACTCGAACAGAGACTTCCATGCAGTGATCTCAAACCATTTCACAGGCATTAATGAATTACATCTCACAACTGTGCTCTGACAAACAGGCTGTTCCCATCTCACAAGTGGAGATAACTGAGGAGGAAGGAGAGAGGTAATTTGTTATTACAATGTCTCTCAGGGCCCAACTCTTCACTGCTGTATCTAAAGGGTTTCTACCACTGGCTTCAAGCCAACACTGAGTAAATAACATTAAAAAGCTCTCAGATGCTCCAAGCATTGGTCCTTCAATATGAGATCCCTTCACTTTATGTGGCAGAGTATGTTCTTGGAAAGTGGGATATAGACACCTTTGGGGGACATTTTATTTTATAATGCAAATTCATAAGTTACTACAGAGAAGGACATTGTGTACTAAAGGGCTCTACCATCAGAAATTTAACCCAATCACCCACCCTCTGATTCTTTACAAGCCTTTTTAAAGAAGGAGGATTCTTGAGAGGGAGCTTTTTTTAAAATGGGATATGAAAAATATATTCTTTTGAAAAAACTTAAGGTGTGACCAGAAACATATCTTTCAGCACCATAAAAACTAGCTAAGATCACAGAATAAGAGGAGAGTGAGCAGACAGCTCTCACAAAGAACTTGGATAGAAGATAACTACAATTTGTTTGTTAGGAAAATTGCTCTCCTCTTCGGAGTAGGTGAGGGATTTATAGACACCAGCCTAACTCCAACATCCAGCTGCTGCTTTTGAAATAAAAGAACAGGTCTGTGATTTGTTACAAGCCACCTACAGGCATAAAATGCATCCCTGCAAATTCTCCTGGTGATAGGTTCTTTGTAGAACATTGGTTTGAAAGCAGTCTCCATGCTAAAATGAACAATCAGACAGCTGCCACAAAGCCAGCATCATTTTTGCTCCACATCTGTGCATCACTCATCAGAATAGAGTCCATGTTTCACTGGACTTTTGGACATCATCTAAACAAACCTGTTGTAGAACAGTATGAGACACCTGGGATCACAAAGGACCCAGGGCTGTACAGAACACTGCCAGTAACAGCCATGATTTGAAGGCATCAAAAAGCATTTTCAGTGTGGTCTTCATGTGTGGTCATATGAGAAATAAAATCAAATGACAGAAAACTTCACAGAGAACTTCCAATTATTATAGTGGTCATTTATTACAACAGCATTTAAGCTCACCAGAAGTCTAGTGCCCATTACACTTATTACTTTATCTTGGTAATTTACAAGGGCTATAACTTTGACAAAATTTTTTTTTTTTTTTTTTAGTGACAAGAGATTTGTGCTCAGCTAAAGTTATGTCCTTGTTAGTCCCAGAGGGAAGGTGAAGGTTAGGCACATAATGAGCACTTTGAACAAATGTCCATGGGTACATTCAGCAAATAGAAATGAAACCACTTTTTTCAGTTCCTATAACTTTCCAATTCCAGAATGCTAAAGCTAAGAGGTATCAGCTTTGTTTCATAACATCCAATTATGTAACTACCACTATTTCTAGAGATACTGGCCTGTGAAAATTACTCTTTCAGTATATGAAGGAACCAAATAACAAAACCCAAACAGTAAAACTTTGCTGTTTATGCATGAGAAGATTTCTAACCACTCAGTGAGTCATTTTATGAAGCAATTAACTTTCCTTTTTATGCAGATATTTTTTCTTCGTCTGCCACCTTTTTAATCGTCCTTTGCATAAATTGTAAAATAATTTCTCATTCCCTCAGAAACAACAGCTGCATTGTGAACTCCTGAATTGGCATGTCTTTGGAATATATTATAATAATTCAGAAACTGCTGCCATTTCTGTCAAGCTTTCATTCATACGAAGGTTGCTTCAAACGTCCCATCCTCCCTCCCCCTTTCATTGCTGTTGCTGATCTCAGACTGTCCAGTCACTTCCCTTGCTCTCCCAACTCCCTCTCCCGCCTCCAGTCTCAGCCCTTTCTCTCTAAAGCTCGACACAAATCTCCTTCCCTTGCCACTCCCTAGAACTGGCTCTCTGTAGCTTTCTCAGTCGAATCAGACACAAATGACTTGTCTTGACTTCCAAAGCCCTTTGTGGCCTATCTGCTCGCCACTGACCCTCTCATGTTCAATATCAAAGGTCAGCGCTCGCTTCCAATTAGTCCATGAGCCAAGGTACCTTCCTCTGACTGCAATGCTTTCAAAACAAGCTCAGTCATGCTCTTTCCTCTGTTGCCCCTCACACGTGGGGAAGGAATTGTCTATCAGTATCTGCAAAGCCTTCACGTTCTGCCTTTTAAATCCCCCCTCAGATCTTCACTTTGCCTTCAGAAACCACAGCAAGAGCCTGACTCTTCATGTGTCAGGGCAACGCTCAGCAGCACAACAGGAGCTTCCTCACTCGTGTCACTGTTCTACAGGGAAATGCAGTTTTTGTGTGCCCTGTTTTGCAGCTCAGTGGAGGAGTGTGCCTGATTACTTGGGCTTTGTGGGTACTCAGAAAAGCAAAAAATAATGAACAAGAGAAAGCATAGGAAAGCATAGATTATTGGTTTCTAGGACCCACATGCAGGCATTGCAAAGCTCACATCAACTGAAAGCTGTTACTGAATAAAAAGTCCTGGTCCATCACCTACAACTTCAGGGTGAACCCTTCTCATTTCAGAGTTGCAAAGTCTGACCCAATTATACCCAGCTTATGGTTCCAACCTATATGAAGTTTGTAGAATTCCACAGATTTGTTTTCTTGATCAATTCAGACTCTTGCTCAAATACAAAAGATTTTTACATGCTCAATAAAAGTCACCAGTGTATATTATCTTGAGGAGATTCACTCACCTTGTCTCAGAATTTCTGTTGTAAATGGCTGTTTTGGCTGCAGTTTCCCAAAATTTTAGACTGAGGTATGCACACAGGAAAAAATCATTCTGATAAAGGTTATAAGTAACTGAAATTCTATTAGGTATTTGAAATTCATTCATATGAATAACTGAAAACATGGCCATACAATGGTAAGTTTGACTTAAACTGATAAATGATGCTCCCAGCTCCATTATTACAAACACAGTGGTTTATTATGGAGATAATTGTGGGTTGTTCAAGTGGAGGATGGAAATGTGTGTGTGGGAAGTAACAGAATGGAGGTAACTAAGTGAGTGGAGTGTAGGTGAATAGCTGAATGGCTTAACTGTTAATTTCCTTGGGGTTTTTTTACAATTTACATTAGTATGCAGAGAAGTGGGATTTAACTCAAAGAACTTTTCTGAGCAGGGAAAAAAAATCACACACAATGTGTACGTAACCATGTGAAATATAGAAACTTGGTATTGCATTATGTAATTTCCTTGAAAGTTGTAGCTTGCTGTCAGAAAGGCCCTGCTGGGTTTCATAACCTGGAAAAGTAGATTTCATGAAGTATGTAATTCTTCAAGAAATGAGCAATATTGCCATTTTGCTTCATACCACTGACACAATATTTAGCTCTGTCATTTAAATATAATTACTCTATTTTTGCATTAGTGTTACTAATACATGCAGATTGCAAGGGATAAGTAAATTCTCTTATAGGGATAAAGCAATAGTTTATTTAAAAAAGAAAGCTGACGCTTACTGCATATTCTAGATTTTTAAAAAATTTACCATTGTAATGGCAGCTTAGTTGTGACAATAGTTCAAGGGTTTTGTGATTTAGTTTTTTTAATACTCCAGTGTAACCTACTCCAGTCATACTTGACAGAGAATAAAGATGGGTTTTCAAGGATCACATCTTTCAAGCTATGTGGAAATGCCCATTTTCCATCTTGAAAGTAATCACATACACAGATAAAGACAATGACACTGGTATTTATAAACTGAATCTAGGAAAAAGTTCATGTTTCTGCTAAAAGCCGCCTTTTTCTTTTCATGGCTAAACTCACTAGGAATCCCATAGTGCTGGTAGAATAGCCATCTTTAATGGACATTTCATCCCCCTGGCAATCACAGCTGCAGCCTTTAGCACTGACATGAAGCCAACATGTAAAAACAGCTTGTCATTTCCCAGTGAACATAAAATTTATACTATGAAGTCAGAGGAAAAAAAAAATCCCAAGCCCTCTAGCACCTTTTTCAATAACATATGTCAATGCATGTGTATTTATTTAAAAATAGACATAAAATGTGAAATTCAATCCATGCCTGCCTGAATGTTGGTCAGTCAAATTTAGTCAGTCTTCATATTGGCAGCACAGCCTTGACCTTGGAGTTCAAACAACCATTCTGGTTCACTGGAAGCAAGAATTTGTTCTCATGACATCTCAGTCAACTACACTCTCCAGATCAGTCAAATCTGACGCTCATTTTGCTGCACAGGGCAGAGATCTAATGAGATCAGGCAGAATAACATTCTACAGCAGCAGCCAGAGGCCCCAAACATCTTTTTCCCCTTGTCATGCAATGTTGTCCAGAATAATCCTTTCTCTGCTCCTCCCTGAGCTCGTGAGGACTCAGTGCCATCTGAGGAGGGTGGGTGGTACTGGTATTGGGATAAATTAGCTCTTGCAGAAGAAGAAACATAAAATTCTGCTAATATCTTTTCTCCATGTTCCACTGAAAAACTGAATTGGCTTTAAAGTAATGAAGTAAGATACACCTTTTTTTTTTTAACTTATTCAGAATATGTTTTGAAGCTTTTCCCTAGCCATGGAAGCAGAACCATTATTAGATAGGAAAAAACATGCTAGAAAAACAAAAAGGAAGAAATAAAGAAAATAAAAAAGGAAAAGAAAAGAACAAGAAGAAAAAAATGACAAAAATCCAGATTTTCCAAGCAATTCCTAGATTTTAAGAATTGAGACTTTAAGAAGAACCTAGATGACAACTATTACAAATTTCAGTATCACAAAATCCCGTAGAAGTGTAAAAATTCCCAATCTGGATTAATCTGGTTGTGTTCAAACGGCAACACGTGGATCACTTTGTTCCTACACTGTGCATAATGTGTAATTTTTGCCTTACTTTCTATTCTTAGTTTGGCACCTTTCAGAAGGACTAAGCAAAAATAAAATTCAACAAGTCTAAGAGAAATCCACTTAACCTGGGAATACATTTGACAAATTGTTTCTATGCAAACTATGCAGCTCTTGTTTGAAACTCTTACTAGGAGATTGTATGAAATAACAGAAAATAATATTGTTATTCCAAATAACACTGGAGATACTGGAGAATGGGAAAATCATATCAACCTATGAAAGAAGTAACATAAGGTGAATCATGTAACTCTGCCTTCTCAAGACAGCATCCAAGGCTTCGAGACTCCACATGGGTCAGTCAATGGTTGGGTGGTTCACGGGGACTGGAAATTTTTCTACTTTAAAACTCACACAATCAGGAGATTCTTTTGACCGTGTTGTGGGTTTCTTTCCCACCAATATCAAAGAGGCCTTTCAGAAGATTATCTGGATTTCACACAATTTTATCTGAAGGAAAAACGGCATTTAGAAATGAAACTGTTAGGGTTTCTATTTCAATAAAAATTAAATCAAGCTGAGTTATATTTTAAAAATTCAGCTTAAAAATCTGAAATACCAGCATTGTGTTTTGCTCAACAAAACATTTCCTTCAACCTAAATATTTAATAAAATACATGGGAAATCAGAAGTGTAAAAGTACGTGTGCGCATGTGTAAGTATCTGGCTTTATATAAAATCAGTTACTGCTTTGTCAAAAAGTCCTTCAACTACGTCCTTTCTAAATGCTATTGGAGATCAGAGGAACCCATACTTCTAAAAAGGGAACATTGAAAGAAAAGTGGGAAGGGACAATGTGCTAAAAATTAGCACAAACTCTCTACCAGAAATTTGCTTTTTATGGTTTTTTTGCTGCTTTCTAATATGACTGTTAGGAAGTTATGCTGGTGAAACCCTCTTAAAATCAAGATCATTTCAGCAGGTCCTACTGAGTCTGGTACTATTGTGCATTGTTGGTTCAATTACTGGAAGTCAAAATTCAGTCATATTTATGACATGTTGTCAGTCTGGTTTGTGTTCATCATGAGATACCGGTGCAATTTGATCCATCTGAGACTAAGATCCAGTCATAAATACTTCATGACACCGCTATACAGACAAATCCATGATGCACCCAAGCATGTGCACAGCTGGATACAAATATACATAATGCACAGACTAAGGAGAAACAATAGAAAGATCTAAAAATTAATGCATATTACATAGATCTGAAATGAAAAAAATCAAACACACAAGACATTTTAAAAGGCAATTCAAAGTGACATTATAGAGAGTGTTCTCAAAGTTATTGTGGAGGTTTGGCGCTCATTTAAAAACATTCACTCTTTTCAGGTTTGTCCGTTCCTCCTGGTCACCACCTTGTGCCTGGGCAATTCCAACTGCTGGAAGCTAGATACCACTGAATTCAGATTTAGAATCATCTTGTCAGTGCCCACTTCTTCACAAAATAGGAATTGCTCATTATTTCTCCTTCCTTCAGTTCAAAATAATGCTCTGTTGGTCCTAACTTTAAGTACAAATAGGTGAATTATATCCTCCATTTTAGTCATGATTCTGCCTTACTATGTGGCAAAAACAGATCTGCTTTTCTTCTTGAATCTTCAGACTAAAAGGGAGAGGCTTTCTGCAGGATTATGAAAAATTCCTCTGAAAATTTTTCTCATCTCTAGCCCTATGTGAGTCACTTCAGAAAACCAGAAAGCAGCTTCAACACCAAACTTCAATTCTTTGAGCAAAAAATACCTTATTTTCTCCCTTAGGCATTGTCCTGTAAATACTTAAACACACAGTCATGTGAAACTAACGTGTTGGAAAGTGCTGGATCACAGAACTGGGTCAAGTACGGATTACAGAACAGTGAAGGGGATCAAATGACACTCAGCTGGTGAAACTTTATGGAATCCTACAAGAGATCAGAACTCAAATGTTTGACTTCTACCATGTTTTGCCTCCTCTTTTTCAGGAAATCTAAATAAATATCAAGAGAAGCTCACTGGACTTTAACATTTGGAAAGAGGCATGGCTCCTAAATGCCATTGAAGAATTCCTGTATGAAGGTCAGTGCTTGGAGAATCTGATGGTGAACAGGAGAGAAAAGATTACAGAGTTATCCAAAACTATCCATCATCTGAATAAAGGGAAAGCAGCAGGTATTGATCAGTTCTCTGGAGAAATGTTGAAAGGGGGTGGAAGGTCAAAACATGGAAGTTACACTATCTTGGAAAAGAATGAAATCAAGATCAAATGACAAAGGCAGGACAATAGATTCTCACTGCACAATATACACAGCATGCATATTGTGGCACTGCTGAACTGAAATTTCACAAAGTGCACAAACACACAAATGCACCATGGAAATGTATTGTATATTAAAAAAAAATGAGGCATATGAATGCCAAAATATGAAGTAGAACAAGGCAGAGGAAAAATAGGGAAAATCTTACACAGCCATAAGTGTAAAATACTGAGACGTTTCCTGCAGATCTACGATTTCTACCAGTTATTGAACAGAATTTGTCAGACAGCAAAACCTGAATATACAAATATATTTGAAGCAGATGAGAATTCTAGAAAGAATTGCAAAGAAAGACAAAGAAACACATTCCTTAAGGCACACATGCTTCTCATTTTACTTTGCAAAAGCCTTTCCCCCATTTGTGAACTGTTGCCAAGTAACTTTTCCTTGGTACCTGAGCTGAAGCTGCTGAGGCTGTGAAGGTTTGGTTCTCGCTACCTCTGCTCATTCCAGCACAACGTAGAGAAGTGTATCAGACACTGGCTGTTAGTCAAGTGTGCTCTACCCTGAATGCTACTGCCATAAATTCTACATTACCTGGTTCAAGTGGGAACCTGACACTATGACATCTCACAAATCAAGGAATTATTCTGAAAAAAAAAAAAAAAGTCCAACTGCAGAGCAGAGATAATAAAAAAAGTACTTGAAAAATGGCTTAAAGCAGGCTGGAAAACTTGAGGAAGCATTTTGGAAAAATTATAGAGCGTGGGGTTATGCTTAAAACCACATGAAACAGGCTATTTTTTAATTAATCAGCATCTCAAAGACCACATGTTACTCAAAAGCCTGAAAACTTTTATATGAAATTATTTCTAGAAACATACAGGAAATTCTATGCCTCCAATGTTAACTCATCTGAATTTTATTTCCTTCTATTTTTAAAGGAAAATGAACCATGAAGAATCCCATTTATTCCCATGACTAATGACATTACAAACATCAAGTTTGGTCCAGTCATCTGTATTTTCATTTAAGCCAACAGCATAGGTGAATAAGCATCTGGCAGAGATTCTAGGTTACTCTATATGTTAAATTACTGTTTTACAACTAAACACCTGCTGGGAGAATTGAAACAAATAGGTGAAGCATTTTTCACTGAACACTCTCTTCAGCATCATCTCATAGTGGTTCTCACCGTGATTCTAATCAGCAAAATAAATCTGGTGGGTGAAAACACAGCCACCTCAAACCAAGCTAACATTTTTTTCCTTCGTTCGAGTCTCCAGAGCAGGAAAAAAAAAAAAGCCAGTGAATTTTTGCTCCATGCTAAAATCCAGGGAAGGGCATTCTCACACAGGCCCAAAACGTTTGCACAAACACTATGCAATAAGAGTTTGAGTTGCTTTCAGCAGCACAGTAGCACAAATGAGTTTGCATGTGCTTTCAAAATACTCTGGACTGATTTTTCTCCTTTATGCTGCCCTTATACTTGCATAACTCAATCCGATTCAATACATTTACACGAACAAGGTAGAACTAGTACCGTGTATCTGCCCACTTCATAAAAGTATACTTTTATACTGCCCATATTACAGAGTCAGAGGTGATTTTGTTCAATCCTCTCTACTTTATTCCAAGCATCAAATTTGCCATTTTTAATTTTGCCAACTTCCATCCTGCAACTTCAGAAGTATGCTAGGAGTGTGCTTGGGCCTGTCACTTTGGAAACACTACTGGAGGTATGTTGGAACTTAGAGATGAAAATTAAGATAATTAAAATATTTTTCCAGTATCTTTGGGAAGCATATTGAAAGACACAGAGAACAGCACTCAGCTCAGGTAGCATCACTCACATAAAATTTAGTTAAATCTTCCAAAAACATCTAACCTCTAACTTTGCCCTGCAGAAAAGTGCCTTGCTCAGCTCTACAGAGCTTTTTGCCGTTAGCTTGTCTGCTCTGGTGAGCAGAAAGTCAGTGGCTAAATTCACTGACACAAACACGCACCTTTCCTTTTTACCCCAACTTGAAGCTGAGGGAGCTACTCTTAAGTACCCTTCAAAATCAGTAAGAACATGATTTTACCATTCTGCTCTTCAACCTTACTCTCCAGAAGCAAAAAGAGACTGAAACACTGGGATTTGAAGTGGAGCTTCTCCACCTTACTCTCACACAAGGATTAAAAGGATGA
Source organism: Bombycilla garrulus (assembly GCA_013400315.1). NCBI lineage: Eukaryota > Metazoa > Chordata > Aves > Passeriformes > Bombycillidae > Bombycilla > Bombycilla garrulus. Next base: position 670,888 of record VXBU01000886.1, read on the forward strand.
TTTTTATGAGGCATTCTATAACTAGATTCTGCACATAAAAACATAAATCAATACATTGATTTTTCCTCACTAACAAAGATAATTTACCAAAACATTGTGTTTATTACAATTCATTCTGCTGTGTTTCTGCCTGGTGAAGCTATTTGTCAATTTTAAAATGGAAAAAAAGAAAAAAGCTTTCATCATTCCCACTTATTTTCCTTTCTCACCTTTAACTGTTGACAAGTTCAGTCAATGAAAAAATGGTCAGCCATTCTCACTCAAATCTGCCTTGCTAAACCCTTGTAATTCGATGCCAGTAGAAAGAATGATACTCTGTATTTTGTGTTGAGAAAACAATGCAAATATCACCAGAAAGTAAAAATATTCTCAATATTTCTCTGCAATAAAGATGATTACATAGAACTTTCAGCCTACTCTACAAATTCCCACCTGATCACTGGGATGTTAATTAGTGGGGAAGAAAACTTTGCCAAGGTTTTAGCACTTCTGACTTTGGAATCTAAGAGCACTCTACAGAATTAAGTAAATTCTGCCTTATAAGAGCCTTCCAAATGAAATTCTTAGGTGAAAGAAAAAATCTAATTTAGGGCGGAACACTCACCCCTCCCTCACCCTGACCCCAAAACTAAGGGCCATATTATGAATCTCTTCTTGCTTCTAGTAGAAATTATTTGCACATTTAAATTAATTGGACTGTTTCAGAAAAAAACTGCATACCAGTGGGGGAGAAGCTGTTCACAGTACAACTGCAATGACAGCCAAGGTTTCACATTATTTCTCCCAAAAAGTCAGTGATAAAGATATTGGGTAGCTTGGTATCAGAAGACCAGCACTCTTTTTTTCCCCCAGTTAAAAAATGTTCTGCTAGAAGCAACCTAAAAGCTAGCTTTAGGTACCTAAAAGGTGTTCCACCCACTTTACAGAAACAGGTATTATGCAAGACACATTGATTAATTCTCCAGTAAGGTTTTCATAATGTCTCCAGATAGCCTGAGATATTGTCAAGCTGCTTTTAGAATCATATTTTCTTCATAATTCCCAGAATAAACTTTTGCTGGAGAGTATACCAGCTTCCTTTTTCTGCTCTCCCTCCTATCCTTCCACTTGTGTTTTTAAACTGCAAGTGTTCTAAAGCAGCAACTGCTACTAAATATGCATTATTTAAATTTAAATATGTTTTATTTAAATTGCATATTAACTTACAGAACCTTCCCTCTTGAAGTTTTCAGATGGTATTATAAAATAAATAATCCTAGAGAGCTTCAGTTTTTGTTTTCTGCTCTAGTCAAACTTTCAGTTTTTAATCATATTGAACACAATCAGCCCTGATCTCAGCTTCAATTGTAAACAATATGATAACCATGAAATATTACTGATTTCTTGCCATTTTTAACATTATTTCAATCCCTCTCACAAGATACTGTCAAATGATGCTGCAAGACTCGGTTTTATCTGACCAAAACATTAAAGAAAATGAAGAAGGGCTCTTCTTCTTCACTTTTATTTATTTATTTATTGTTAACAGGTGCTTTTGATTCACTAAAAGCTTTCCATCCTCTCATCTTCTAAGCATTTTCCTCATCTTTAGGCTTGTTCTCACCTAGAACAGGCTCTTTCAACGTTCTTTCACTACTTCAATCAGAGTGATAGTGGTACTGACTTCGAGTTACTCACCTTCTTTGGCTTGGATGACAGTTAATTTTGTGCTTTTACCCAGAATTTCACCACAGGCACCTCATTTTCTCAATTCATCTCTGAATTTCTTCTTCGAGTGATCATCTCCAGCAGATTTTACCTCAAATGTGAATGTAAACAACGACCCCTGAAATAGTGAAAGCACAAGAGGGGGTGAGCATGTACAATGGTGAAAAAACATTAATTCTGTTTCTTTTGTGACATCTTTAACACAACTGAAATGTGAAAGGTCTGGTTATCAACCACAGGCCACAGCTGGAGAGAAAACATCCCCCTCTGCAATGATAGCCTGACACTGGCTTCAGGGTCAGAAAAGGGTGCAAAGGTTGCTTTTGTTTTAACATACCCTTCCAATATTTTCTTTTTCACTCAGAAAACTAGAAAATGTCTTTGCTTCCCAACAAAGTTTTCCTGGACATGTCACTTAAATTTTTTTTTTTTCAGAAAATACTATTGCATTTGGTTCAGTCTGTATATTTTATTCTTTTGTGTGACCTTTTGCAAAAGCAGTTCCTTCCTTCTTCTCAAGTGCACTTGTGAGATATTTTTCTTAATTTCTGACATTTTTAGACTGTCAGAATTCTTCTGGAATACACTTCTTTTTTGGATATGGTGCAGATTTGAGTTAGAATGAGGGAAAAGAAAAAGGGAAGAAGTAGCAAAAAGATGAAGTCAAGAAACAGTGAATGAAAATTTTGAAATCATAACTGTTTTCTAAAATAAAAATAAATACTAAAATTTCCACATGTGTTTTACTAGAAATTACTCATTTTGAAAGCCCTATAAACTTTTCTAATTTTTACTGGGATAGAAATATTCTTCTGTCAGAAATGACATTGCAGAACAATAGTTATGACAAATTACAGGAATTCACTTCCAAAATGTCACATTGACTTTTCAGTCTCTTTTTCCTGGTTTCTTCCTGCCCTCTCCTATGACCTCTTTTCATGCACTTGCTCCCTTCTTTTAAGAAATAACCTTATGTTTCTCATCTCTGCAAGCTTTTAGTAAATATCTTCCTGTATGACACATCTCCATACTTTGGCTTCATCACCTCTAATATTTCCTTCTTCTCTTTGTATTATTCCTTCTTCTGTCTCTTCTGTTTATTCCCTGGTTCCCTCAACTCGACACCCATTCTTCACTCGAGTCTCCTCTAACAGTTCTCAATAAAAAATGCTGGAATCTGTTTCCATTGGCACTGGCTTTCTTTTGCTACCTGCTATCCACCTCCAAATACTTATACCTTGGGGAAGGAGAGGAAAAGGAAAATAAGTCTTTCTGTGTAAGCACCTCAGTGATCCCTGCCTGCTCTTTTTCAAATCTGAACTTGCCTAACGTGGCAGCCAATAAGCAAAACACAGAACTGTGTGGCACAAGCTGCTGGCCATCCCTGGTGTCACACACGGGCTGTGTGGGGTCCCAGAAGCACAAACTACTCGCACAGTTGCATTCACCAGCTCAGAAATCAGGACAGAGCCTCCAATAGCCAAGAACCTAACTGGGATGACGTGAGTAGTGTTGTTTCCAGGCAGAGATGCTTCGCAAAACTCTGTACTTCATCCACGTCCCGGTGACAAGATGCACCTTCACTGCTTCTCAAACAGGGTTCCCATGCAGCAAATCTGAGGTTATACCAACTGATTAGCTAAAAAGTTAATTTCCAAGACCAGGAATAGACTTTCCTAAATTACTAAAGGGAACAAAATGAAGCCTTTCATTTCCATGTTCAGTATGAATGGAATAGCAGAATTAAATAAGATGTGAGTCTTCCTCTTTCATGGTTTTCCTCCCTGTGGAGAATTTTCATTTTAAATTTTATTTCAAGTGGTAAGAGAGTCAATCTTGATATCAATGATATCAGGGTGGTGACGTGGGACCCATCTCAGTCAATCCCTCTAGGTACAGTACAAATAATAAGTAACAATCTTTGCAATATCCACATTTGTAAGAGAATTTTTAGAAATAGTATCAGAGAGATTAAATGCTGCTACTAATTTTTTAATCAGTTTCTCACAGACAGCAATGCACAGGTGCCTTGACCTTAAACTTAGGTAATTATTATAATTAAAGAGCTAATACTCCATTCACAAATGTCTGCTGCACTATCTCTATTGTCTAAACCCCATTATTGTGCATGTAGTTCCTTTTCTACTCCCGATTTCTCTGGAGCTCATCCAAGATTTACTCAGTTATTGTTTAAAGCCTTTCTCTGTTAGTCTGTTGGTGTTTTGTGCTCTGCATCCTATGACTTATGGATCATTCCAGTTTTGGAGAGATATTTTCAACACCCATTCAAAAACATTACCCATCCCATATCCAGTAAATATACTACTTCTCTAATCAATAATTTCTGCTAACTCTCCAAATAAATCTATCCTTTCTTTATTATGTTGAGTAAATGAGACAAATTAATGTTTTGTAAAACTTGCAGCCTTTTGTGTTCTCTTGGGTCCCAGTCTGTCTCACTCCTTGTCTTTTTTATTTTCTTTTCCAGTGAGCACTACCCATATACCTCAGCTGCATTTACAGAATTATTTGGTCTAATTCTGTCATCAGAATGAAATCTATGCAAATGAAAGACTTTCTCAGTGTGCCTGTCAAACCATATTCTTTCCCAACCACAAATTTCTGCCCAAACTATTTTTAAATAATTTTAGCTGTGGGATGGGAAGGAGTGCACACACTGAAGAGAAACATTTAATTTCAATTTCAGACATTTTAAAGAACACTAATGTACTGATTAAAAGAAAGCAGTACATCTCTCTTGCTTTACCCTACAGCCCATCTTGAATAAACGAGAGGTTGGTTCAAATCTTTTTTTTTGGCTGAGGGATTTTGAACCATATCTCCTGGAAAAATATTTAACTACCATGTTACAGAGCTTTCATATTCTAGGATAAGACTCTCTCAAACTCTCCTGCTGGTGCTATTCTACTTGGTTTAATACACTTAAATGTTCTGAAGCACAGTGAAAATGACTCAGTAACATGAGGTTTGTGGTACTCCTGTGGAAAATGGGGCCTCAGGATTCAAGTCTTTGCTTCAATAAATATCTAAATATTTTTAAACAAAGAAGAATTTCAACAAGAAAAAACGAAGGAATTCAAACCAAAGTGTGATGCACTACAATCTCCAAGACAGTCTCATGGATAGTGACAGCTCCTGAGGAGAAGAGAGTATGGAGCCCAGGCCTTCAACAGATGAAGCACAAAACAAAAAAATGGGGATTCACTGTGTGAACAACTGTTTTTTCTAGTAAAGACATTAAAAGTCACTCTATAGTGACTTTGCTGGTAGTTCTGGCACAATAGAAGATGTACTTCAGTTTAAAAAAACTTGCAGAAATGCTAATCAAACTCCATATTTACCTTTTGGTAATCATAACAATAGTAAAATGTATGTCCTTATAAAAGAAGCTCAGGGAAAGGAAGGAAGTATTTCTGCTAAATGATGTCCTCAGAGGTTAGAATTTGGTAGTTTTCATTATCATGGAAAATAGTTATCAATGTTGTGATGGACAAGAAGTAAACAGAAAAGGTGTTAAGTTATGGATATACAACCACCAAACGATGTTTTTGCAAAGAAAGTATTAATGCTCAACAAATGTGTTGCTGTTCTGCACAACAGCTGAAGAATAGACTTATTTCGGACATATAATCTGAAGTTCCATTTCCTGTGAAGTACAGATTTTAAGATGGAAAACACAATGATATTTTTATATAACCCATACGAGTTATATAAACAATTAGAAAAATTATATTTAATACAATTTCTATGGAAAGAAGAAAACATGCAGGGGTCTGCTTTTGCTTCACAGAGACTTAAGGACTTGCCTCAGTCAGACCCTTCACAATGTACCTAATTTAGAACCCATCCAAAAAGACACACATTTATAAAGTTTGCCAAGGAGCACTCAAACTATGTGTACTACTCCCTGAGAGAAATAGTGTAAGCAACATCAAGTTTATCTGCTAAAATTTTTACTGTCACGTTCCTGAACCTTCCTCCTGCAAAACTTGAGCTCCTTTTTTCAAAAGAAATCCTGCATATTTTCTGAAATTATGTATTCTTTTATTCATAAAGTGTTCATTAATTAAAGCAAGGCAACATTGTCAGCAGAGATGCATCTGTTACTCTTAGGAGTCTCCAGGATAAATTCTGTTTTGGTGACGTCTGTTTTACTATTGTCCTAACGGAGCAAATGGCTAAAGACCGAGTTCTTTCTGATGTACACATGTTATATATGCAATTAAGTCTTGCTATAGTAAAGAATCACTGTCAGCAGAGATTATTTTAATGGATGTACAGTATTACTTTAAACTAAGTCTTCACCATCTGTTCATCTTAATTACAAATGCAAAACCAACATATCTTACATTAGCATCAGAAAATGGGGAAATATCAGTGACTGAAATGTCCATATATACTCTTTGTGCAATACTGCATGCATCTGTGCCATTTTTCGTCTCCTCTTCCAAGCAACACAAATTGGGAAGAGGGGGAGGAAAGAAGGGGCTAGAATTATTCCTCACAGATAATTTTCTGGCATGGTTGAATATTTTTCTGGCAAACAAGGATTCATTATGAAACATTTCAATATATTATTCTTTAGAATGATTTCCAAAAGTATGTACTTGCACTTGTACCTCATTCTAGCTCTTTCTGGCTGCCAGATTATCAGGGAAAATGAAAAAAAAAGAGCCAACACATGCTAATGTCATCTACTAAATCACAAAAATGGAGGTAAAAGAATATGTAAGCAATATTCTGAATTACACCAAATTAAGATGCAATAAGGAAGTAAAATTAAAAAAAATACAGCTCTATATTTCTGACATGATTTTACTTTGTACGGACAAGATAGTCTTATAGAGAATAATAAAATAAGTGAGAGTACAGCCTGTCTATAATCTGCTGCAATTCAGTAGTTTGCTAGTAGATATTTGGTCCCAAAACTGCATCACTATGGAAGCAGAATTACAACAGTTAGACTCAGTTAAATGTACTGATTTGAAAGTACTTTGCCATCCCCTTGACTCAATTTATCTGGAAATCTCTTGTCCTTCATGGTACAAAAACATGCATCCTGACAATATTATGATCTAGACTGAAGGAAAAATCAGGAAAAATGATAAGCTAGTATCTTGCAAGGTACTAATATGTGCCAGAAAACTTATAAAAAAATAAAAGAATTTTTAAAAACTCAACAAAACACCCAGGCAAAGAATCCATCACCCTCAAATTCTTTTATCTAGTTCTTATGCAATTTCACAGTCAACTTTTTACATCTTGCAACCAAGATGTGTCCAAATCCAAAACTCTGATTTGGCACGTCTATCCTGAGATAATCCACGGACATAAATATACGAGAAACATAAGTGATGATATTATTTTCTACTTCACACCTAAGAAAATATGCATAGAGAGGTCCAATTCCAAACTGCAGAGAATACATTAGAAGTCAATCTTATTTTGTGGAGTCTTTTCACTAAATGATAAGCACTTGAAAGAGAAGGTTGGCATTATGTCAATAAGAGAGATAATCAAACTCAAACAGAGGAATAGGATGCAGGACCAGTTGATATATAAACTCTGTATCAGTCCCAACTGTCTAAAACTACAGTATAAAGACAAAACATTATGCAAGCCTCCAATAAATATATTAGTGGAAATAGGTTTGGAGAGATATTTCCCAATAAATTTTTACTCTAAAAGTTGTCAGGAAAACATCATAAATCATTAATGCTGGTAATTTGTTCTGGGGAAATGTGTATGGCCTTACATTACACTGTCTTACATAACGATACCAAATATGAAAATCAAAACTGCTCTGTAATAAACAGCATTTTTACTGATTGCACATGATTATGTTAAGCAGCTTCTTCTAACAGTGTCACAGAGGTGATTTAATAGCTCCTATAACTAATCTTCCCAGATGACCTCTCCCCTCTGCTGATGAAGCCTATTCAAAGCTGACTGCCCTTTGCTCATTTTACCATCTTTTATTTCCGAATTGTTTTGATCATAAATATTTCTGGCAAAATTCTTCTTTCCCCTGAACAAAATTTCTTTGGACATCTCAGCTCACCTATGTGAGAGATGTAAAAGGAAACATGCCCTTATCATTTTTCTCATTATTACTATTATTTCCCTGAAACCACCACATCAATAAGTATAAGAAGTCACTTGTCAGGTATGTGACATTTGTGCAAAGTACTGCAGTTTCCAGCATCTTTCTACCAGCACTGATCAAATCATGGCTCTGAGAAGGAAATTCACACGGCTCCTTTTTAACAAACAATTGAAAAGAAAACCCATCTCCTAGAAATACCAAACCGGAAAGGAATTTCTTAAAATGTTACCATCAATTTCAAATAATGCAGAGAAAACTTTTTGTGTGAAACCGAACATGCATGCGCTGAAAATACAACAGAATGCTGTGAAGCACAGCCAACCTGAAACACCCAACCAAGACAAAACCTGGAAGGAGTTAAAGAGCAAGACATGTCATTACGGCTGGAATAGGAAGACATTCCAAGTTATGATGAAGGTGAAGCAAGGGGAAGAGGAGCGGCGGGCGAGCGGCCGCTGGGCTCCGGCGGCGGCCGAGTCCCTAGGGGGCACTGCGCAATTAATATTGGCGGAGGCGGCCACCGCCACAAAGACGGGGCTGCTGCCCAAAAACGTGAGCAAGCGTTTTGTTCTCTCAGCAGCTTCCTGATCGCACCGTAAACCCCTGCTATTTGTTCTTATAGAATAACCAACTACTTTCTATGGTAAATATTTCCCTCTAGGGTCGTTTAATATTCTAGTAAAGCGCAGCAAGTGCAGAATGTACGGACAGCAACCAGACAGAATGAAAGAACAGCAATAAAATAAATAAAATACTCCTGTTTGGGGGAGGGGGCGGGTAGAAAGAAGATTACATAAGTGTTAAAGTCGTCTTGATTATAAAGGTAAAATAAAACTCAAGTTTTTATATATATATTATATAATTATTATTTTGTGCATAATAAAAAAAGAGAGCTACTATTGAGTTTATAAAGCAAATTAAATCCTTGGTACAATGAGATTTTTCTGATTCAGTTTCAGGACTGAATGATTTTTCATACAAAAGGCAAACAAGTCAAATTTGTGGTTTTGTTTCTACATGAAAATGCAATACTTACAGCCTCTGCCTTATGAAACTGTCAAATAAAGAAGTGCCTTTATTCTTGAGCTTTAAACTCAGAGCTACTGATCAGAGCAGGCTGGAAGAATGCTGAGAGTACCTGCACTATGCAGGACTGCCAGCCAATAAAGCTGTGATTTCACAGTTTGAATTATGCAGGTGCCAGGACACGGCCACCTCGTACGTGAGCAGTTTAACTGGGTGCCTCTGTCGTGTGCTATATCTGCAAGTGGGGATGATATTTCATTTCTGAACTTGAGAATGCAGGAGTCATTGGAGTTCTGTCTATCCATATCAAATAGCACTATACACAGGAAAGGCAAAAATATGGACCTTGCATATGAAATTCCCAGTTGCTTTTTCTGATCCTGAGTTAGAAGTGATAAATAACAAAAAAAAAATTTTTTTTTTTTTTTTTACACTAAACATCTGTTTTGGAAACAAAGGCAAGTAAGGAAACGTGTGCTGTTGGATAAGATTTTATGTTTCCTCTGCCACTTACTTGTTTGTTGTCATTGAGGACTTATGCCCTTCTCTAATAGTTTTAGCCACAATCTTCCAACCCAGTCCTCTAAGCACGAGGTTCCACACGAAATGCTATCCTGCCATGAAGGTTGCTGTATTAAAGCCACTTCTGGAAACTTCACACAAACCATCAGCTTTGCATCATCTTGTATTTAGAGCAGGTTTAAAGCAGGCTGGAAAAGTCAGAGTTGCAACTTTATGAGAAATTCTGTTCTTGAAAAAGAAGAATTTTACTTGTTAGAAAAAGTTACATGGTTTCAAGCTTTCCCAAAGAAAGGGCAGAGGAATTAGTTTTGAGATAATCAAAATATTTTGAAAATTTCAAAATAATATCATGCCAAGAAGTTGATTGATTACCAGCTTTTGAGAATCCAGAGAGAGTCCAGAATCGTTGGATGCTTAGCTTATGTCTTTTAAAAATTCTTCAAAACCAACACAAGACGTTTTGGTTGCCATTAGTCTGGGGTTTTGAGACAAAATGTGCTTCATTTTTACATATCAAAGTAGTTGTAACAGATTCAATAAGACATCAAGAGTGTACCTGTTTCTAAAATTCAAGTAAAAAACCAGACAAATATACCAAGATCAGTCTTCAATAATCATTGCCTTTGGCTTGGTGCTGTGAAAGACATTATTTCCCATCAGACACATATGAGCAAATTTTGTTATTGCAAAATTTTGCTGATGAGGAAAGCAGAAAATCCTTTCTCTGCAGATTTTACTTCTGATATTCTGGACTCCATTTAATATCCATCTAATGGTATTATTTCGTCATTGACTACATTTTATTGGGCACTCTAAATACAAAATACTTATTTCTATAACTCTAGACATATTCCTAGTAAAAGATCTATCTTTGAAGCCTTTCCATTAATGTAAAAATAGTAATTTAGAAATTATTACAGCTATAGTTTTGCTGAATATATATTTTGAGAAATATTGTAATATTGTAATTTTTTTTACTTTATCAGTCAAAATGGGGTAAATGTCACATAATTTTCTATGAATTTCCAATAGATTAAATAAAGCTAGTTTCTTCTTACTGCATTATACTTGGAGGCAATTTCTCTGCAACGCAGGTCCCAAGGACTTGATGAATTTGATTTTGATGAACTTGATGAGTTAATTAAAAGCAACATTCCCTGTCACCTCAGAACAAAAGCTGGTCACAAGTAACCTTGAAACACTATCTATTTCACTGTGTAAACAAGGAGCTGACAACTTTTACAGGGCAATTGGTAAGATTATATGTTGCTTTCCTAAATTACAGATAAACTGTGATAGTAGGAACACAGTAGGAGCCCGGAACAGGCATTTAGGTTTCACCCAGCCACTTGTCTGGTACCCTATCACCTGTCTGTGAGGTGGTGGCTTCCCAGCTTGGGCTGAGTCTTACAGAGCTAAGAACTGGGATCTGCTGCCTCTCATATCACAGCTTTCACCCCCTGCCTGGGCTGCATGTCATTTGTCATGGATCCCTGCACTCTGCTGGGAGCTGGTGTAATAGCTTGCTGAATGATGGTCTGAATTTGGGATATGTGCCCAAACAACATAAACACGGAAGTTAAATTAGCATTCCTTACAAAGGCTGAGAAAAATAAAAAAGAGAAACTATGCACACACGTGGTGACCAGCCTTCTTCATTTGCCTTCTGACACTGCTTGCTGATGGAATGCACTCACAAGAACAGCCTGTGTATGAAACCAGACAGTTCACAGAGCAGTATTCCAGGGTCAAAATTTGAAGGCTCTGCAATGATGGGGAGAAGAATCATTGAATCACTAAGGCTGGAAAATACTTCCAAGACCATGAAGCCCAACCTCTAACATAGAAAGAAACCTTACAATCTGCTGTTGAACTTTAATCCCACTTCTCACACGCAGTCTGACTCGGTCATTCCTTGTGAAAAGCAAACACTCTCTCCTTGCTGGCATTTGGGAGTCAGCAATGCTTTATGAACTGTTGCAACGTAACATCACAGCAATCCAAAATCCACAGCCTGACCTTCTCCTTAAAGTCCGGAGTCTTGATAAAATTCCACTGAGCTGTGAAAGACTGCCAAACAGTATAGACTTTGCTTGATACTACTTCTAACTCCAGCTAAGAAAGCATTACCACAAGAAGTCTCAAGAATTCAGCTGATAATTATAAAAATAGGACAGAGAATATTTATTTTTGCATGATAGAGGGCATTCTTAAGATATTTAAACTATCAGAAGCAATGGACTAGAATATAGTAGTAAAATCTTCATAAACTGATCCAAGCTGATCCAATAGATCCCGATCTGAACTTCTGTGATTCCCAGAACAGGCAGGGGGAACAAACTGAAGGTTTTGACTGAGTCCTGCTCTGCAATTTGTGTTACTTCATCTTCTCCAAATTCAGAGTTTTTTTTAAGAAAACTAATTTGCTTTATTTCCATTCTTGTTCAGTAATACTTCATGCTTGTCTGTTGATTCAAAGTTCGCAATTTTCACTAGCCAGTTGCAAAACAAATTGAGAGACTGAAAGGTCACAGAGATGTTAAGTTCATCCAGGTTTCAGAACAACTCCAAATCCCACAAGGCCACATTAAAAAAACTAAAACCAAGACCCAACAAACAAACATTGATAGCCATGAAAAAAAAATGTTTCTCTGATGTGAGTTACTGAAATTCCTATTTGAATAAAATAACAAGTTCTAGCTGTGATTGAGGAGGTTCTCTTCTGTTGACAGAGAGGCAGCACAACAAACTTAAGCTGTCTTAGACTGCATGACATCTGGCTCCAGGCTCAGTGCAGTTTCTACATGCACTGCTTCCTGACACAGTAATTAAGTGCATTTTTCTTGATTAACAAAAATCCAAACAAGATAAAGAGCTAATTTGCTTTCTGCTTTGTGTCCCAGTGGATGAAGCCTGTATGTATTTCTTGGGGGTTCTTCATTTAGCACTGAGATAAATCCAATGACTTTCCTGAGAATACTATAAACGGGTAATTTTTGGATGCACCAACATTTTTGTAAAAAGACACTTTATTTAAATTTATACTAAAATAATTTTTGGCTTGAGAAGATGAAAGGAAGCAGTCAATGTGAACAGAAATATTTTCTTATTTTACCTTGTTATGAAGTAGGAGAGTTGCAGATTTTGAGTGTGCAAGTGTGCCAGCAATTCAAAGCTGATACCAATTTAGACTTGTATGAGAAACAGAGGGTGAAGCAACAAATACAAACCAAATCTAACCACGGCCATTTTACTGTTAAAACTATGTGGAATGCAATAAGTGAGCACCCAGCAAAAGCAATGACTATTTTGCTCTGAGGAATGGACATGGAAATCCTTGCTTGTATGAACAATCCTAAATTAAATGACATAATGACTGTCTAACAATTTTTTTTGGAAAAAATTAATAAATCATTAAAATAATTACACTGAACTGGTGCAGAATTTAGCATCTCAGCACAAAAATAAAATCTGTATGGCAATGGAAAGTCAAATCACTTTATCGAGTGCTTGTCAGATTTAGAACCATGGAATGCATGCCGCAGAAATTCTTCCAAAAGAAGTTTTTAGTAAATTTACAACTAATTCCCATTTTCTCTACACAAGTATTTTTTAAATTTTCTTTTTAAAACCCTCTGAGTTCTGGCTGCATAACAGTAACTGCTCCTATATGAGATGACCCCTTGGAATACATTAAGCAGGTGATAGCTGATGCCACATGATCTCTTTGCAAAATATGAGGCTAGTTTAATGTCATTAAATAAATCTATCTTCTAAAACTCTGTGTGTATTTGTAATATGCAGAGCTTTTCTTGTTGTTGCGTTTTGTGTTTTTTAGTATCTTCCATTTCCCATCCACATAAAAATGGAGAAAGTTTGAAGCCACTGTAACATGTAATAAGGAGTTTTGACATACCTGGATGGCTGAAATCACAGACTCCCTCAGGTTCTGCAGTACACTTGGCATGACCAGTAGCAAGCCAGTGGGGCATGTTGAGAAGGAGCCAACAATTCACAGTGAGTGAAGACTTCCTGAAAACATTACAAGTAAAATAGTTACAGTCCATATTAAAACTGTGCTGAATGCCTGGGGTACTCAGCAAATATCCCTAAACCCGAGAGGTTATTTTCAATACTCCTGTGAGGTTATTTTTAATACACCTTTAAATGAATTTGCACATCAGTGATTAACTCTGCTGGAGCACATGTTACAGGTACCAAAAGTAAAGAAACTTACAGGTGCTGTGTGGCAGCCTTAGACATCACAGTTCATTGCAGCATGAAGCTCATTGTAGTGCTCTCATGATTCTGTTAAAATTCTGGTCAGCTTCTCCCAATCAGATGCTGGGAAGTAATGAGGTTCTCCAACACCATGGGCAAAGTGGCAGTAAATTGGTGGCTTATGGATAAATATGTGCTCATCAACTCCCTGGTGCTAACAATATAGAGATATAAACAAGTATTCACCCAGCATATTAACCCTTTATCACAATTGTCTCTTTCTGTGTATGCAGTTATGAAATCTGGGAACAGCCCTGTTACGGATAAAACCAGTAGATAGTATTTTAATTTATTTTCTGTCAGACTCTGGCATCATGCCATTTCTAGAAGTTCTGGCTGCTAGATCTCCTGGACTGGCTCTTCTCTCTGTAGACAGCTGAACAGGCTACCAAATGCAACACAGATTTTGTTGATAGGTTTTCATTTCAGCTCCTTTTCTGGAGGAAAACAAGTTCACCCCAAAATTATGGGACTATTTTTTCCAGGAACTTTATGCTATCGTTTGACTCTGCTCTCCTTGGAGTACACTCTACTTCTGTGTATCCTCCATTGATTACGAATATTCTCCTAGTCTTTACCATGGCATGCAACCATAAGGTGGTAGCATCTGAACAGAAAAAAGATAAATAATCTCATTACAAAGAAGAAACTTCAATAACTATGCTTTTTCAAGTAAAACAGAAGACAGAATGCTTCTTATGACTCTAGTGATTTTGTTTTTATTCTCCTCTCTATTATATTGAAATTATGTTCATTCAGACCAGGAACAGAGAAAAAAAACACTCTATAATAAACAATTTATCTGTAAAAGATATAGTTTCAGTATAATAACATCCCTCTCATTTTCCTAGTACTTAGAGTATAATATGCCATGAAACAGGGCAGACACCTCATGCTGAGAATCATACCCCCAAGTACTTTCTGTAGTATGGATGAAAATGTTGTTAAAATGTTCAGTATCTTTATCCACCGTACATTTAACTAAGGAAATACAGGATGGTTTCATGGAGCCATAAAAGGACCAAGGAAATAATAAGCTGTGTATCACTGGGGTGGTGGAAGTGCGCCCTGCAAAGACATTTTATTTCAAACAAATTATTTCCTTACAGATGATACTGTCAATCCCTCACTAGAGGGATTGAAACATCCAAATGTTTCAGTCAGTGATATGCATTCTCAGGTCACCAAAAGATATTTACTTTCCACAGCACCTATGTGTTTAATGGACAATTAATGTCCTGTTGTAAAAGGAGTATATAATTAAGTTGTTTGTTTGCCTTGGAAGCAGAGAATCCTTCCCTTCTTTCTATGACTTTCATCTTTGTTACACTCCCATTTTATTTACCTCTGGCACACCTCTTTCTCTTCAGGATAGCCTGACTGTATCCTCCTGGAGTCTCAGCTTCTGTTTGAAATTTTTTTTTTCTGGGTTGTGCCTTTTGCTCTGTATTATTCCTTACTTCACACCCAGTATAGATTATCCTGACACACTGAATACCAAAGGACTGCACCAGCATTATGAAAAGCACATCAGACTTGAGGCTACGACATTTCCCGTTGTCTCTGATGTATTCACCTCGACCCTTTAGTATACCCTTCATTAACTATCTCTTTGATATTCCAACTCTCCATTCTGTCATTGGTTGTAATCAAATGTTGGCCTTGTTAATAGCAGTGAAAATGTTCCTCTTCACTTCAGGATTTCACTCAGAGTTCCAGTTCAGCATGGTTTCCTCCAGAATATAGCATTTTTAGGAAGTGGCAGATTAGAGTCTCTCCGCTGCAAAGTGCTAATACAGATGCATTCACTGGGGCTTTTACAGCAGAGAATCACCCTGACACTTAAGACTAAATTCAACAATCATGTTAATAAGTATTTGGTGTGTAGGTAGCTCATATAACCTTCTTCCTCTACTGTCTTCATATTAATGTACAAGTTGATGCAGTATAATTTATCTGGTTTTATGTCTAGCACATGCAATAATTGGGAAATTTTATTTAGAATTTTTCCATGATTGGGGTATTTCTTGTCAAAATGCTCCTTTTTGCAGTGACTTTTTGATCCAGTTGTAGTATGAGATTCAAAAAACTGCTCTCCTTTCTTCTAAAGAGATATTAAATAAGTGGCCCTCAGGAAACTATGGGTAGAATTCCTACCTCAATTTCAAAATTAATGTTTCCAAATGCATTGAAAAAAGGAAATTGTCTTTAAATCCTAGAGATAACATACAAAGATCAGAAACCATTGAAGAACAGAAAAACAAATTATGCTCTTAGCAGCACAGTTGTTCCAGCAATACCTCTTATGACCAGAAAGATTTTTACTATGCTTTTTTAACATTGATTTCCCTCACCAGCACTCTTTCAGGCTTCCCAAATTGCTGCTGTCTCCCACGCACCTGCTGATGGTCTCACACTACTGCTCACTTGTTGCCAGCTCAATCCACAGCACTAAAAATGTTCTCACTCATACAGAAAGTGACAGCTGAATTTGTTAAAAGCTAACCCAGATAGGAATGCTAAACAAAAAGAAAGCTAGCTTGGAAAAAAAAAAACAACCAAAACCAAACCAAAACCAAATTAATTCTAGGTTCACTGAGTTGCCAAATCTTATGGTAGTTTTTCAATAATTTTTTTGAGGAAAGCTATGTTCAGAATTATTAGATGTTCGTTGCTTTCTCTTATTTCTTATCTCCATCCTCACTTCCTGCCTGCATGCAGGAGGCAGTACAGGAACTGCCATGAGAGTGCTTTTTCAAGAAAGATCCCGCCAAACTTTGTGGGGACGAGGCAGCAGAAGGAAATGGAAGGACCATTCATATTTGAAAAGACAACCACCATGGTAACATTTGAACGTGGACTTGAGAAGGATGAGGAAGGAAGCCATCATCTCCAAAGTCACTTGGACTCCCCAGCACTCTGCATGCTCTTCCCTCCTGCAGTCCGCTCTGCCCATAAGCTTCTGGTAATTCACCAAACTGGGAGGGAGGAGAGGACATCTCAGGGGTCCTAAGGCTGTGCTTGAGTTTGGGGGCTAAACAAACATAAACATAAACCAAAACAAACAAAGGAAAAAAGGGGGAGAAAAGAAAATAAAGAGGCAGCTGGCAGTTTTAACCCAAAGCCCAAATTTTGTCCTTTGCTATGTCAGACCCTGTGTATTAGATATTTCCTTCCTAGACTATAGAGTGGACCGATGATACCATGTAAGCTTTAGGTCTGAGCTGCCTTCAGGAAGGAAACAAGTGGGTTATGTGGGAACCAGATCTCTGCTGGCATATTTGCCTGGCTTTTTCTATTGTGCAGGGACCACAGATGTGCCACAGTGAGGTTCTTTCTGGCACATGAACAGCTCGTTCAAGGTTCGCACCACAGGGCACAGTAGTTTGCAGTATAGACAGGCTTAGAATAAACTCACTGGGGAGAACTACTGTTTGTAGAACTGTTCACATTCAGTTTCAGAGAAATCTGGAACACAAACCTGTTTTCTTAATCATGTGACAGCTTTTCATAGGTGCCAAAATTTTGAGCTTTCAAAAATTTGTTATTGTAACACATCAGTATTTTGCCCTCCACATCACTGCAAGGACATCAATCATATTCATACTCTTGATTGGACTAGAGGCATTACTCCAACATTCTGAAAATTTAGTTTTACCCTCTCATTCCTACTACTCTTTCCTCCAAGGAGAAGTGCCTTGGAATGGCACAAGAAGCAAGACATGTGAGTTCCACTAGTAGATCTAGAAAATGTATTTAATAAATAGAAGCTTTATAAAAAATAAGTGTTATATAAATCATACATTAATCTATAATGTTTAATAAAGAGCAATTTATAAATACAAGAACTCATAGAAAGACCTGTATTACCTGGAATATACACATCAAATACCTAAAACTGAAAACATAGTTGAATCTAGTCACTGTGGGTAGAAAGTCCTGGGTAATTTTCTGATGCAGACAGATTACATCTCATATGAGTGAGATGATAGATTTCACTACACCGGAACTGCAGCTCCTGTGTTGCAAAAGGATATTTATGGTCCTGCTCTTCCTATGGTGGTTAGAGCATCCATTTCTGGGGAGCAGTCAGTAAACAGAGAAAATTTCCTGAGAGTAAAAAAATAGTGTGTGTATAGGAAAGGATAATTATTTCTTTTAAAATATACCCACATAGATATTTTAATAACACTGAAATCAAGAAATTGAAAGCACAAGTCAAAAAGGTTTTCACAGGCAAAGCACACAACGTTAAATATCTTATTCACTGCCTGTCTCACTCGATGGAGATCATAATTACTATCAAGTTAGTATGAAGCCTGCCAAATGTGCCTGACTTGAGGGCAGTGTGCTCCTTTGCAGCCATTTTCTTTTCAGAATGACTAATAATCTGCGTATGACTAATCAAATTGGGATAGTTCAGAGTATGAATGTTGTTTATATCAAAAAATATGTTAGAGAGCACCTTAGTGGAGTATCAAGCAAAATGGAACGATAGAGTTGTTAAATTTCTTAAGGAGAATGATATATCAATCCCCTGTCTCGGACTAATTCAACTATAATTCTATTATTAACATCCTTATGGTATTTTTAACAGTCACCTAAAAACAAACTCAAAAAATTACCTGAGGATGGTTTTTTCCCCTTAGTGTGGCTCAGACAGGACTGGGCAAAACACAGAATCCCTCGTTTTCAGAGTGCTCATGCCCACATGAAAGAGAAAAAATAATACCTGTAAATCAGAAAGCTTAAAAAACACAGTTAAACAGAAATTTCTAAGATTCATACACTTTTTTAGAAATTACACTTTGGATGAGTCAACATTTTCAAATAAAATCATTGAACATTTGTAATTAATCTAATTACAAAATATACTAATAGAGGTTGTATCAGAACAGTGATTCTTAACAGTTAGAACAAGCAGTATGAGAAGTTATTTGAGATATATTTCTCAATTCTATCTATTAAAAAAAAAATATTGTTGACAAGTTCAAATACGGTACAGAGTACACCTCACAAGCTGGAAAGATGGTTTCAATAAATGAAAAAATGCTTAAACGCTTAAAAAAATCTATGTATTTCCAGGTATTAAAAGATACAAAAACTACACAAATAAAAATTGCTGCTTAGGAAAGAACTAAATGTAAGGCAAAAAAAACACGGTAAACATATTTGTGAGTGACCAGTGAAATATGAGCATAAAAGGGGACTAAAAGTGCAAAATGGTAGCCAGGCACAAGGTCTGTTATTGAAGTCAGAGGGACTCCTTCCTTTCTAGTTAATCAGCTCTCTTAATTTCAGCTCAAATTCAGAACCTGGGCTTCTTGCTCAGGGTGTACAATGAATGGCTGAAACACCAACTGAACCTGCCCACTGAAACACCATCCCCACAGCCAAGACACCACTGTCTCAACTCTCACAGCCAACACCGAGTCTCATTGTTAGGAGCTACCTTATAGGAAAATAGTGCGAGTCACTAATTATAAAGTGTCATGGTATTACTTTAGTATTAAGATTATAATCTCATTTTGATACTTGATCTCAAAAAGCCCCACGATTTAATTTAGCAAGATGTGTTACAACTGTCTGCAAAGTTTGCATCACACAAGAACAGCCAGACTGGGCCAGAGAAAGCATTCAATCAGANCGTCTGCAAAGTTTGCATCTGTAGTTACCTGTGATCACACACACAAGAACAGCCATACTCGGCCAGAGAAAGCATTCAATCAGACTGGGAGGTGTCAGCAGTAGCCACCTGGTGAGAATAAAACAAACATAAGAACATGTGACATTTCCCCCCTAATACTCTCATGGTTTCTGAATATTTTCAGCTCAGGAGATGTTCTGAGTGGGTTATGCTTTATCTACACGCATAAGGTAGTATCCTTCCAGTTATAAACTGGTCTCCCTTTGATTGCTTGAAAACATGTCCTAATTAAAGCCTTTGGAAAGGAGTTGCAAAAGTCCTTTATCCTGCATGAAGTCCCTCTTGCTTTAAACTCCTCTCTCCCACTCCTTTCACGTGCTCTTGCACTATGAGAGAAAGCAGTGAGTCTGCACATACCTTCTTGCTAGCAGTTGTGGTTTTGTAGATCTCTAATACAACTGCTGACGTTGCCTCCTTTCAATGCTAACTGCACAGAAGCTGCTGGTGAAGTCATTTTTGCTGCCCTTCTCTGGACTTTTTGCAGTTCTAAAATGTCATTTTTGCAATGACACGTCTAGAACTGCACGTAATTTTCAATGTCCTGGAGCACCATGGCTTTATACAGTGGGATAAGGATGTTTTCTGTTTGTTCTCTATTCTCTAATAACTCCAACTACTGTTTCTCTTTTTTAACTACTGCCAAACACTGAGATGATCTTTTCATGAACTATTTATCATAACCCCTACATCTCACTCTTCGTGGTAATCATCAGTTCAGAGCTCATAATCTTCTGTATGAAAAAGGCTTTTTTACCCAGTGTACATATACTTTACATTTATCTACTCTGAATTTCATGTGTAATTTAATTACCCAATCACTTCAGCAATTTTTCACAACTGATCCTCATCATAACTACCTGGAAAAACTTCACATTGTCATCAAACTTCTCATGTATTTTTAAATAGCATGGATCTCCTTTTTGGTACTTTTAATACTTCCTCAGACCTATGCTGATGTCCCCACTCTCTCATTAAAAAAAAAAAAAACAAAAACAACTATCTATGTAAGATTAGTCCCAGTTCTACTCATAGAAAATATCAGTACAAAAATGCATGGCCATTTTGACATTTTATGTGCTGGCCATCATCTGTTTCTGCTAAGTGATCAAAAACATTTATGGAAAATTCTGATCCTTGAAACTTGTTAACTCTTAAACTCTTTTGGCTAGTTTGATTACAATTTTCTTTTTAGTCTTCAGTATGCAGCCCTTAGTTTAGATACAGCTTTGGTTTTCTGAATGATATTTCTTACTTCTAACAGCTTTTTTTCCTTTGCTGATTAGCCATGCCAGGCTCTTTTCACCCTTTCTGAAGTCTTTCCCAAAGGATGGGGCATGCTCTGCTGCTGTGTCCCTACTTCAGAGATCTTCTCATTGCCTGGAAGAATTTAATTCTTTTAGTGGCCCGTTTTAGCTTCTTTTTAGTGGGCTTCCCTGTTTTCACAGAGTTGCTCTTTTTGAAGTTAAACACACTTGTGGTGGATTTTTTGGCCTTTGTTGCTCCTGTGGGGGGACTGAATTGAAGTACATTACGGTCACTGTCACAGAGCGGCGATTCCATTGTGAGATTCCGAAGCAGATCCTGCACATCACTCAGGACACAAACAAGCTGTCACTCAGTGAGGTCTGGTTGTTTAGGGAGCGGATCTCAGGCCCCCTCTCTGCTTTGCTGCTCCGTCAGCTCAGTCACAGGTGCATGACTCTCTTGGAGGATTTGCACGTGGGTCTGTCAGAAATGGGATTAAGGGAACTGAATTGTTGTTTCCTTTAATAGTCTATGCATTTAATAAACATAGCACCGACACAAGCTTTCAGAAAATTGTGACTGTTGAGGTAATTGTTACATGCACATCCTAACAGACACATTTTGCCAATCTTTGGAATTCAAACCCTAACCATCTTAAGAGTGGAAATCCCTGACCCTGAACATAGGTACAGGCAGTAGCAACCAAGATTTGGCCCACGGCAAGAAAAAAATGCTATGCAACTGCCACAAACAGCTCCTTTGAGCTGGTAGACAAAACACAGCCAGCATAACCTCCCCAGAACTCCAAAACAAAGAATTCACAGTCAATTAGAATACAAAATGGAGTTAATTCTGAAAAAAAAAAAAATAAATAAAAGGAAAAGGAAAAGGAAATCAAATAATCTCGCTGGTGTGTGAAGATTTGGAGGCCTCTGTGCACTCTTTCACTGTACTCCTTAGAGAAGCAAAGGACTTTTGAGGAAACCTAGGGTGTCTTACACATGATTATTGTTTTACAATACAGCACTTATTTGCTTATGGGCTCCCACTGCCATGCCTTGGCAATGGGTCTAACTGAAGGTTTCCCTATGTGCTCTGTCCCCTCAGAACCTTTTATCTGGCACTTATAACTGTTTAGTTCCTTGTCTGCTCGGTGCAAGACAGAGCACCATCTGTCTGCTGTGCACTACAGTAACAAAACCTTAGGATGTTCATTCTCCTTAAATTAAGAGCTTGAGTGTTACTGTGAGCAAAAACATTTTGTTAAAATATGGCATTTGGTGTACCTACCAAAAGATGCTGATTTACTGAAAAACTTCCAGCAGTGGGATTCATGCATGTGACACACTGACAATTGTGGATTTCTTTTAACATCAGTTTCTGTCTGTCATACCTATGTAGTTACAAAATAACAAAGGGATAATAAAGTGCAATTGTATATTCACAGTTTGAGATTTCTATTGACAGATCTTCACACTGAATGCTTCTACAAGAAAGTGTGATTATATAGCTCTCTGTTAAAAGAGCTGAAAAATCTCTCCTTTGTTACAACTCTCTCACATACCATTGCTATCATCTGGAATATTTTAAGGGATTTGTCAAAGTTGACAGGTCCAAATTTGGCCTCCTCTCACCAAATTATATTTGCAGATTGGGAATATCTTCCATGTAGGAAAAAATTCCACCAGTCACCTCCAAGACAAAGGCTATCTCCTCTGTCTAACTGCAGGTCAGCCAATAAAACAGCAACAATCTCCTCTTCTGTCCCACAAAATGCGGATTTATGTTCTACACTATCCCTCCTCTTCTGGCCTAGGTATTCAGCTGATACTGGGCTGAAAAATCACTCTGCTTTCTCACTTACCTATGGGGTAGATGGTTTTATTAGTTCAGCTTGTCACCTCTAACTTTCCACAGCACCCTTGAAAGCTCTATTTTATTACCACCACATGATTGCTCTACCAGAGCTTTACTTACAGAGTAATCTTCTGGATTCTCTTCTGCTGCATATCATGTTGCATGGGATTAACAATGACAGGTAGTTAACTTCTTGGATCATTGTTTTCTAGTCCTCAAATTAGCTCAGTAAAATTTTCTCAATATGTGAGAAAACCAGGTGGTTCTTTGTCTGAAGGAATCCTGAGGAACGGAACGGAACGGAACGGAACGGAACGGAAAGGAAAGGAAAGGAAAGGAAAGGAAAGGAAAGGAAAGGAAAGGAAAGGCCTAGATATTTGACACATTTATAATTAAATTATGGTTGTTGGGTTTTGCTTCACTGAGAAACCAAAAGGATTCGAGGAAAGAACATTTGTGCTGGTAAAAACTTACTTAGAGATATTAAAATTTTTATTGCGATATTATAGGACTGCAAATCTGGCTGTTGGATTGTAATTGACAATAGAAAAAGTATAATTTTAGGGTCAGAAAAATCTGGAAATCCCTTAGCTATTTTAGGGGGAAAAAAAGAGACTGTAAATTAATAGAGTTGGGATGCTTGTCTTTTCCTCCTCACATTAACAATCCAGTAGAAATAAAAAAAATATTCATTTCAATGCATATGCTTATGTAGTCAATTAGATTATAATCTGTCCTGGTCTAGATTTATCACATAGCTGTATGCAGAATACTAACATTCAGATCCAAGCACCCTAAAGTATTTACTCTAAACTCCTAGCCCATCTTAGCCACTTTTCCTGCAGACACTTATGTGTATTTTGCAGTGAAATAGCTGTGAAGGATAAAGGGCATCTTCCTTGATGCATCTCTTATCTCCCCCATCCTTTTGGAAATTTAAGAGGGTGTGTGATGGTGATTTGGAGTTCCTGGACATAGTATGCTTCAAACCTTTCAAGCAAAAAGGCAACAAATCCAGAAGCACACCTTAGTAGACTATTGGGTTTACGGGGAAAAAAAAGAAGGCAATATCTGTTTTTGACATTTCATTCAGTCAGCTCCAAAATATTTGCCATAACCAAAACTATAGCAAAACAATAACAACAAAATACTATACTGCAGGTAAGCAAATAGAGCATGAATTCCCTCTAAACCAGCTGGACATACATTGCTTGATTTGACAACAGACAGTTACAGAAAATTAGGAACCATATCTGAAAATATATTTCCCATCCTGAAGCTCTGCATCTATTGCTTGCTTCTTTTGCTCACCATGAAGTAATTTTGTGTCTTGGCTGCACTAGTTACTACCTAGCACTTATTGGAACCTTTCAGCACATCAGGGAGACTTTCTAAAGCAAAGCTTTAAGTAGAACTTATAAATTAAAAAAAAGTATTTTTCCCAAGCTGCAGGAAGAAGTCAACATTAACCAATTTTTTTGTGGTTTTTAATGTCCCAGTGTTTCTCTAAGATAAATTTTCTTCAGGTTTTCTTTCTTTGTCCCCAACAGCTCTATTTTGTAGCCCAAACTAAAGGGCAGAATAGGTTGCTACTCTTAGGAACCTACATTTCACTCTGAGCCCATGTGCCTAGGTCTGTGCATTTAAACTCCAGTAATAGGTTTTTCCTCAGATATGCTGGTCACTATTTGGACATGCAAGAATGCATAAGCACCTCTGTAAGTGACCAGAGAACATTTCTCTAGATTTCACTTGTTTACTTTGGCAAGTATGGAAACATCTCCATTGTACCCTTGTGGAGTTTCTTCTTTTGTACATAGATCTTCCTCTTTCAAAAGACAAGTATGAGTCACCTTCAAGCTTTGTGACTCTGTCCACATCAGGTGGGAACTCTCCAAAGACCATGAAGAAAGACCATAGTGGAAATATCCACAGGTAGCAACAGGGAAGCAATAGAAACCTTACAAGACTCTAAGGTTGTATTCGTTTTTCCACACATTCCTTTTATGCTGAAATTTCCCAGTGAAGTCTTCTTGTAAAAAAATTTCCACTGGCAGATAGCAGGTGAGAAACTGGACACCTCAGAGGTGCAGAAGCTAAAGCTCCCACAGTCTGCCTCCAGCTTTAAAGGAATCAATGGCTTTTATGGTGGCCTTTTTTTCACTTCTTCTCTCCCACTCTGCAGTTCAGGGCAAAGACACTTATCCCATGACTTCCTTTCTCTAAAATATCAGGTATTCAGTCTTTCAGTGAATGCTGCAGATTGATTCCAAGTTGGGTTCTTACAGCATTAAACATCCAAAGCAAGTAACAAAAGTGGAGGCAAACACTACAGTATAATCATCTTAAATATGTAACATAAACTGAAAATGTTTAAACTTTCACTAATCTCTATAGTCAAGGCATTGCTAGATTAGAAAATGAAAGTAAATAATTTCATTATGATAATAGGAAAAACAGACATTAGTATCAGGAATAATAAGATCATCAATGAAATCAATTACCTTTACAAACAGCTCAAAGGAGCATAATTTCTCTGTTTTCTCTTCCATGTGTGTTTTAGAACACAGCCAACAGAGTGGATGCTGTTACAGTAAATGTTAAATGCTTCAGGCCTAGAAGTATCCAGGCAGGTATTTCACTTTAAGCACCAGTCCTCACAGAAAACAATCCATGGGATCTACTGACCCAAACTTCTCCAGTATCAACTGTTTTAGGGCCTATTTTTCATTAGTATTAATTTGAATTGCTTCTCCTTTTCCAGATCAAGATGAGCAATACAATTGACTGAAACCATATGTGATGCTACTCATTAGTCATCTGTAATATTCATCTCATGATTAATAATCAGAAGAGGCTATCACAGACCAAACTTAAAATACCTCTACAATTACCTCTTCACTTATTTTTGGTTAATTCTTTGTTCTAGCAAATCCTGTCCAGGAATCTCCGAAATTAATTTTACCAGGCTCAACCAGGCAGAACTGAAGGATGTACAGAAATAACAGCTGTTATTTTTTGAGTTTGTCTTTAGCATAAAGGCAGCAAAAATAAACCTGTATATCACAGTTTCCCTGTTCATGTCCAACAATTCAAAGCTGAATAACCAGTGTGACAAAATCCCTGTAACTGCAATTATCTCTCCCTTCCTCTTGAAATGTAGGTTATAAAACTATTAGTTTATACAGAAAAAATAGTTATTTAACTTTTCACATTTATGACAATGAGTGATAGCTATACTGCAGTAAAAAAGTGTTTTCTTCTTCTAAAAACATGCCTAGATTGATCAAGGATAGATAAAAAAGATGTCAAAAATTCTATCAGAATTGACAGGATTCCTGTTGAAGAGTTACCATTCATCATTGACTGAGCTTATTGAGTTACTCAGAGGCTGTGCATGCGTTTTAGGGATTCTAATCCTTTTTTTGTTCCACAGTTCTACTCAAAAGAGACTTCAGTGATTCTACCACAGCAGAAGTGGTGCAAAATCAGTTCTGTGAAAGAACTGAAGCACAAGGATTGTTAGAGCTACAGACAGTGAAGCACAGGAGATACTGTGTAGGAACTGCAAGGGGCTTGGACCATTGCATATTTTCCCAATAGTTTGATAACCTTGGCAGACAGAATAGCCTATTTCTCAACTTCATCCTTCCTAACCAACATAAGTGGCTTCCCCTTCTCCAGAAAGACAGCTCCAAAATACTGCAAGCAAGCTGTCTTAGCAATAGGAATGAAGACAACCTATTTGCAAAGTCAAGCTGTAGAAACATCTCTATGCTACTAGCAAGATAAATACTACATTAAACTGTTAGGAGAGTTCACACACTAATATCAATCACTATACTTGCATATTTTTAATATATTAAGTTAACATGATGAAGAGTCACTTAACAGACAAAGTAAAAAAGTAGAAATAAACAGCACTCAAAAATACACAGACTTGAAACTGATCTTAATTTTTTTGGTAATACAGAAGGTTTCTTAATACTGCAAAACTAAAATGCAAACAGGTATTTCAGCAGGATTACATTGCATAGCATTTGTAACTCAGTGTAGAAGAATAGTGCATTCTCCTGTCACTGAAAAGGTAGTGAAATGCAATATTAGAATTATTGTGGTATCTACACGCACATTTTCTAATATGAATGGTGTGTCATAAACATAACTCATTCTATTACTGCATGATTATGTTGAAATAATATAACATGGTCATAAATGAAGAGAAATTATGTTGAATTGCTTGCTCTATTGAAATACTCTTCAAGAAGATCAGAATTAAAATAGGGACACTTAGTAAATACTGCGGCACTGGTTTTATTCTTTGAAAAGTGTCAATTGTATGTGAAAATGAAACTGCAGATACACTTCAATATTTATCACGCCAGGTATTTCATTCACATTGTAGAAAATAGCCATATCAATGGCAGAAATGAGGTATGAAGTTAGCTTGTGTAGTGGATAAGCTGGCTGGGAAAGAAAAAAATTGCAGTCTATAAATCTCCAAATGAAAAATACAATATGGTGCATCATAATGCCTTATCATTGAGATGAAACTATGAACTGGAGGAGCCAGACAGAAAAATGAATATGTTTAACGGGCTCTTCGTATGGGAAAACACACTACATAATTCAGACACATCACAGTTTCCTGGCTGTTTATATAAAACATGTTAAAGTAAACAGTGAATGAAATACTTGTGGATCAGTAAGCAGAATTGTCTCAAGATTAAAACAGATTCTGAAAGATGGGGTCAATTAGTTCATTTCTTGTTCTTGCCAGTAGCAGACAGTTATTTCTTGGGCAAGTCATTTAACTCGGTTTTATCTCCTTGATCTCTATAACAGATATGCTGTTATTAGGTCCCTCACTAGGATGTACCTAACCCCCAACAATTTAACATTGAGGTCCTTGGGTATAGTGTTCTGTATAAACACAACTGTTTCATTTTGACTGATGGCAGCACCTTTGAGCTTAGGCTGCAATTCACCTCCACTTACAAATTACTTTTCTCTATAGTTCTGGATTGGCTTAAAATAGCTACATTGTTGGGGTTTTTTTTCCTGAATGTATGCAATATTGCATCTTCATTTATTAATCTAATTGACAAAGGAAGAAAAACGAGGACAAAAGTAAGGTGGCTAGAGAGTATGGTTATAACATACAATTGAGTGGGATGGGATGCAGAGATTACAGAATTAACACTATTAAGCTCATTACAGAACTAGGACAATCCAGCTAGCCAGTATAGTTATCCAGCCTTCATAGTGTTGTTCTGAAGACTCACTGGGCACTCTAAGGATTCACTGTTTCACACCAGCTCAGCTGGTACTACCTTGAGGAATCAAACTACTTGTCATGGCACGGGCTTGCCCAGTGCAAATTAGTCTGGAAAATACTAGAAGCAAACCTTTAAAAAACCAGTTCACTTCTGAAAGTGAAAATAATTGGTTGGAAATTTTCTCTACCAAAAGCTAGAAAACATAGACACTTTTCAGATGATAGAAATAAAAAAAGACAATTTGCCACAGGACCTCTACCATGATCTTCTTTCCTTAGAGAGGACAAATATCCTCTCAGATGATGAAGAAATCAGCTTCATATCACCAAAAAGAAAGTATCTGAAAGAGGCTTTAAACTATCAAATTATTAAACTAAAGCAAGTGAAAGGTTCTGATCCTTTTGTTCCTTCTTACCCATAGAAGGAACAAAAGGAAGGACACCTAACCCCCAACAATCCCAAGGTGCCAAACTGAAGTACTACAGTAGCATCAGAAGAAGAAATAATTTCATGAGTCTTATACAGCCAACATAATAAATATTTTTGTTAATAATTAAAAATACGTAGTTATTTACCAAGAGTGATATAAATGCAGGCCAGGAGCCAGCTGGATCTTTCAGAACAAAGTGTTCAGCCAGCAACAAGTGTATCCTATTCACCAGGTAAAGAGACAAATATGTTACAGCCTGATTTTCCGTGCCAAAGAACTTTGCACTCATCACACCCTGCCACACTGTCACCCTCCCTCAACAGAGCTGTCAGGTCCAGAAACAAGGCTATGCAGGAGAGCTGCTTCAAGTGCAAATGAAGGGAAAAAGAAGGTGGGGAACTGGAGAAGCTCTTGTAATGTTTGAAAATAAAGTGAATGAATTATTACTTTCCCCCTTCCCTACAGAACATAAGAATGTGCTGCTGAGAGGCCTGCAAGGCCATTACCAAGTTTAGCATTGGTAAACATGGGCTTACTGCAAGATTTTTCAGAAGCAACTGTTTGAGCTCCACCTGTTCAGGGAAAATTATTTACTGGGAAAGAATAAAATCAAAGAATGAAAGAAATAGCAAGAGAGGGAAACCCTGAGAAATAATAATTAGAGTAAAATCAAAATGAGAGACAAGATGGGTAAAGGGAGACATACAGTCCTGGACAATTATTTTGTTTAAAAAATTACAAACATCCAGTGTGAATTAATCCTTGTTAACACTACAAGATAGCCTGCTTCTAGTGTAAGCCTTTTGGAAGTAAAGCTGACAATGCAACTAAGAAGCACTAAAGTTTATCACCCAGCCCTAGGTGTAAGACATGGATCTGGATTGCAGCCTCACACCATCACGTGTCTACAGGTGAGAGCAGCAGTGCCTGGATGTGTACTGCAAGAGGAGAGAAAAAGGCAAAGTGGAGATGGTGAAGCCTCTCTCTCCCCTGCCTTGAGGCTACACCAGCAGTTTTCTCATTACAAGCATAAATTAAACAGCACAGCACAGATGCTCAGCAAGGCCTCTAAAGCTTACAGCCATTTAAGGGTATCAGACTCCATGGAAAACACCACTTGTGCAGTGGCACATATCTCTGCATCACACACCCTGGTACCTGTAATGCCTGTCATCTAACTCATTTGGTCCTGGACTTTGTACACAGAATTTTGGTCCATGGCCCCAAGTAAAAGGAATTTCAGCTTTCTCTGGCAGTCTCACAGCCTCTCAGCAGAAGGAATGTTGCTTTGGGAATGACAGAAGAAGGACACATGGTAAATCAATGGCAAAGGCCATAACCAGGCCACATTGGACAGCACCCTATGGACAGCATTTGGGTTTGCTGTCCAAATAATTTGGCTGGTGATTCCTGCTCACCTCTAGACATGAATACTGCATCTGTGGGCAGCTTGCCCACACTCCTCCCCCTTCTACTTACCACATCCATCTCTCCAAAGAATGGGTGTTTCCTGTTTGCTTTTCCCCCTGGGCGTGGAAGAGGAAAGAAAGAAAGGAAGTAGCCATCCTCCAAAGCTGACTGAGTCTGATCCTTGTTGTAGCTCGCTATTACACTGCCCAGGAGGCAGAGAGTTTTTCCACAAAAGCACACTTTGTTGACAATCTAGAAAGTGTTCAGTCTGGAAAGGACTAAGCACGTGGAGGAGACTGCTGTTTCTGCCAAATACACGGAACAAGGGCAGAGATTTCTTCCTTACAGGGGTTGAGAGGAAAGGTTTGGACAGTGAAGAGAAATCCAGAAGCACAAATCTAAGTCACAGGATGCCTCACTGATTTCCCTGGTGTGGGAACAGGCCTCCACTTGCAGCTGTAAACTGTGCTGAGCCTATTGCAGATGAATGTTGGGATGACTAAAGGCCCCTGTCAACCTGTAAAAGTTATTCCTCCCGCAACCTCTGAATTTTAAAGGGCTCTTTGTGACCTTATGGGGGGATCCTATGGCATTTTTTACATTGATGTGAACCTGAACTCACAGACAGACTTGAGCATAGTCAATATCCAGCAAGAATGCAAAACATCACTGGCACCTCTTTTTGTGTGCTGTGGTTGTCAGAGGATCTGTCAAAACAGATCCAGCCAAAAACACCCCATACTTAGCAGGATAGAGGAGTCCTTAGATGGAGACTCTGCAGCAATGCCAGGGGTAAGGCAGCTTAATTTGCACTTAATGGGCTCCAAACACTGGTGGATGACACAATGAAAACTGCACTGAAATCCAAATGCTAAATTTCCAAAAGTTAATTTCCACTAACAAACACAAATTATAAAAAAAGTCAACATCCATTTTGAAAAACACAAGTCATGACAGTCTAAGAAAAAGCAGACATAGTGAGAAGGAGCAACATGGAAAGTAATTACAACTGAAAGGCCCCACAGTGGAGACATAAAAGTGGAGAAATTCAAGGTTTGATTTGAGCACACACTTCAATTTGGAAATGTTGCTTTAGAGCCAGAACATCACTTCTCTGAAGCTTCATCTCATTATGATTCTTCCCTCCAAAAAGAGCTCTGCTTGGATTTCATCCTCCATTGGAGTGAATTTAGCATGGCAGCACATGGTAAAAATTAGCAAGGAACCACTAAAGAGAAAAAGGCACCCCAGCTACAAGTACTCTGGTAGTAACTTGAAATGTAAACATCTTAGTTTTCTGCCAAAGTATTTGAGGTGGTGTTGCCTTATTGCCTTTTCTTTTTTTTTTTTTTTTTAATCAAAGTCAAAAATCTTGCAGAACCTTTGAAATGGTTTCTTCAGTCAGAAAAGAATTTTTCATCAAAAGCTATTTTAGTAAATCTTGGCCTTAGCAGCTACATATTTGGATGAAAAATTAAATAGGGTTCTGAGACCTGAGATTCTCAACATGTTTGAGATTTTACTTAAATGTTTGTTGAATAATTTTAATTTTATTGGTTCTCTGGTCACTTTCCTTTCTCTTTTTAAAAGCAACAGCCCTGATTTTACTAACAGTGAAAAAACTTCCAGCACCACTGAGCAGAATTTTAGGAAGGAAAATACAGACAAAATACCAGAGAAAAGAGATGCATCAGACTGTGCAGTGTCATCTTAAGTAAAACAGTGAAACTTTACAGTTCTCTTATTTGAAGCTAGAAGCACTAGAAAATGTACTTATCCTACCATAACAGTGTTACAGGGTCAACAGGAATAACTCTTCTCTAATTAGGATTTTCTCTGACCAGAGAGATCAGATGCATTAAAGCAGGGCAGCTTGATATTTGAAAGCACCTTTCAGTCTCAGTCAGCCTGCAAAAACTGTGAACTTGTGGCTCATTGACGGCACTGCAGGGGCTCACACAGTGCATGACACTGATTTATCTGCAGAAGGAAAATGAAGTACAGCCAGGTGATGCATTATGTCTTTCTCTTGAAAAAAATACCACAAATTAAATTATTTTCATTTGCAGCACGCATGTTTTCATATCAGCTGGGTAAGATAATATTTACTAAAGTACAGCATTAATATCTGAGTTTCCATGTGCTCACGGCAGTTTGGGCTTGGCTTTCTGACACTTTCAGCAAGATGTTAAGTTTGTTTCAACTGCAACAAATGCAAATTTTCCATTTGCCTCCTCCAGTTGGGATTTTAGAGACATATAAATAACTTCAAGAGTTTGGGCACAGAGCCCATTCTTCACTGCTTACTTTATTCCAGGAACATGAGTGGCACAGCCAAAATAATGAAAACCAATTACATTACCTTGTAAATTATAGTAGTTAAAATTAATAAGAAAATGTAATAAAGTAAGAAGTAGTAAAAGATAAACAACCTAACATAAATATTTTGCACTCTAAACCATATTTAAATATAAACATGATTTCAGAGTGAAAATTTTCTTTTTGTATTGCTATGTCCTAAGTTGTAGAATCCTGTTTTCCAGACGTTCTGAGGTGAAAGATGTGGAGAGCAGGAGGATACACTCTTGCCCTGAGAAACATGGCGTAGAGACTTTGGTAGAGGGCTTGGATTGTTCCATGATTTGTTCCCTTTCATCATTTTCCCTGGCCTGTATAAAGCTGGCAAAACTTAGGCCAAATTTTGTCTTTAATGTGCCATTGCACACGTGACTTTAGAGGAGATATGATTAGTCTAGAATTTTATACAGAAATGAAACTACAGCTTTGAAAATGAGAACAATGACTTAAAAGCACAGCTGAACCTCATGCTGAGACACTCAACTGATGCATGGAAAGTCATAATAACAGCTATGAAAGATATCCACTATAGGTGCATTTCTGGGAGTGGTACTTAGATTAAATTGACTGTTGTGGAAAGTTTTGCTTCAGAATGTGGAAAAATCTGGTCCACACCACTTAGAAGGGTGGATCTATATAGGACCTATACCTCCTTAAGAGGAAAGACAGGTGAGAACACCTCACTTACATCCTCATGTGATATTTCTTAAAGATACATATAAGTCAACTGACATTAGGCAATGAACTCCAATTTAGGTGTCCTCAGGAGAAAAATGTTCCAACTGACATTATGAAGCAGCAACAAAACAAAGAACTTCATTGCCCTGGGAATGCTCTCCGGGAGGAAGGCATGGCCAGAACAGTGAGCTCTGCTCCACCTTTGCTGAGCAACTTGGGTCCAGCAGCAAAAAACACTGGGACCTTGGGACTATATTATGGTCACTGATGTCTACTACTGGTCACTGCTACCACCACCCACGTTCACTCAATTACCTCGCACATATTTCACCATCATTTAGCCGTGCATTTAGTGCTGTAAGATTGGACATCCTTTTACAAAGCTGAAGCCTAATCCTGCTCGCTCTGTGGGAACATAACCAGACCAATTTACTCATGTAAAAGTGTATTTTTCTTTGCAGAAGTCCTGGAACAGAATTCCTCACACAGCACAAAGAGTCTTTAGGTTCTCCTATAGAATTTTAACAACAGCATCCAACAGTTCCTTTCCCTTTCTGAGGAATGGAAAAACGCAGAACGTCCAAATCCCAAAATGTGCCCCATTAAGCATGAAGGAGAGAAAGTTTTTGTGCATTTACCATCTCCCATCTTCCTACCTCCAAAGTAATAATTTACCTTTTTTTAGCTCCACTCACCAGCTTCACATGCTGTGTTAACTGCACTGAAGTTGCTAATAAAGACCTACTGTCTTCCCTGAGAAAAAGTGCATAGTATCAAGCTGAGCCACATACATCAGTCACTACTCTAAGTGTAGAGATGCAGGTATGTACAGGTGCATGTCCCATTCATGCATTAATATTCTAATTTATAGCAATAAACTTAGACAGTAAAATCCTCCCCAGTTAATTGCACTTAGAAATTTATCACAAAGCTGCAATGAAATATCCAGAGTTCTGCCAGCAATGCAATAATAATCACATATTTGCAAGGCTGCTGCAAAACAACACAATTCATACTCATCCAGAATGTTCAATATTGCGACAAAAAGCACAAACTGTAGTTCAAATATGTCTTCACTGTGAATGCATTGGATCATTTACCTTAACAATGTGAACGTGCTCTCATTACTATGTTCAACTTGATTAGTGTGTAGTCTAACATTTAAAAGTGCACTTCAGATGAGAGAAGGTATGAATGCACGATTGGTCCTAATAAATTGAGCAATGCCATAATGAACTGAAGGGATCTATAAGAAACTGATAGACACTGGACAGAGACACTCATAACTAGGAAAAAAATGCAATAGCAAAGGGAAGACAGAGAGTTCTCTCCTATGAAACAGAGAAATGGACGCTGTCAGCACACCTCAAATTTGCAAAGGCTAAACAGGAATAGACAGTATCCCTTTCAGCATTAACAGTGATAAAAATAATAATAAATAAAAATAAAAATAGCAAGAGTAGGTTTAGTATTGGTGCTCTGCAGCAGCATCTGCTGGTTACTACAAGGAGAGCCAGCATCTCCTTTAAAGATTGAAAAGATACCACTGGGTATAGGAAGCATCATTTCCCTCATGCTGGAATGGTCCACTGAACATGGTGCAGGACTAAGCTCAAGGAAATAAGAGTATAGCTTTGGGTAAATTGGGCTATGCCTCAGTCTTCCTGCTTGTAACTTGAAATTATTCAAGAACCTCAACTGAAAGCACTTAGCATTTTATGGTGCTGCTAAATCTTCACCATTGACACTAGAAAACAGAGAAGAGAATATTTGATTCCAGGGAGAAGCCAGCATTTGCAGATGTTACCCGAACAAGGAGGAAACACATTTGTTTGGACAAGAAACAACAACTTTCTCTCTGGAAGAAAAATGAACAGAAACCACAAACTGTCTGGATGTTCACATGGTATATCATGGGCACATAAAGCTCCAGAATGGACTACGTGGCTACCTTTGTGTGTTGATGGACCAGCACCAGTAAATCCATCCTTTTCATACTGCAAGAAGTCCATATAGGTTCCTGTATGAACAATCTCCTTCTGCCTGAGGGGCAACACTTTTTTCTAGCCCACTTTGAACCTGACTAAATTAGAATGCAGCAAGGCATTTAATGTGGGGGTAAAAATAGAAGTCCATTGTGAAGGGCAGTGTGGAAGAGCTATTTCAGTTTAAACCCTCTCTTCTCTCACAGAAAATTCCTCTGTCTGGTGAAACCCCAAAAAGCTGTCTCAGGCACATGATGATTCTTAGGACATCCTGTGCAGGGCCAGGGGTTGGACTGGATTATTCTGACAGGTCCCTTCCAACTCAGCATGCTCTGATTCTATAAATATGGTGGAAAGTACCCTGCAGAAAATTTGGCATATGAGATTGGAGAAATTGTTCAATGCTTCAGTCTTCTCTGCTATAAAACAAGAATGATTATGCATTTTATGAATGATGAAAATAAAGTGAAACAACAAGTTCTAAGAGCTCCATGCTATTGCTTCTTCCTACATTATCATAATACGTTGGATATGTCATCAGTTCCTTGGGGAGAAAAACCCCACCATCAAACCAAACAAGTGGGGACACAGGTGTTCTTCCTGCCACACAATTGGTGGAGTATTGGCTTGAGTCAAACTTGTGTTTTGTTATGCACAGCTAGAGCCTCACGTTTTTCCTTGTGGCCCTACATTTCTCCATAGTTGCTGGATAGAGGCAAACTCAGGTGGTCAAGTAACCATGACTGCAGCTTGTAGCTACGCCTCTGTGCCCACTGCAGCACCGTGCTCTGGGGATCTTTCAGCTACAGTGCTCCGGGGTCTAGGGCTGCAGCTACATTGTGTCTGCTCTTACCAAACCCAGTTTTTATGACTCACAGAAACTCGCATGTGTGTGTGAATTATTGGCTTTTCAATTGACAGTGAGGGAGCAAAAAATCATCTACAAAATAAAAGCTTAGCTACTTACATTATAGTCGCACACATTTTACCATGTGTTTACTGTCAGAACGTGTTGTAGTTAATATCTGAATTTCTGCCAGACTACTGACAGACAGAATATGATCTATTTTAAGAGATTTTTGGTTTTTTTTGTGAAGTTACAACTGCTGGTCTGTAAATACTGTGTGCAATAATAGAAGTATTAATTTGACATAGTTATATGTTTCAAAAACATTTGTAGCTTCCTTATGTTTTTCATTCTCTTTGCAATTCCAATCAGAAAATGCATGATCATTGATGCCTGGAGTTGTTACAGCATATTTTAAGATACAAAAATTATAGGAACTATTTAGTTCATTGCTGTTGTTCAAGTGGTGCTTTGTTGTCTAGTAACTTTAGATTTACCTATAGTTCCTCTTAAAATCAAACACAAACCTGGAATCTCTACGCACACCATGACAAAAGACACCGAAGGAAATCAGAGCAAGGGAGCACAGTGGAAACCTGATAAACTTTTCCAGCTAGTTACAGGCTTATCTCTCTATAAGGCAAACAAAATAAATGAAAGAACTCTAGATTCAAGCCACAGTAGAATTTTTTTCCCCTAAGTTTCATGGTACAATTTCTTCACCCCCCAGGTTTTACACAGCATGTTTATACTTTTAAAACTTCAAAATTATCTATATACTGCAGGGGATTTAAATAGCGTGCACAAGGCATCCTCCCCCCTACTTCTTGTTTGTATCTCATGGAGCCAAATTCTTTAAATAATAACATCAAAATCATTACATTCTACTGCCTTTCATGGCCACTGCAGTTTTCTCGTATTCCCCTGTCTGTTTTAGAGCATACTGTGAGATAGCTTTGGATTATGTAATGAATATCCTTAAACCAAAAAAACACCATACAAAAAGGACTCTTTATCTTCATTGTCTCTGCTCGAGCACCAGTCATACATCCATCCCATTTAAAAACAATGAACATTATCAATTTTTACTGTTTTTAGTAGAGCTGTGTATGGAAGATTCATTTTCTGCCTTGATTCCTTTAAACTTGCATGTGCTAAAGGAGAATACATGTACTTTTCCAGGATGGCAAAACACAGCCATGAGAAATCTTAGTCTCTAGTCAGCCCTATTCAAGTCTTTTTTTTTTTTCCCCTTCACTGAGCTTTGCATAAAGCTAACCCAAACCCACATGGATTTCTATAATATCCAAAAAGAATGACAATGACTGATGTGATGTAGGTGGAAACTGCCTGAAGAAACCTAAATTGTAACAGGAAAAAAAAATTGACATTTTAGATTTTAAATGTTACACAGTTTTTATAAAGCCTCAGTCAATTTATTTTATTTATTCTAATGAAGAGCATTACAACTGCTTTACTGCACTGAAGCAAGCATCGATCACACCATTAATCACACCTTGTGAATAGTCACAAATCAAGTTCTAACAGCAAGCACTGAATCAGGAGCAATGAAGCATAAACTCCTTCACAATTTATGATCTCTCCAATTGCATCTTTTCAACCATTAAATTGCAAGATACCATAAATTTTTATCTTCTTCACTTCAGTCACATTATTGATTCTGCCTTGTGAAATATAGAATAGCTGTAAATCCAGGCTATTGAATTAAATTTAAAGTCTTGACTTCAGAAAAGAAACCCAACACACTGCCATGGCTGTTAATTTACACTGAGGAACAAATGATAGAAACATTAAAATTTAAATGGACAACAGGGATTTCAAAGAGCCACAGTTCTGTCAATCCTAGTCCTTGTCAACCTTGAGGGTTTTTCTTTTAGCCAAATTTTAGATCACCAAGTGTAATAAAATAAAAGCTCCGGGTGGATGCAGAACAGATAATTCTTGCAAACAAGTAAATGATTAAGAGAGTAAATCAAAGCTACTGAATGAATGTTTAGGTTTTAATAACTTCACTGAATTCAGCACAATCTGCCTAATTACAAAGCTGAGGTGCTGTAATACAAATAAAAATGGCTTACTGGTGATAGTGTATTTTTACTTCACTTTACTAGTGAAATGATCAGACCCTTAATATGCCTGCAAGATTCTCTCTGAAACATCATAGGCAGGGTCTTCCAAGAACAGTGCATCCATCAGAAATGAAAAGGAAAACCCACCGAAGTGGAAGCCTTTATCAGTTACTAGAAATAGTATAAGCAGATAGAAATAGAGACTCCCAAGGGACTTGGAAGATATAAAAGTAGAGCTGGAAAATATTTTTTGAAGAAAACACAGGGTGCCACCTAAACTTCCAGGGTACTGATGGAGAAGGGGAAGTTTCATGATGTTGTTTTGGGTTGCTCCTGTGAAAGTAATGTCTAGGTAAGGCCGAGTCTCAGGCGCTGGCTGCTGTTGCTCCACATGTCCCAGTTTTCTGGGTGCCTGGACAGAGCTCACAGTCCTCTCCCAGACTGGCAGGTATTTCTCCCTCCCGCTCTATGGAAACTGGAGCCTGTTGGTCCCCTACAGGTCCACTGCCTTCAAGATGAAGGCCTTATGCCAGCATGACAAAACTCTCTTCCACCACTTCCATCTGCAGCAAAGGAACCCCAGCCTGACAGTGAATGTGCACCTGGGTGCCCCACTTACTGTCCTCCAAGTCCCTCCTGCGTGGACCACAGAGTTGTCCTCACCACAGGTTCAGAAACACATCATCTATTACACAGTTTACATGACTCAGAGGCTGCAAATGGTTATCTGGCACATGGCTTAAGTAAATCCCCTCAGGAAAAGGCCATAAAGCTCTCTGCCACCGGGAGAAACAGAAGCAGAGCAGACAGAGGGAAGGTCTCATCTCTGTCTGGGCCTCCCTCATCACCCTAACCAGCTGTAGTCTCTGTTTCCATATGGCAGAAATGTAACAAAGGAATTTCTCCCTTCCAGGGAGCTGGTAGCAGGAAGGCCCCATGGCCACCAACCACAGCTGTGGTGGAGATAAGACAAGGGACTGGGTGCTGGAGGAAATAGAACAGAGAACACACGCAGGCAAGAGCTGGCAAGGAGGGCAGGCCACTCCCCTCTCCTGGTGTGCAGGGCGTGCAATGGGGAATTTCATCTCCAAGAGCAGCTCCACGTCAGAACCACTGCCAGGAGCTCCTTGAGCTCCCAGGGATGGCTGCCTACTCTGCTTGCAGATGTGGATGTAGAAGGCTGGGGTGGAAAGAGGGATGGAGCAGGTAGACAACTCTAGCAAACAATTCAGCCTCCTAGCCCAGGCTCTGTTGACATACTCAGAAGCTGCCTAGAGATACTCAGCTGTCTTTCAAGTCCAATCCTAGCTCATATCCAGAAGTTTAAGTACTCTTTTCAGACTTACTTCAAAATTCTTTGACTTGCTTTGGTCTGAATTTTTTTTTCTTTTATATTGGAGAGATGTGGTGCGTGTTGGAAGCTCCTGGGCATATTGTTTCTGCTGCTGGCAAAAACTTCCGTGATCATAGTTGCTTTCATTTCGTTTCCTATTTCAAGTGAAAAGTGAAAAGCAAAAAAGCATTAATCAACAAAAATAACAAATTCCACCTATGAAAAGAACAAGCCCACAGGAACAAATAGTGCTTGCTTGAAGTCTTTTAGTTTTTGACTGTAAATTAAAACTGAATCCAGATCAGTAATGCTTCCCCTGCCACTATGGACAAAACCAAATAAAAATAAAGAATTGAAGAAAACAGGAAATTGATACATATCTTACTAAATTCTCAGGAACATCTTGCACCTTAAAATCTGGGTTCCCCCAAGGCAAAAA
>VXBU01000886.1:710238-723755 GCA_013400315.1 Bombycilla garrulus
TCAAAGGGGAAAAAAAGGGGGTGGGGATAGTAAGAGAACAAGAAACAACACTTTTTGCTTGATCAAAACATCTGCTCAGAAATCATGAGTATCCCAGAAATAGTATGGCTTGTGGAAACCAAAAACTCATAATAACAGAGAACTGTTAGGTGGCGAGAATGCGTGTAGAGTATGGGGAAATACAGTGCAAATGAGTTGTGGAAGCTGGTGCCCCTGCATGAAGAATTAACTACAGGGCCTAAGGCACTCTGCTAATAGGAAAAGGCATGGCAAATGGGGGAGAGTTAACCATTTCCAGGTTTCATCATTTACAATAAAGATGTAATATTTACTATATGGATAACCCAACTGAACTTAAGTGTAATAAACCAAGACTCTTTCTTCTTGTGGAAAAACAGAAAATTGAGGAGCTTTTTTCATACAATGTCTGTTACATGATATGTTTTCTGTTAACATGTTTAAAACCCAGACACTTGCATGTGCAAATGAAATCTAGCTCACAGAACTGAGACTGGCATCAGCAATGAGCAGAAACCCCTGAACAGGAAAACAGTAACAGAGAAGCTTTATGAAGACCTCACAAAAATTTTAACAATAATACAATAAACATCCAGCACTATAGTCCCAGTTTTGAACTTTCACGAGTAATAAATTTTACAACATTTTCTGAGGTCAAGCAAGGTATTTTACTGCATGATCAATGTAAAAAGTTATATTTCCAAACTTAGAGCTGGCATGTATGTGCCCTAGGACTATGAGATACAGTCTTTAAATGAGTAATTTTTCCCAACAGGACTACATGCAAGCTCACTGTAGGCAAAAAAACAAAAAAAAAACTGTCTTCCATTAATCATGTAAGTAAATTCATAGCACTGATCCCCGGATATCCACTCTTACTAGGTCTGGACACCAAAACAGAATAATGTCTCTGTCCATGCTCTCCCCCTATATGCCGTGTAGAGTGTTTAGTCTGAACACCTGTGTTCAGTGATTAATGCTGATTACACCTGTCCATTGGTGTAGACACAGCATCTAAACTTAACTTAGCCCCATAGGACGTAGAATTTTCTTATGAAATACATAGAGAAAAAAAACAACTTCATATTCTTATTTCATAAAGAAATTATGCTCCTAATTAAGCCTACAGAAAACTGCTAGAACTACTTTGTAACCCTAAACCAAAAGCCTGGATTCAAAGAGACTTTCAGGAATTCAAAAGTTGGACCCAGATCTGAATGTGAAGCTAAAGACCATTGTACACTGTTCACAAAGCTTTGGTTTTACTTCTGCCTTCTTTTTTTCACAGCTGAACCATTTGATCAAAAAAGTTTTCAGAAAACTCTGTGCGTTGCTCTGAAACTCACTACAAAGTATAATACCAGCAACTTTGCACAAAAAATTCTGATTTAAAAATGATGGCAGATTTGATCTAATTATCAATTCGTTCCAGAACCTTCTAGATTGTATTTCCTACCATTTTCCATTAACTTTTCTGATCAGGCAGGATCTAATCAGTGCCGCTACCTTCCCCACTTTTAAACAGCGCCAGTAAGTTGCTTTAAACTTCTGCAGACTATATTTTTAGTTCAATGAAAATTTAATAATCAGTAATTCTTTTTGAGAATTCACCTTTGCCCTTCCCTTTAAAATAGAAGGGGATGGTACAGGAAGATGGCATAGTGCTCAACATCAGGAACAAATGGCTGCTGTCCTTGAAGTGATCCGAGCTTCTAAGGAGCCAAGCACCACCTGACAACCTAAACCATGAAATTATGTGTTAGCTGTCCTCTCCTGATTATGTTAGAAGGAAGTACTTGTATACTGGAATGAGCCCTCTAGCATGACAGAGCTCTACAGAGACTGCTCTGTCATTTGGAAGGGTGAATGCTACAGCACGCTTTAAAGGATCTTTCTCCAGGAAACAATGGTATTTGTTTGAAGGTGTGAGAAGGAAGACTGTTGAGCAATGAAAGGGACAGATCCATTGTGCAACAAGAAAGTACTCACTGTGCAGCAGCAGCAGGTGCCAAGGATACTACAGGGTTTCCAGTAAAGGCTGTAATTAGGTCTTTTATGGCTATGACCAGGATCAGCAGTCTGTGAAGAGCAGCAAACTGCTCTCTCCCAGAAAACATAGGATTTCAGAAAGTTTTCCTAGGTCTTCAGAAGGGATCAGCCTTGCAGAAAACTGTTCAGAGAAAAGATGATGGCAGTGTGGCCATATGCACTGCCATAAGATAGTAATAAGCAAAAAAAATCAGATATATTTTTATATATAGTTATTTGTTGAATAGTTACAAGATGCATAAAAAGGTGCTTCTATTGTGACCTATAAATCAACATTGGTAAGCAATAAATTAATTAGCAAAATTCTTCTGAAAAACTGAGTATCTTGGCACAGCAATATTTTAGTCAGAATTAGGGAGTGGCAGTCTGCAATACAATCCTAACAAAATAAAACCTAATTTTTAAGAACTGATGTCAGTACAGAGATAGTAATATTTCAAGGAGAGAAAACAACACTGAATATAAAACAGAAAAAATGCATGAGAATAACGACATAAGTTATACCAGGTCATATAATAACCATCTGTTGTATTTCTTGCTCATCAGAGAGTCAGTATTCACCATCCATTTCTATCTCTGGATATCCAGTCCATTTCCATCTCTGTAGATCTTCCAGGACAGACTCTTCAGACTATGACTAACATGAAAAAAAACAGAGAAAATTTTTTTTCTCTCCCCAAGGAAGTATCTTGGCTCAAATTAATTTGTGGCTTAAGCACTGGCTACAGATGGCAACACAATCTTAGAGGGTGAATGTATAAAGGGATATGGACAACAGAAATTAGATGGGATTGATGTTTGCCTTAAACAAAAGCCTATATAAGTTAAGTCTGAGGTTGGGGAATGGTTTCTGCATATATGACATTTTCGTGACTGCTGAATGTAGTGATTCTTGGCAGGGTGGTGATGGTGAAGTGATGCTGGGAGCCAGAGACAGTGCTGGAAAGCCAGAAATTATGGGATCTGCTCAGCTCTGTAATTTTGGCTGAATATATCAGTGAGCACATGAGTCACACCCCTCTCTTTGCAATTTTTGTCCGGTTGATTGATATGAGAACACCAAGGGATCTCACTGAAGATAGATCTCAGACTCGGATATTAAAAGATTCACCATGAATTTTCATCCTCTTTATTATACAATGTTCACTGTCTTTGTTCTGGATTGCTTTTAATATCTATTTTGTCATTCAGTAAATGTTTTTGGGCTCAAAACAAATAGCCTTTCTCCAT
Source organism: Bombycilla garrulus (assembly GCA_013400315.1). Taxonomy (NCBI): domain Eukaryota; kingdom Metazoa; phylum Chordata; class Aves; order Passeriformes; family Bombycillidae; genus Bombycilla; species Bombycilla garrulus. Next base: position 713,536 of record VXBU01000886.1, read on the forward strand.
CATGAGTAAGAGAAGATGGCATTTAGAGTCATTAATTAGGTAGTCTTAGACTGAATGTGTGCATTACAGGAACATTTTATTTCTCAGCAGGGGTATTTCAGAGAGTGCTAAGAAAATTTAGTGCATTTTGTAATGGCTGTTTGGGGAATACATATTATCTCAAAACATTTATAGATTATTGGGTTCAATTATTGCAATTCTGAATGATGTCAACATTGCAGAGTGAACTCTACTAGCTAAATACAGATCTAGTCAGTGTAAAGGAGAAAGCATGTCAAAAGCAGGCATAAAAACCCCAGACAGTAAAAATTTGTAAATGTGAGTATTGAACTGGATGCTGAGAAAAAGATGGAAAGAACAAACCTACTGCAATCTCACTCTGCAGCATTTGGCATGTAAGGGTTGTGAATGCCTGTACTACACTGTTCAAGCAAATTAATAAATAACACAGTGCATTTAAGATGCAATAACTCTTATTTACTACTTAGATTTTCTCCATAGATAACAATTGTTCTCTATTATTTGAGATAATATTTTATTGTGTTTCCCATTTCTCTACATTTGCTTGCCTGCCTAGACTTCAACAACTGAGTAGATATAAAGCATCATTAGTTAAAACCTGATTTGGACCAATTCTACCGGACATGTCCAAGGTGGACGGGCAACCTTTACTTAACCCGGAAAAGGAACATATATTATATATATGTGTTCGATATCTAGAGGAAAATTGCCAATTGAAACAAAGAACTTTGATATAGGGCATGTGGGAAGGGCAAGAAAACTCTTCTCTCACCGAAACATGCCCTCAAGCCAGGACCACGTTTGTAAACTACCAGTTTCACACCCCCAGTACACAACAAGGCTTCAGTCTGTCTTTAGATTTAGCCACCAGTGAACTTTCCCATGTGCCAGATTTAGACTAGCAGTAGCTACAGAACAACATTGCTCTGTCATCCTCTACCATTATTGTCCATTTAAAACTGATTCAGGAATTCTACTGCACAACTTTCAAATCAAAATCAACTAAGCTTGAAATCAAACCTTAAAATACCTACTCAAGTTTCAGACCTTACGTTTCTCTGTAACAACCTGCATACATGCTGCAAACCCCCAAGTCTGCAGAAGGGAAATAAGTGTACATACTTCTGTTGCTTTAACCCCAGCCAGCAGTCAAACCCCACACAGTCACTCACACGACAGCAGGATTGGGGAGACCATCAGAAGGGTAAAGATGGAGAATTCGTGGGTAGAAGTACAGACAGTTCAATAGGGAAAGAAAAGCCAGGCACATGAGCAAAGCAAAACACAGGATTAATTCGCAGCTTCCCATGGGCGGACAGGTGTTCAACCACTTCCAGGAGAGCAGGGCCCCACCACATGTAACACTGACTTGGGAAAACAAACGCCATCACCCCAAACGTCCTCAGTTCCTTCTTCTTCCCCCCACTTTATACAGTGAGGATGATGCCATATGGTGTGGAATATCCCTTTGGTCAGTTGGGGTCACCTGCCCTGGCTGTTCCTCCCCTCAACCTCCCGTGCACCCCCAACATCCTCACCACTGTGGCAGTACAAAAAGCAGGAAATGCCTTGGCCCTGTGTAAATCCTGCTCAGCAATAGCAAAATCATCACTATATTATCAACCTCGTGTTTAGCACAACCCCAAAACATAACCATGTACCAGCTACTGTGACAAAAATTAACTCCACTCCAGCTGAAACCAGCACAATACTTGATTAAGAATGCGTATGATCAAATGTTTAACACACCATGATTTTTATGATTTCATACATGAAACGTGCCTGACTACCAAAGACTGCTTTTCTATTTAACAGCATGACAGGCAGATACCATATCTTCCATGGCACTGTACATTTAGTTTCTTGGGAGCAAACTTGCATTGCTGTATAATTAGACAGTTATATTTAAAGGCACCTGCTGTGTCAATGACTCTTCTCTATGTCTTGACATGTCAAATCTGAAATTAGCCTGTACTTCCAGAAATGTCTTTAGTAAAGGATGAGGAGATACTTTTTCATAGGGTTAAATCCTGCAGGTGTTGCACCTGAAACAGTGAGCTTTTTCTCAGACACACTGACCCACCTACCCAGGCTTTATAACCTCCAGTGGGGCATGAATGGTGTTCTTTTCTATGCCAGCTCAGCTTTAATGACCACAGAAGAACAAAACAGTGTTGATTTCATATTGCCAAAGCAAATAACTGCGAATCCTCCACATGCAAGCATGCTCCCTTTTACCCTTCTGCTCTCTCTTCCATAGCAAGCACGGTTGAAAACCAGGCTGGACAGTAAGGAGCAGAATGGAAATGGTGTTCTTACTGTTACACATACTGTGCCATTTTGAGGATGGTTTTAAAGTTGCACTATCAAAACAGAGGGAGCATACATGTCAGGAAATACGATCAGATGTGCTCTTCACAAGTGTCAGTCCAGATTAGCTTCAATGCAGAAAAGCAAAACTTTAAAAATACTGCCAACATCATCTTTGTCATAACAACAAAAGTAGTAATGACAAATAGTGGGAATTTATATTGATGCTGGCATCAATAACTCTGCTGGCAGAACCTCACCTAGCATATTTACTTATTTCGTCTTTTGGTTTAACATATTTAACTGCATATGGCATTCCTGAATTACATGAAGCTGAATGTGCTGAGTACTCCTAATTCCCACTGACTTCTCAGTGAAATGGAAAGGATGTTTAGCACCTTCCAGGGTGAGAATGCAGCATTTTCCTATGTCTACTTCTGTTCCTAGCTCTCCTGTAGCAGAATCTTGTAACGTGTATTCCAGATGGCTTTTGTTCTAAGCACCATTTCCCTCAAGCCCAACTGCTTATAAACTCCCTATAGATTACAATCTGGAGGCTGGGAATTTCTGCTTCAATCTACAGCAAGGAAATATGTAGGCACTTTAATTTGTATACTGGTAGTTTCAATGTTATAACATAGACCCACTTAAGGCTGCGCTATATTGAATAGAATTTGCAGATATTAGAAAAGCCACTGATTCGACTCAGTGTATTTATTACCAATTAGATTTCTTAAATTTCCCAGCAGTAACTATTTCACTAGCAATGAAACAAACACACCAAAAAGATACAATACAATTTTCATGTCCTATCTGCTTCAAGAACTAGTCTCAAAAATCAAGTACAAATGAAACCACCTGACAGCGTTGGCTCACTTTCAACACGCCAGTCTCCCTGACTTTGCCAAAGAAATGTTCCGAGTCTCACACTGAGAATGACAGAATATATGACTCCAGTGGCCCATAAAAAGAAGCAGAGAAAATGTAAAGCTGGCAGACAATGTCATCTACTGGCAACAACTGTATGACTTTATAAATCTTTTCTGTTTTTTCTGCTCCAAAGGTGCAGCTTCAAGTCCAGAAATATTTCTAACTGCACATATGCATTGTAGTTAAAATACACTCTCATATATTTTATTTTGCTAATGAAAAAAAATGGACAGCTAATTTCACATCTGACATACAGGTATGACTCAACAGAAATCAATGAAACTGCATCACTTGAGGCAATAATAAATTTGACCCAGAGTTCTTGCTTCATTTTAACTTATCAAGAGAAACCCAGAGCTAAAATTAGCTTACAGTAGAAGTCACATGGTAACATGAATAAATCTCTTCCCACTAGTTCTGTGAAGATGCCTCTGGCTGTGAACCACAGCCATCTGTGGGCAATAATCCCGTCTATCTAATAAATATCAGGCAAAGTCATAAATTACGTGAGACTGCACTGTACGTTAGAATAAAAGAACAATGACAGATGGCAGAAAGCCCATGAGGTCACTGCAGGGGTGAATAGAAGTGTGCAAAATGTAGTGAAGAAAATGCTGGGAAATGTAGGTACATACAGTTCTCAAAATATTTTAAAAAGAATAAACAAACTATAAGTAAACTGCAAAATATATGGGTAAAGAATCATTCTGTCTGTGCTGCCGTTTCACAGAAATGGAAATGCCTCCTTATCTTTACACCCTGACCAGGACAATTATTAAGGCTTTGCCACTTAATGGGAAGTGGAAAGGCATAAATTCTGAAAGAGGTTTTGGAGAGAAATTCTGTTCAGGAATTATACAATGCTCCATGTATTTTTTCTACCTGGAAATTCAAAGAGGCACAAAATGAAGCAGGACAATGATGCAAATGGAAAATGCCTCTTTAGGAATAGCTCTAAAATTAATCTGATTTTTTGAAGAGGTACTATTCTGTGGTTCCTCCCAGGCACCACAGCCATCAAACTGTAATATGTGAAATCAGATTCTGAAACTATTAGAAAGCCAGACAACAGCTAATTAAACTGACAAAGAACTTTAGATATTGAAATCTGGCTTCCTACCTCAAGTCTGTCTGTAGCTTTAAAATGGAAAATACCTTAGCATCTAAAATTAAACATTTCTTTTGTGGCAAGCTAGCTTGATGCTTTGATTAATCTGGTAATTTTACTTATGAACTCCAGCCCAAGTCAAATGCATTTATGTAGGCAGTGTCACTTCTGGATACTGCAGATAAATACACTGCACAAAAATACCTCATTTCAATCCCTGCAAGTCTTACTGAAATACTTTAATTGCTTGGTGCTGACAGAACTTCACCAAAAAAAAGCAAGAACTTATTGTCATGGCTGCCTGTGTGTTACTAAGTAGTTGCCATACTTGTTTGAACAGGATTCATAGTCCAACTGAAAACAATTTTTTCCCCACAAAACTCTACAATGGTTTATCAACTGAACAGCTATGTTTTGTATATCTTGCAAAATATGCATTAATGAAAGCACTTTGTTAATTTCTCAGGTCTACCACATATCATGAGATCAAGGAAATGAGCCACTTTCCATTTTAAGCAGCTTTTCATCTGCTTCTACCCATTCTACTTTTTTAGTTATGAAGGTCTCTGGCTCTAAAGGTTTTCTTTGCTAGTCTTTTGTTAGAGAAATTTTTTTCCCCCACTTAAGAACTCACAAACAAGTAGAGCTTAAAAACATTCTTTAGGAAGTGTAAAAACCCTTTTAAATTGCATTTGCTCAACATTAACCTCCAATCACTTGGGTTAAAAACTTCATATTGTTTCATATACTGATTCTCAAAGAACAATGGTACATAGACCAATGGAAATTTAATCTTGATGGTGCCTTTAGGGTTTCCAATGACTACTACAGTTACTACTGGCAGATTTTGTACAACACTGACTTCTCACACATCTCCCTACAGAACAGTCCTATTTACTCTACTTATTACATTAATCCAATTACTCTGGAGACTTCATAGGCATGCCTGATGTGTAAATGCCAAGATATTTCAGCATTAATATGCTTATCCCAGGGATTCATCAAGCTCTGAGTTGATATTTATAAATCTGAAAGTATTGCTCACATATAACAGTGTTAAACACAAGACATTTTTTGCAGTTTTGGGGGCTCACCTACACTACAGACTTGAATAACTTCTGAAAAATCAGTGCCTGCTTTCCAACAGCACTTGCAAAAGTGTTGTGAAAGATCTGATAATTGACATCTCTCAAAATCCTTCTGGAAGATGGGTATATCAACACTGAAGATTGCACTATTATTATTCTCCAAAAAAAGGAGTAATACACCACAGTTTTATCAGCCTTTAAACAGTAAACAAAATGCACTGGAACATTCAAGCAAATTTCACTGGTTGGGAGAGTAATCACCACCCAGAAAATTAGGACAACATTTTCTGACTGAAACACAAATTAACTGCACCACATTACAGAACAGAGCAATTACACTTTAGATCACACTTTACAAAACCTGAGACATTCATTAAAGGACAGGTGATGGTTTAAGGCAGTTCCAAATCTCCCCCTAGGGCACAGGGATCACGTGGTATTTTTAAGTCATCTGGAGACAGTAAAGAGAAGTGTCGTATCCATCTGCCCCCTATTCACACCAGCCAGCAGGCAGAAGCCAGTCCAAAGTACACACAGATATATATTAAAAGACATGGTCATGGCTGCTGCTGTGTCCTCCTACTTCTGAGGGAAAAAAAGGAGGCAAAAAATTTTCCAAGCAAAGCTTTGGAAACTCCTAGAGTTGAGACTTTTACATTGAACAATGCATTAAGAATATCTGGGAGGGAAAATCCTGTGCTGGCAGATAGGAGGACTGGATGATCTACAATGGTCTGTTCCATTTTTAAATTCTATCATCAGATTTGTCCTCAAGTACAAACCCTCTAGGAGTTTCTTGGGGGCGGTGCATCCCTCCACAACCCCTACTGTGGGCTCTGGCTTAAAAGCCACAATAGAGTCCTTAGAATCTAACAACAAGAGCTATTCTAGGCGCTGGTTAGGAAAATGGGATTTAAAGGAAGTTTCTACTATTGTGCAAAATTAGGGCAAAAAATCTCCTTTCAGATAAGCAACAAAGTATATCAATTCCAACAGTTTGCTCTCCTGCTGTTGTATCCATCATAAAGAAAGAAGTCTTTCTGTGGTGAATAAAGGTGATCGTCTAATCAATTAAGATTTCATAGAAAATACGGAACAATTCATCCGTCTGCCCCACCCTCTTCCCAGGTTGAAACAGGACCTTTCCACTTTACTCTGCATGTCACTTTTGTTAAAATGACAGGCACCTCACAGAAAACACCAAACATACATGTAGAGAGAGAAGAATTCCCATTTTGAGATCCACCATACAAGTGAAGGTTTTTGAGCTATGAATTTGATTGCTCTGTATTGGACAATTGCTTATATAGCATGATATGTATCATTTTTGTATGTGTGCTTATTCATGTCTGATCATGATTACACTTATTTTGATTAGACCAATATTATTAAAGGCATTTCTGAAACTGATCTAAAGTGTGCACTGTACAGAAGTAATAGTAATACAGAAATAATAGTAATACAGAAATAACAGTAATACTTCACTGACCTCATTATTGTCCAGAACAGTTCACTGACTCAGTTGAATAGGTCACTATCTCCACCAAGCACAATCTGTTTTGGGCCATCATGGACTGTGGCAGACTTAGGTTTTTATACACTTGTTGAAAACAAGTTTTTTTGCACTATGGTGAAAACTTTCAGCTGAACTTTGAAAGCTGATTTCCTTTAACCATAGCTATGTAATAGTTAGTCATTCAATTATTCTATTTTACTTGAGGATATCTTAGAGACTTCCAACTCCTCTACTGAAGGATGAAGAAACACCAAATGTTCACAGTATTCAGAGTCTTAAGGCTAATGTTGTTTCACAATGACATTAATTTCAGGTTGTTGTAGTTCTTATGCTGCAGCTTTAGCCTCTAATGACAAGGACGATGCCAGAACACAGTTACAGTTTCTCTTTATCTGACTATAAGTGGAAATAAGTTCCTGATTTCTGATCATTTCATATGCAAAAAATAGAAAAAGAAGCATAAAGATGTAGAAAGTTAGCATTGAACTTGCAATACCTAAAATATATTCTAATAAAGTTTCTCTGTTGCTGGTATTGGTTTAAAAAGGTTTGGCTTACCAAACAAAGGAGAAAAAATAAGGAGAATGATAAATTCAACAAAGCATGGACTGCTGCCTGTATGAAATGCGGAGAAAATGCACAGAAACAAAGAAGGAAAATACATCCTCTAAAAATAAATTATAAGACATTAAAGACACCTTATTTAATCTACAAAAAACCTCCCAAAACCTGAACCCAACAACAACCAAAAAACTCAACCAAAGGCATTTGCAAAATGTACCAATTTTACGCAACTTACCCAGGACTCACACCATGATTCATAGAATCTGTTGTTCTACTCATTATGCTGCATATGCTTCCGAGGTATTGAACTTGAACACACATTTTGTTTTATGAAAATATTTCCCTTTAAAAGCCAAAGCAAGCAAAGCAGCTGTTTATGAAGTGTATTTGAAAATATAATTTCTTTACCAGACTTTTCCTCATTTCAGCATTTTGGGCATCTAGTGTGACTCTTGGGGATGGTCCTGTGCAGGGCCAGGAGTTGGACTCAATGATCCTTGTGGGTCTCTTTCAACTCAATAAGATAGTGTCACAGCTGGCAGTGCTTCTAGTTGTAAAGAAATTAGAGTCACAAGATTTTAAAATTAAAGATAACCGATAACCTGACACAGGAATATATTTTACAAACATCCCTGTAGCACTAAAAAACCTGTAAGAAATCCCCAGGTATATATAAAGAATTTCCCACCCCAAATAACTATTCTGGAATATTTATTTAAGAGAAGGAGAAGGAATAAGAGGACAAATACAAATTACCCTCCTGGGAAATGTTTAAATCAGACTACCTCAGAAAGAGCTGATAATATAGTAGTGGAAATTCTCAAATGATTATTTTATTTCTCTAGACAAGGTTGAGCTAGTGTTATATGACATTTTTAGACATTTCTAACTTATATTATCATGAACTGTACACAGTCCCCTCAAAGCAGTTTTTGCCCAACCCTGCTCTTTGCAGCAGTGCTCTTTTTTTGTCCAAGAGAGCTAAAAAGGAATCTAGATGCTTTAAGCAGACAGAAAGACAGAACTTAACTACCCTAATACTTATATCTTCCTGACATAAGACAGACATCCCTACTGCAATTTCAATAAAATGCTATGATCTTAAAATATAGCACAGCCATGCATATTAATAGAACTCAGTATAGTAAACCTATGCACCAGAGAGGCTCTGCAATCATACTGCAAGATCTGGCTTAGCAGAACTGATGAACACTCTACGGAGATAAGCTTGGCTCAGACCTCAGCTGATCCTTAGAGCTCTTTCATCCTATGCCAAACAAAGATCCATTAAAGTAATCATTAAATGCATCTCCTTTTTTTCCCCCAGGAAGTACCTGCAAAGTAAAATATACCTTAGCATTTCTATAACTGGAAGCCTGAATAGAGCAAGACAGGATTGCAGACAGAAGGGTGAGCTGTATGCCTGGTGGAGAGCAGGCCTCATATGCCTTTCAGATGTTAGAGTCATGAAGCAGTGCTAAAAAAGTTTAAAAAAAGAAAAAGAAGGGGACATAGTTAATAGGTCAAGCAGTATGAAACCCCTACTAAGCCCTAGCATGTTGCAAATTGCTATCTTCTTCTTTTTCCCCATTTGCACTGTTACTGGATCATCAGACACTAGGAAGTGTCTAGCATGGCCTTGTTCTGCCACTTGGCCTGGTATTTTGAGAACACGCTTTTGACAATGGTGTACTAAACAGATGATTAGCTGATCTAGCTACTCAAAACAGTGCTGGCTGCTATTCTAGTCACATTTGTAGCACTGGCCATCTCTCAGTACTTTTGAGACTCTTCTTTCATTACTTTCCATCCCATTGAGAAGCTTGGAGAGCCAAGTCCAATTTACCAGTTACTTAGGATTCTCTAAAACGGATATAAAGTAATTAGAAACATTTTTGACTGCTAATTATCTCTGTCATTGCAGGTTCCATGTAAGACAAAACAGTCACTTTGAGGAAGGCACAAAGGCATAACTAACCAGCACTGTATAAAAGTGTTGAACAGAAAGACCACTCACCAAATCACAGACACTTTACTATGTATTGATTTATATTTTATGTGTCTTGGTGATCATTACAGAATACATATAAATCACATTAAAGTCTGTTTAGGGAGCTTAATATTTTGAAAGAGGTAGAGTATTTTTATTTTACTGAAGAATGGGCATTTGATGCCACTATTACTGGTTCCCTGCAAAGGAAATTATTATGTCAACCCTGACTTTGTGGGTGTTGTTATGACTTTCACTACATCTGCGAGGAAAATAAGAGAAGAAAAAGTATCATTGCAATATAAAATTTGATTATAAAGAAATTAAATCAATCAACTGATGTCTACAGGAAGATGTCTAGCAACTCACACAGTAAGAAAAAAAGCAGAAAATATTAGCAACTAAAAGGAGCCATGTATCTGTGATCATTGATTTTTTTTTTTATTTTGTCAACAGCATTGTCCTTTCATCACCAAGGTACCGTCAGCCTGTTCCATCTGATCATGGATAAATCACTTATATCTTTATACCCTCTTGTGGCTGACACGAGGCAGCATTAGTTACAAATACACTGCCAATTTGAAAAGAATTAAGAAATATAGAAAAATAATTTTAAATTCCCACATAGTTATTTCAAAATCTTAATGTTTTGACCACTCCTTTTAGCAATAGGTATTTTATAAGCCTGGCCTG
>VXBU01000886.1:729546-760350 GCA_013400315.1 Bombycilla garrulus
TTTAAACAGAGTTCATTTGATTCACAAAGATTTCAGGAAGCACTATAGGCACTTTTGTTGGTACATACATTAGAAGGATAACCCTGTCAGCAGAAAAACTCCAATGGCACATCTCATCTTTTCTGATCAATGATAGACAAAGGGATATTTTTCATTCACTGAGGTGAAAAGTGAGAAGTCTACCTTTCTAAAGAGGGCTCCGCTGTGTCTTTCAAGGGACTTATTTACTTTGGAAACAGGCTATTCTAGAGAGATTGGAAAGTAGCCTTCCTTTATGAAACTAACCCCCAGAGATCCACACAAGCACAGAATCATTGAAACATTTCTGCTGGAAAAGATCCTGAATGGCTATTACATACAGTATATTGATATATGCTAGACAAGCCAACCTGATCACAGGAGAGCACACGATAGGAGAGACCAAAGGGCACAAGAGCAATGTATTGCACAAACAAAAATAATTCAGGTGCCAAAAATACTGGTAAAATTAATCACTAATTCTGCTCTAGAGAGAACACTTAGTTTTAAAAAATCTGCAAAATTAAAACCAGAGCGAATTACATGAAGTGCAGCACTAGCAAAAAGGGAAGTATAGCATTCTGCCCTTGCCTGCAGATTTTTCTCTGCATAATTAATTTGGGAATGTATATTCTTAATTTATATATCCAGATTTTGTAAGTTGTCTTGCTGTAAAAAGGGAGTTGCATTTCTTCTGAATTCAAGACAATGCAATAATTGATTTCCCTGTTTTACTGGTCTTGATGTAAATCATGACAACACTAGACCTGCTTTGATAGGGGAAGATTTACCTTGTTTTACTGTTCTCATTTCAAAAATTCTTGGACAAAATTTAACAAGATTCTTAATGGACTATCACATGTTTTTCTTAGCAGAAGGTGTTAACTGTTGTAATTCGTAAATTATGAAGTTCACATCAATTAAATAAAAATACAGAGCAAATTTAAGAAGAGAACATGCCATATACAGAAATTAGAGTGAATATTTATATGGTAAATAAATCTGATAGCACTAGAAGTACTAAGACGCATAAGACACTACCAAATGAAGTGAGATGAAGACAGCAGGACCATGTTTTTGTTCTAGGCTTCCCAGTACAAAAAGGAGATGGAGTTATTGAATGGAGCAAATCCAGTGAAGTCACAATTTGTTATTCATCTGCTCTTTTTTCTGATGCTAATGACACCTGACCAGCTCACACCAGGGTTTTTTCTTGCTCTAGAATAAAGTTCTCTCTTCAGTTGATTTATAAAAGTCAAGGAATGCTTTTTAATGCCCAGCTTTTGAAGAAAGTATATCTGTGAGTTATTCTGCCTAAACATTTTCTTCCTTTCTCCTGCTGACCACATCTTATCAACAAGATACTCAAGTACTTGCAGGGCCAGTGTACTGACTGTAGAAGGTAAAAAACTATAACTGACTTAGTAAACTCGAGTGCCATCTGTTACACAAAGCAACGCATGTAAAGAAAAAAAATTTCTATTATGGTCATCTTACCTGTTACTTTGACAAAATTTTAAAGCACAGTATAACTTGGAAGTAGAGAACATCTCTTTCATGACTGTGGAATAGCAATATTTCATCTCAAAAGAGAGATTTATGAAGGAAAGTGCACTGCTACAATCCAATTTTTTACTTCACTATCAAAGGATATCAATCGTGAGTTTCCTGAACACTGCTGTCATTAGCTTCATGTTTCTTGTTACACTGGTGAAACAAAACCAAGAGAAAACAAAATGGCCATACACATATAGCACATGAATTCTGTGTGCTTCTGCCTCACTTTACTGATTGCTTAGCTTGAGAAACAGAGCAGTAGAGGATAAAGGCTATTGAGATAAGCCAACCTCTATGACTCGAAACAAATTACCTTTTTTCTGTCACAGCCTAGTCTTTCCTACTGATTGTTATTTTAGATGATGAATTTGGAGTAAAAATTATGACTCACACTGTTCCAGTAGGAAGCAGTAAAATAACAAACAGCGAGAAGATTCTTCTCAGTTTCTTCTTTCTGTACAAAGATTCTTCTGGTCTCAGTGGAATGCAGAGTTCAATTCTATCAGGCTATACTTGGTTCAAGCTTTGCGCCACATTTTTAATCTGAGTGCTCATGGCCAAATTTTCTTTGGAATTACTCCAGTAAGACTGATTTCACACAAGTACAGTCAACATTTCTGAGATTTCTGCAGAAAAATACTTTGATCAACTGAAAAATACTATGTCAGCCAAAATTGCGTAATACATATTCTTTGTGTCAGGATTTACTGTGCCTCCCATTTCTGCAAGTTGTACCCATGGGGGAAAAAAAGCCAAACTAGAAATTACTACTGAAAGACAAAGCAGCACTAGGGAAGATGAGCAGCTGACACCTTTCATCTTCTAGCTCATATGTCCTAGCAGGAAACATGAAGGCTACCTGAGGAAAGCCTGACACACTCTGGTAGTTTGAACCCAAAGAAAGCCCAGCAGCTACTCACAGAGCATGTTTCATTCCAAAACACATTGTTTCCTCAAAAAAACAATAAATTATCCTAGTTGAATTTGCAAGGTTTTTGTTGATTTAGTTGGTTGCTCAGGCTTTTTTTACCCTAAGCGGTTATTTCCCAGAGACAGGTATGTAAAATTGAACAGAGGCAGTCAGAACAGTATAATTTTGATTATGAAGCTCCATGAGTAAATTCCATCATGTGTACACCTTTCATTTGATGTTTCCATAATTCCATTCATAGTGCTGTTTCCCCAACTCTCCAAACACAAAACCATCTTACCCTGAAACAGCATATTGCCAGCATTACCTCAAAAAAATAAAGTAGGAATTCCTTCTGTTTTCTTACCATATATAAATGGTCTTGAAGAACTCTCACCTATTCCTCTCTTCTTATTTTGCCTCACCAAATTTTTCTGGTCTCAATCAAGGCAGATTTCTTTACTTCCTACCCGGTGATATTTTTTACCTGCTTGAAGAAATCCTTTCTCCAATTTATCAATCTCTCTTCTTTCATCTCCCGTGCAGCAGGCACCAGTGCTTCTCTCCTTGCTTGTCCTATATCTCCCAGGCTCATTAGTCCTCTTCTCCGCCCTTGATCTTCATCTTCTTCACCTTTGTGATTGTCTTCCGTGTGCTTTCTGATATCTGTGACTTTGTGAAAACCTTTTTCCTTAGCACTGCAGTACTTCTGCTTTCTTCTGTGACCATCTCTGCATGATCCTCTAACCCTGCAGTATTTCTTGTTATTGCTGTAAACTGCTCACCTTGTACTTTGCTTGCAGGTCTGCCTCCACTGGCTTCTGAGGAATCAGACTATTTCTTTTGTCCTTTCCTGATCAAGATACTCTGTCTTTCCACCTTCCACTCCATGACTCATCCTCCTTTTTTGTTCTTGTACACCTCTCCGACACATTGGTCCCACTGCTTTACTAAGAGATAATTGATATCTCCCTCTTCCCGCTTGGTGAAATCTAAGTGATCAAACTTCCCTGCTTTTCTCATCGGCTGTTTTTATCATGTGCAAGGAAGTTATTGTTCTTATAACTATTTCCAAACTTACAAAATTATATTTGGAGAGAGATAGAATTGCATTAAGCTGAAGAAACAAACATGTTTCACAATTTCATGTTATATTTGTCCATGCTGTTAGGGTTGCAGCTCTTTAGAAATGACTGCAGAATATGATTTTATTTGGTTGTTTATACTGCCATCAAGAACAAGGCTTGCTGTAAGCTTTGAAGTTGGGCAGTTTTGCTTCACAAAAAGTAGTGGTCAGCATAAGCACTTTTGAGGTGACATTGCCCAGTCTGTATCTCAAGTAGTTTCAGCTCTGAACTCAGGACTAAAATGATAAATCAATCACCACGTCTGCTCAATACCTTGGCATCTTTAGAAAATAAAGGTTAGCAATGGGATTTCTGAAAAACAAACATTTATGCACATCGACCTGATAGGACTCTAAGTATTTTCATATTTTTTTATTATTTTGTAACAAGGGGGGGATACTTTATGGGACATAAACTCCCCTAACAAGATACAGGAAAGATACAGTAATTCCATATTTCTGGCTAAAACATTTTCAGCTGATCTATGTGAATACACAAATAATAACAAGGACAACCATTCTCAACCTCTTCTACCACCAATTGATGCCAACAAGAGACTTTGCACTGACTTGGATCAGGTCCCAGTTAGTTGGAAACATTATGTGCATGCTCCAGCACTCAGGTGATGAAATGGTTTGTTAGCAGAGCACATGGTTTTGATTAGTGGCCTAATGAACTAATGCCTCAAATCAACAGGAAATGCAGCATCTGGTCAGCACTTCATTGCTTCCTAAAGCCCCAGACACATCTTACTATTGCCTCCAGCTCTCTTATGCTACTCTAGTGCACAAGAATGTCAAGGAAGTAGTTCTTTTGAAGAAAAAAAAAAAAGTAGATATTAATATATTAATTACTACAAGCAAGACACAGGAAAAGACGTGCTGCTGGTTCCAACATTCTACGGATCAGGTTTCTGCCAACTGAGACAAAAATCTTAGGCCTTCTCTAGTTTTCACCATCCAGTATTTTCTACAGCATGTTCTCTTAATAACTGACCAGAGTTAACAATGCAAAACACATTTATTCATTCATAAACATATTTGTCTCTAGTAGATACTAAAGTACTTTATACTGATATTAACATGCAATATCATATTGAGATATTTGTATCTTTGACAAATAATTTTATTTAGTTTTTACAGATTGCCCTGATGCCTACCCAAAATTCTCATTAATAGGGATTCCATATTTCCACACAGCTTGTCAGTTTGATTATTTAAGTACTTATTCAGTGTACTAAAGACCCTAATCACCCCTTCAAAGCATGCAGCTCTATATAAGGCCTCCAATGTCTGAAATACATAAGGATCATCATCATCATAATAGCATGGCAGCTGTGCTTCCTGTAAGCCAGAAAAGTTGATCCTGTACACAACAGACACACCTCAGCTACTGTGTGCCATCTGCCTAGTTAGCGGTTAGACAGCCACAGCGGATAGAAACAGCTGCTCCTGACAATATGAAAAACATCAGTACTTCCTTAAAGGCTTTGGCAATGTGGATAAACAATTTCAGTGAAAAGAATATTTTAAATTGCTGCAAATTTTCGATGCAACTGCTATTATGCATCACACCACAACAAAGTGATTATGCTCAGTAGAATGGATTTTGTTCAGCAACTGTAAGAGCGTTGAGGGATTTTTTGTTGTTGTTCGTGTTGCTTTTGGTTTTGATTTTTTTCCTCAGTTTTACAGAATACCAGTTAAAAGGGCTACGAGACCATTTTGTCCTGGACAAGGTTTCATGGAACACTAAAATAATTTACTGTGATTTTTTTCTGTTTCATTCTTTCAAGTGAAACAATTCTCACTTTCACAAGTTCACTGTAGTCTTCATCTTGAACTATTTATTTAGGCCATTTATGTAAAGACTGGATTTCTGCAAAATCTAAATACTGTGTCTGGTCTGCAGCAAAATTAGGACCTATAATAAAGCAAAATAATGAACTACTTACCATTGTGGGGATGGTAAGGCGTTTGGAAATGCAGAGAAACAGCATAATCCTTCATCCTGGCAGCTATGTGTTGCCACAAGGTGAATTTTACAGTGAGTACATGTTAAAATGCAACAGATGCATAGAAAGGTGACAGGCTATAGAGGATGGGTGAATAGATGCGCACTACACACACACACCTCATAACTACGCAAGTTTTTCTCTTCTCCTTTGTTAGTCCTCATCAATAAACAGAAAAGCTCTAGGTGTCTGACTCTGGAATGAAGCTGCTTATTCAAACCGGGGGCTCTGTGCTTTGGAGGTCAGCAGGTTGCAGGCAGGAGGTGTGGAAGATAGAACAGCTCTCTGTCACCTGCCTAACCATGCACAAGGGAGCAGACATTGCATGGTGCCTCTCACCACCTCCCTCCTGTCTGAGTGCTCACAGTCTGGACATGGAGTAGAAAATTATTACAAATAGGCACTGGCAGTGCAGAAGTCAGGCATGGAAAGGGTTAGAAGTACAGACTCCCCCCAGAAACTGACAGGGAAATAAAACCTATTTCTAGAAAAATCCCAAAATTTATCTGGAAACATAACGCAATCACTGTCTTATATTTTATATATATTAAACTTTCTAGCTGTCTCAAATAAGTGTGAGATTTATATTAGTTGTGAAAAGATCAGTAATGGGAGGCAAATTAATGAGAAACCTGCTGTCACACTACAGCATACATTTTTAAGGGAAGTTTTTAAATATTTGGACAAAATATCTATATATTTTTAAATGCGAATTCTTTAACTGGTAAATGTAATTATCTAACTCTAAAGCAAAAAAATATAAAAGGACAAAAATGGATTTAATCAAAATATTCTGTCATTGCCATACATAAGCCACCAGAATATCTTTTCAACAAATGAAATTATTCTTTATTTTATGCTTTTAAAAATGCATTAGTGTAATTGCTCTGCAACAAATTACCTTCTGTGCTATAAGCGTGGCTACAACATCCCTCGCATGTACATCAATTGTGCATATTGTCATGATGTTCTGATGATCACCAGGGGTGAGTTCCCCTAACAGCATGTTTATAAGGGCATTCAGTTGAGCAATCTGCAAAATAATTATATTTCAATGGAGATATTACACTGTGGGGGAAAAAAAACCTATTATATGTCAAGTGCTAAATGGAGCAGTTATAGAACCAAGACACATTTATTGGCTTTTAATCAAAGCAAATAACTTTTGCAAACTAATAATGGTGTTGTTTTCTTACAATTTTAATTTTACTCCTTAATAACAAAAATACACTTTTCTTCTGGTTCCTAGAACTTAATTTCAGAACAGATAAATACTAGTCTGATACCGCACTTGGAATGCTGCTTTATCTGCACATGTGATAAAGCTAGTAGATGTTTAAAGTATCACAGGCATACTTTAAAATTCTGCTTCAAACCAGTCACAATACACTTTATGTTTACTACAGGAAATGCAGGGGCTGGGGCAGTGAGGGAAACAGCAACTCTTTGGGGCCTGATTGCCTTGATCGTGATGACTTCTTTGAGTCAGAGGAACACGAAAAGCAGGATTCCTGAATAGCTTCCCTCATCAGACTGCTATGTAATTCCCCATCCTGATGGGAATGGTGACACTGAGGAGGTGACCCAGAGTGCCTGTCTTCATGGCCCTAGTAGCCACTAGCAGTCACTAGGAATTAGATTTATTCCCAGGCTTCTTAATTTAAAAAGTGATGCTTCTGAACAAAAACAATAAAGTATTATTGGAAGTTGGGGTTTTTTTGAGGGGGTGGGAGGAGGGAGAGAAGGGGATGAGGACCCCAGAACAGTCCTTCCAAATAAGCACATATGTGCTTTTTAAATGGTTGCAAGATAAATCTTTCTGACAGAGCCCGCCAAAGATATTAAGGCACTGATTTTAAAAAGCTGATTCATGTAGAATCCCAGCTTTGCAACAGAGGGATGTTTGCACTGATGAAAGAAAGATTTTAAACACACACATCCTTAGTAGATTGATACAGTGGCAAGTAGTGTAATATTTTTTAGAGATCACTAGATCTTTGCATTTAAATTTTATAAACCACTAAGGTTTCACAGATTGGACTTATACCATAAGACTTACACCTTTGTTTAAAACTACCATTTTTATACATTTTGTGCATAACAGGTTCACATACCTACTTGCGATTGCAGACTTTCAGATGATTTCCCACCATACTCCTATATCCTTGAAGATTTCAGTATCCTCAGCACAGTCTCAATATGTATCAAATCAATTGTTTTAACTGGTTTGTGAACTATTTTTTTGGCAAAAAAGTTGCAGAGTTCCTTCTAAATTCACTGTTATTCTAGCTAATGTAAGTACTATTTTTTCTACCATCTTAAGGAAGCAATTTATGTGAAAATCATTACTAAGTGTGAATAACATCACAGACTTTGTCACAGTGCTTTTGAAGATCTTCTTGCTAAACCTGTTGCCTGGCAAAATGCAAAACACACAGACCTGGATCCTGGGCAGGCCAGGTGACTGCAGCTCAGCACCCTGGAGGACAGAACCTCTATCCTCACCTCAGACTCTGAGCCATACGAGTTACACTGTGAAATACCTCAGTCCTGTAAAACACACTGTGATCTGCTCAGAACACACGTTTGTTATGAATAAAACCTTTGGTGTTCTGCTCTTTTCACCCAGTCTCCTTTGACTAAAAAGCCCTACTTCACACCTTACGTGAATTTGCAGAGACAGATGAAAATAACTCATTTTTTATGCTTGTCTTCAATTGTGCCTTTCTCCCCAAGCTCTAACAATAGGATATAAAAGCTTGTGAATCCAAGAGAGAGAAGTTAATGGCAGTTTCCCTTAAATGGAACCCATAGAGTTCCCTCAAAAGAGAAAAGAGCTATAGAACAAAACTGGGGTAAAAATCACCAAACTTCATTTTCTCCCAGTATACTGTTTATGCAGTAACACAGCTCATACACTCCCAATGTGCAGCACTGAATGAATTTTTACCCTGTTTCCTACCAGTATGAAGAGAATGATTTCGGTGGGCTACATCCAAAGACCCAGCAGTGGATCACTGTTCATATTACTCAGTGATTGCATATAATTTGGCATCACTGAAACAATTGTAGCTCTGAAAAGGTTGAGCTCTGGGCTATTATGAAGGCTAAATTAACTCTCATCACTTGAGTGAATGATCCATTCATACCAAGGTCAAAATCACTAGTTGAGCAGCACAAGCAAGATGACACTACAGCTGACTGACCTGCAGTGGCATATGGGTAAGACTTTATTATTCTCAGACAACCTGAATATTACTGAAAACATTAAATTAGTTACTTAGTGTAGAAAAAACTAAAATCTCCATGGAAAAAGTAAAATCCAACCTATCTGTCTTTGCCCTGCTCACTTTGCCATGCTCACTTCAAACTGCAGTTTCAGTGCTGTTGAGTAAGTGACTGAATTTGCTGAGGCAGAAATGGAAGTTCAGGAGGAAAACGAGGTGAGACTTTTCTTAGTTTCCTCTTGAAAACTCTTAAACTAGCCTGTAGATCAGGCACTTGAGTGCACTAGCAAGACGAGAGAACAGAGAAGAAAGGAGGTTAGCAGGTGCTAAAGGGAAACTAGGATTTCCCACAGAATACAATTTTCTTTTTCTCAATGAAAAACAGTTGTCTTTTTATTAATTCTTCTTTCCCTCTACTTCCCCAATGTGAGCCAATCAAAGATGAAATCTCCATGTCTTAGAAGAGTCTGATACTGGTTTTTTTCTGAATGAGAATTAATAGCTATAATAAAAAAACTTGTTTCAGAACAAAACCCATTTTTAAACAGCTGTCCGAAAAAGACAAAATCTTTGAAATTTTCAGTCAATCTCTGCATCTGTATGCACAGTCCTGAGTTAAGTTCTGATCCTCCCTGATTCCCATTCTCCAGGCAACCCATATTTCAGATTGCACATTGCTGTGTGACTGCATTACATCCCATTATTGGCAGCAGTAGCTCAACTACAGGATGACAGCATGGTGTGTCATGGGATACACTGCCCAGCAGAGACCCAAGTTCCACTGAGGAGGAGTGGGAAATAAAAATAACTAACTGCAGTTTCCAGCAGAGCTCCAAGGGAATCAACAGCATGAACTGTGGAGCTACTTGGTTACTGGGACCTCTGCCTTATGCCACACTACAGTAATGACTCAGCAAAAGCGGCTGCTATTTTCGATTGAAAATATATGGTTTCATTTACTTTTATTGACAGGAAATTTACCCAAAGCATCATTTTCCCACAGAAAACGTTAATGGCTTTTGGGTTTCTTTCATCTGTTTGTCTGGGGTTTTTTTGAGGGGGAAAAAATTGACTAATTATTTTTGATTATCCAAAGTTCCTGCTCCTCTCGGGAGCCTAGGATGCATGTCAGGCAATTCTGTCTAAATCTCAATACACACCTGTTCTGGCTTCTAAGCCTAGCTGGTTTTGGTTATGCTGGCTCCTCAAATTCACTAAATTATTTCATTTCCAGTGCATGAGGATATTTTTAATTAGAAATGTGTTTACATTCTCAGATTTCTAATTCTGCTTCAACAACAATCCTTCCATCATCTTTACATAAAATTAGACTTCAGTGAGCCTCAAGAGGAGACAAAGAAGAATAGAGACAATAACCACACTTTGTACAATTAGCAAATGGTTCTGGGCTAACAGAATGGACAACAAAGATGCCCATTTTCCCTTGAGTTCTCCTCAAGGAGAAATCTCTCACTCTCTCAGTGCTGTGTAATTGGCTGTGACCTCAGGATCCACTGAGCTTCTCCTATTAGATGTAACAGATAATGTGGTCTGAACAGGGAGTCTAAGGTCTGTAGAATTATTTGCTTCATATCTTTCAATTCAGCAGAAAATCAGGCAAGGAAATACACTACTCAATAATCTGACACGTTCTTCACAAAACACAGGGCACTGAAGAGTACATACAACCTCTGCCAGATTCTTACTGTCACTAAATTTTAGGTAACATTGTAAAAAATCTTAAGAGCTTTGCAATCTGTTGATAGGTATCAAAGAAACCTACAGTTAGAATAATTTTCATTTGGCTAAAAACAGTGACTAAAGAACACAACAATCTAGGATGAAAAGTTTCCCTGCTCTGAGTGGTTACCCTCAGAAATGATGGAGTGGTTACCCTCCTCATCATGGAGAACAAGTGGACTCCCATCTTCCAAAGGGATCATGGAATCCTTCTAGTAATAGCTCTTTTTAGAATTATTTTCAAAACTACTATAGTACGTACGTTACAAATATTAGTTGTTATTGAAGGAAATGAAACCAAAGTGGAACAGAATGAATGGATCCAAGTCATTCTTCTATTTTCTATACTGCAATCTTTATATTTAATCTTACTCTTTAAATAGGCGTTTAACATCATCAGAGGAAAGATGCTGTAAAAATGAAAGTATTGCCATTGTTTTAAGCTCATTGCCATTGGTATTTCTAAAGCATCATAAGCCTGAAGTTCTAATCTGCAAAACAGATTCTGTGTACCAGAACAATTTCTGCTTTGCTGAAATACAAGTTAAACCATTTGAGCACATAGACACATCCGGTCACCCTTCAAAATAAGGAACAGTTGCTTCTGTCTGTTACGTGCACATCTGAAGCATGCACATAACAAAATTACTCTCTTGATAAATGATTTGCCAGTAAGAACATCTTTTCTCCAGATGGATTCATATTATTTTAATTACAATATTTTCCAACTAATTTATGCAAAATATTTTTGATCCACCAATTTCTAAGAAGCTCCTTGAACATTACAATGTCTTGATAAGATATTAAGGTTATAAACAGGATTTGAAATTAGCTTATTGGACTGGTGATAGCAGACTTGTAATTTGAAATTGAGTGTTTGTTTCCAAGAAGGGCTAGACCAACATTAAGAGCTCTGGACTTAGCAGATTTGCTTTCACAAAAGTTCTGAAGGCGTCATTTTAAAAAAATCACAGAACTTCCAAGTTCTCAGCTGTAAAATAGAGCTAGCAGCCCTTTCCTATCCAGAGGAGCTCATTTAGGGGCACGTAAACTTATTTCTTTTATTTAGGAAAATGAGGAGATATCAAGATATACTGTAGGAAAGCTTTTCCCATGGAAACCAAAAACTATAAAAAGTTTATGTAAAATTCAGTAGACAGTTTTTGTTCAAACAGTTGGTACTCAAAGAGTTACATTCAAACAAAAGCATATTATAGGCTCCCATTCAGTTTTCTCCCCCAAGAGATCTCAGCCATTGTCTCATCAGCCTTTAGAAAGTGCCTCAGCTACTGAGACATTCTTCAATTCCACTTTGATGTTACCCCATATTGTACAAACTGTTTAAATACTCAGTGACCTCATCCTTCTGCCCCAAACCAAAGTGTAATTTTCATCTATATAGATTGCTTTGCAACATTTGGAGAACTGGTCAATGGTATGTTTAAGTTCACATAAATCCACAATACGTGCAGAAATTTTTAAGACAGAAAAGGATGAGAATTATCTTCTACACTTGTTTCTTTTAAGTTATCACTTCCTTCACCTCCTGATCATTCATATCACCAAAACATTGGGGGTTTATTTCATAGTTCAGTTCTTAAGGTAGGGTATGAATAGAAAGATATCTAACAGATTCTGGATTATTATGTGTCCAGATGATATTTAATTCCTATAAGCCACCCCTGGGATGTAAGTTTACATTCACCATGGTGTGGATCTATCTCCTTCTATTGACATTTCTCCCGCTGCTTTAGCTGCACATATCTGTTTATCTCACAGCTCCTCTGTGCAGTTGAACAATGAAAAAGTCCTCCATGGGTAATTCACCTGACAACTTTGCCTTAGAAATAAGGCACAAACATTTCAGGAATAAAGTTATCCAAAATTCTGCAAATCCAGAACACAAAGACTATTGTGCCCATAATTGCTGGGTTCTGAATTACAAGAAGTTTTAATTTCTTAAACTTCAGCTCCTTTCAGATGCTTAATCCTTGATTGAAAAGTGCATATCCCCATGTCCTAGTGCTTTGACAGGTCTTCATTTCCTACACAGCAGACCTTTGTGAACAAAATGACAGAAGCAGTAAAGAAGCAAGCAGGGTAGTGACTGCATCTTGGAATTTGACTTCTGAATCTTATGTGAAAACCAGCTGCGTAATTTGCTGGTTACAGAAGAAAAAATAAACTCAGAGGGATATTTTCAGAAGTACTTTGAGATTTGGGAGTTCAATCCTGTAATACTTGTTTCCCCAATTTTTTTAATCCTTTGAGTTCAAAAACCCTCTAATGAAGGGAATTTAACAAGCTACAGGCTCCTACATAATGCAGAGTACTCAGAACATGAGAGATTATTTCAAGTAGCGAAACACTGTTCATTAGGGAAATGATCACATTTGCAAATCTTCTGAGCTCCATCTCCATGTGCTCATCATTTATTTGTTTCCATGGGGTTTTCATCCAATCTTTAGTACTTGTCTATACAATTTTAAAAATAAACAAACAGCTCCAACTACATTCTAAGCAATGCCCATGGTTTCCAACTCATCAGCAGGTGAATACTTATGAATATGTATGGGATACAAATACAACAATGTAAGTTCCAACATTTAAAACCTACTGATGCTGAAAAGTAATCTAAGAGGATTTTTATCCTTTGTGCTAGAATTCTGTTTGTTATAGGGAAGAAATCCTTAACTTTATGGTTTGATTTTTTTGCTTGTTTTAAAACTTAAAACACATTTCTAAAGTATTAAAATTCCACAACTAGGAATCAGTTCACTTCTTATTCAATGTCTTTTCAGTAGCATTAATTGATGAGAGGTGTGCAAGTAACAAAAGGAAAAAATTAAATTTCAAACCTGAGATAAGCAGATATATCTCTCCTACAGTCATAAAATGCATTGACAGAATTTGTCTCAAGATTCTCAAACAAAATTAAATTAAGGTAAATGATTGATACTCAGAGAAACTGAAAGAAAAGTATACATTATTTACCTGCTTCAGTATAAGCAAGGACTCCAAACAAAATTGGATCTTTTAATGGAATTAATATTAATGGGAAAAAAAAGAATCCCACAAGTTCTCTTACACTTCTCCAGAAAAAATCACCTGGAATATGTATTCAGTAAACAAGCCTGCATTACAGCTACTCTACGTAACTCACTGTCTGGGTGCTCTACACCAGTATGGAGTGACTTTACTCCTGAGAAATTACTCCACTATGCAAACAGCTCTAGGAGACTCTCTAAGATGATGTATACCCACATCATCTGTAATTATGATGTAATTATGATTATCTTCCACATGTAAATCAGTGGACTAGAATGTAAAAAAGAAAGTCCCCCTGCCATGCAGAAAACATAGGTTTTTGCTTTGGGACTAATGATTCATTTAATTCAAAACATCAAGAGTATCAAAAATTCTCATTAACAAAAACCAGTTAGCTCCAACACTTTCATTTATAGTGACTGCAATTCCATTGCAGTGGCAAAATCATCATGGTACAAGATACTAACAGCAATAGAATGTATTTAGAAATAAGCTTTACAAAATATCTGGGTTCTATAAAATTAGCTCAAGCTTAAATCAACTTATATTTTAAAAACTGAACAACGTTTTGCTCATATAGCAAATAAATAAATTAATAAAAATCAGGAAAATCTTTTGCTTCCTAATCTTGTCAGGCACTCTGTTTCATCAGAGCAGAAGGAGATTTTCCTTTTCTTCCACAACAATAACTTCATCTCTGAGGTAACTGTGCACTCATGGACATTAAAATAAATTTTGTCCTCTTTTGGAGACTGAATGGCTTGCGTACAGCTGCAATTACCTCTGAGGAAAAGCTGATGAAAAGAGAAATCTGTGATGACCACTGAAAGGGACTCCTGTCATTCTGAACAAATGCAAGTAAAGCTGGATGCCAGATTAGTGACTTAATCATAAAATATAAGTCAATAGACAGGATTCTGTTATAATCCATCCAAGGCCAGGTTTTCATAGTTCTTATGTTATAAAATAGGACTGCTGCAAAGGTTATTCTTCTAGGGGATTATTAAATGGCCATTTTGAAACCTCCTTTCTTTAGGCTAAAGAAATATAGAAGAAAACTAAAGACAGTTGTATAATTTTCTGAAAGACACTATGACAAACTTATCCCCACCAGGAACCATCTTATCCATCTGAATCCATAATAACGTGCATTTAGGTTTGGAACTCCTCCAGCTTCAAATTGATTTGCCGAATTTCATAAAAAGTAGTGAAAAAACCCACTTTGTTTCCTCCTTGACGACCTCTGAAACACATTTCAGCCTTGGGCACTTTTTAAAGCCATGCACAACAATTCAGAATAGAAAAAAATGACAGACCCCATACTCCAGCAGCGCCAGTAAATACCATTGCAATAATGTTATCATTCACTGTCAGATACTGAAAAGGTACAAATTGAGGCAGACACTGTAGGTTCACATGGTACTGTGTGAGGCTTTTTCTTCTCACCACTCTTCATTGCTTATTCGTGCAGACACCACTAATGCATTTCCATCCAAAGGAGGGTTATGATAATGAACTACTAGTGCTTTTTATGCAAGTGAGTTAAAATAAGTCAGAAATCTAAGATTTCAGTTGATAATCTTGTTCAGTTCACAGACAAAATAACTTCAGATTGTTTCTTAGACCCTTGAAGAGAGTTCATAGGTTTAGAAAACTTGAGCAAAAACTCAACAAGCATAATTTCAAAGTTCCTTCCTCAAATATTCATTCTGCATATGTGCTAAGCATGAGGCATATCCAGAGCCTGTTTTGCTTTTCACATATCCCCATAACTCTGTGGTGTTTCCTGATCCTGACCGTTCAAGAACTGAGCCACAGGTCTGGGAATCGAGCCAGACTTTTGTAGCAACACATGACAGTAGCATGCCCCTGGAAAAGTGAATGCTCTGCAGTCACTTCAAGCCTACTACACAATACTCCATCTACATTTTTTTCTTTTTTTTTTCAATCACAGCTTATGTCTGTATTACTTTGTTGTTGATAAGCCATGGTTCTGTGGCTTTAGAGCCATAAACACCTAAAAGCTCATCTAAAGCTTGCTTAACTAGGTTCATGTAATCAGACAGGCATGGATTGTATTCATTTCTTTGAAATAAAAGATTAAGAGCATAGAGTCAGACCATTAACTTGATTTCCTCATTTTGTCCAATAAAAAATGGCAATTCTGCACTGAAAATTTAATTTTAAAAATTTCTCTGTGTGTTCCCCCACCAAGATTTTTGTGCTCTCAATCAGTATTAGTGTAAATGAGCTACAGTTCCAATAATACATTTACAAACTTGTGGGAATCCTTCAACAGTCAGGCCGTGCCTTCACGGTTCCACTGCAAAAAGCTGCCTCTGGGTCAATGCTGCAGCGTGTGACCAACAGAATTGCTGCCCACCGCCCATCATCATGGTAAGCTGGATTCTATACCTGGTGGTCCCCAGTTGCCATGAAATCACCCTTAGCACATGAAAAAAATTAAAATTTAGAAAGCAGCATATTTGCTGTTAGAAATGTATCAGGAAATTCATTAAGATTCTAGATCTGTTCTATTTTTTCAATTACTTAGCCAATAGATTTACATTTTCAAATAATCAAAGAATTTTACACATTAAAAAAAATTCTCTGGATGCCTATTCAAAGTCAAACATTCCCTTCTGCTATAAGGATTTCCTCTAATCTAAATCTGGATGCTAAGGAAATATTAATTCCTTTCCCTTTACTTTTAGAGTTGTTAATAGATAAGGAAGAGCCTTTTTGTATTCAAAACATAAACACTTATGTGTTAATGAGTATCACATCACTTGGCTTAATTATTAATAAATTTTATGCAAGCAGGAGATAAACTTATTAAATCCAGCTATTGGAATGGGACAGGGAGGGGTTCTCACATTTCATCACATCTTCTGAGTTTCATATACACAGAAACTTAGCGTGAACCAAGGAGGAAGAATAATGCACATGATTGTGTCTTGATCTGGATGCTGTGGCACCCAGAGAACTTTGACATGATCACAGCTTCACCTGGGTTTTGAAGTACAGTGTAACATGGACCAGCGGAATTTGACAGTGCACTTTATCACTGACACTTAGGTTGAAATTAAAAAAAAAAATTCTTACTGAACAATAATTTTACCAGAAAGAACAGCCAAACCTTATATGCAAAAATGGTGTAAAGACAATGATTAAATACTCAATACCTGCCTGCAAAAGCAGTAACACTTTCTGTACTGACCTTCGTCTCTTCCTGCTGTGTCTTCCCCTGAAATGCCTGTGGAGGTCAGTAATGCATAAAGCTAATAGGGGACTGTGCGTGCCAGGCCTCTGCAATGTACTGACGATGGGTTTCTTATCTGGAAACAAAGCTCTGCTCACTGTCAACACTTCACAGAAAATTGCTGGACTCGCCAATTATGCCACTATAAACAATATATAAGCATATACGTATTTAGACTTATACCTGTAGTCTCACACACTCACTTCTAAAATCATGAAGCCTGCAAATTAATATAAAAGCAAGGCAAAGCAGGTAATCTCTCATCTGGACAGCTTGCTCTCCAGTCTAACAGAAGTGGCAGACAAGTGAGAATATTTCAAATACAGTAAGGGATAAGAGGAGGACATGTTGAGAGATTTATAAACATGAAGTAACTTGTTTGAAACAATTCTGCATTCGGGGTCCCAGTTTTCACAAGTGAGTTTTTCACTTGTTCATTTCTCTAATTAGAGGTTTATAGCTGCATTTAGCCCTGTGGAAATGAACTTCTAGGATCTGCTTGAATTACACAAGATATTAAGGTGAAATTTGAGAAAGTTATTCTTCTTTTGAATAATTTTTTTCATTCCTGTCCACATAGCTATCCTCAGTATGTCACATTTGGGTATCCACATTGCTGCGTAACAGTACAATGAATGAGACCATTACTGAGCAAAGCAGTCAAATGAGCTTTTTCCAGGTAAATAAAGGAGCAAACCAATCTAGCACTGGAAGACAGATGTAAGCAGCAACACAAGAACAGAACTATAGCCATAATACAAATTAATATAATTTTATGCTGTTTTATTATAAATAAAATGCTAAACACCACCTTTGTTCTCCAAATGATGCATATATAATTTAATATCCTGAGTTTGTCATTCAAAAGCCCCCAGATTAGGCTGCAAAAATTATCTATGCACAAATTTGAACAAGCAACTCCCATTCTCAGTTATTTTTGTTTGTGATTTGATGCTCATTAGACACACAAATGCATGAAACTTTTGCATAAGCAAAGGGATAAAAGACAGTTTACAGCAGATAGAGCCTATTATAGAATGTTAATGAATATAGTCAAAATCTGTACATCAGTGTTCAAGCTAATATTCAGCAGAAAATTTCTAGCTAAACTTTATGAAATCTGGGGACTCTTTCTGTAAGAAACGTTGCAGCAGCATAGCCACAGAGGTTTAACCTCCCCAAGCTCTTGGGAACTCTGGACCCACTCCAAGCTATTACAGCTCTTTTCCATCACGATATCACGATATAACACAATGACCTGGGTTCTGTTCTCCTGTGAGAGGCCATGATCAATTCCCTCTGAGTTCAGAGGAAACATCTGGCAGCTAAGGAGTCAGGCTCCTGGATTACCAGCTACTGGTACCCTTACAACATTTATTTTTCTTATTCAGCATTGCATTCAGTTTTCCATATGAAAGTGTAAAGTCATTCAGAATAATCTGACACTGTCTCATAGAATTGCCTTTAAAGGCCAAGTGGTAGTAAAGTCTTCTTCGAGAAGGACTTCAGATTATTTTTTGTGAATCACAAGAATGATGCTGCAAATCGAGATTCTTTTATAAAGAGTTTCCTTTCTATATATGCTTCCATTACAGCTCTTGCAAGCCTAAGCAAAAATTACAATAAAATGACACGTAAAGGCAAGCCAGCACAGCTTCTCTAATGACAAACTGTGCCTGACCAATATGGTGGCACTCTGTGAGGGAAGGCAAAATGACATCATCTACCTAACCTTCTGTAAAGCCCACAACACAGTCTCACAGAACATTCTTGTCTCCAAACTGGAAATGGACATGGAAGTGAAGGGTGGGGTACTCAGTGGATAAGGAATGGGCTGGATGGGCACAGAGGGCTGTGGTCAGTGGCTCTACATTCATGTGGAGCCTGGTGACGAGTGGCGACCCTCAGGACTCTGTCATGGGATCATGGTTTTCAATATCTTTGTCAGTGGCACAGACAGTGAGATTGCGTGCAGCTCAGCAAGTTAGCAGATTACACAAAACTGAATGACTGTTCTGTACCAACCCCAACTTCCCAAAAAAACCAAAATAAGGTAACAAAAAAGGGGACCACACCACACACGTCACCATCTCCCCCTTTATATTTATCAGTTTCACAGTCACTGAGCCCCACGTGCCCAAACAACACTCTGCTGACAAATCAAAGGATGAGGAGAATGAAATAACAAATAAAGAAATTACTTCTAACTTGGTAACTTCTAACTAAGTTCATAATCAGCCTGCAATCAGAATGTATTTTAGAATCATTTCAGTATTTCATCAACTGAATTTTCTAAGAATACAGGTGGATTCTTCATTTAGTTCTTGATCATGGAAGAGAAAAAAATCCTCTTTTAAATAATTTATGAGCCGTGAATATTCCTCAAAGCAGAGATCATGAGAACGGACATTCAAAATGCAATGTACTCAGAGTAGCTACACTTGATTCAAAATGTATGTCTAATTGTGAAAGCTCTTTTTGTTGCATTTTTTCTTGTCACAATGTGGAATACTTGAGAATATACCTTGATAAATAATTTTGATGCAGTTTTTATTTCTACTGCAAATTCAGATTTGTACTCCAAGATATTGACAGTGACAGATATACCACAACAGTTCATAAAATCATGGTTATTCTTAACTTACCCATATCCTGGAAAATACTTGAGTAACAAGCTTAAAGGACACTTTTGTGTTTAAAACATCTGTTTCTAAACCCATGCTGTTTCACCTGAAAGATACAACTTACTTATTGAATTAGGGTTCCTTAGAGGTTAAGCAGGTAATTCATGGAGACTGTTTGCTAACTTTTCCTTAGCTGCCATCCATTAAGTATGCTCTATCTCATGAACTATAAGCCATTTCACTTTTAAGTACTTTTATTTCCTTTAAATTTACCTAAAACTTTATTAGACTCAGTCAGTACTGCTCATATACATTTAAAAGCCCGCATAAATTTAAAACATCCCCAATGGAGAAGAATAAAACATTTAAAAATCTATATTTGATCTGACAACAGCATTATCATGTTTAAATTAGAAACAGATTAGACATAACTGAAGATAAAGAGGGCACAAGCATCACTCCCATTTTGGTGGAGTGGGCTTTAAATTATCAGATTCATTCAGAATACATTACGCAGAAACATTGAATTGTTATCTTTAGACAGCCTTTTCTAAGAGTTTACAATTTCTCAGTTCAGTGAAGCTTGCCACCAGCTTGTTATCAGAACAAAAAATGAAAAATCATTTGGTTCAGAGCACAGAACTGATCTCACCTCCAAAAGTACACATTTTCTTCTGATAACCAACACTTCTTTGGACTGTAGAGGTACCGCTTCATGCTTTACAGTGAAGTCAATCTTTTTAAGATTCTTCCACATTTCAGGTAATTCCTAACCACATTAAAAGTAGATATTGTTTGTCAGTTTGCAGAGCCAAAAATCCCCCCACATAAACACACATGCTTTCATTCCCCCCAACTTTCCCTGCATTTTCCCTTTTTTGAAAAATATTAGTTGAGTTTGTGTAATTCCTTCCCTATTGCTCTTATGCAGGGACAAAGAGAGACTCTTTATGCAGAGTAACTTGCTAAATGCAGTTTATGGGAAAGATTAAAATTTCTTTACAACATCCTGCATTTTCTATTTAGAACATGTTTACGTCTATTAAATTTTGAAATAATCCTCAGCAACACAAAAAATACCTCAGTGATGCAACTCATGATAAAATAGTTTGATAAATACATTATTTTGACCCACCCATAAGAAAGGCACAAAAACACACATAGTGCCAATTGAATGTAATAGTAAGTCCCAAACATATCAAGTCACTTTGCTTAACTTGCTTAGCTCCTAACAAGGGCACGCTTGAACCCAGTCTGGTCCAAAATCTAAAGCTATATTCCTTACATTTCTATTAGACATCCCAAAGCTCATCTGCTCTATGAGCTATACCTGTTGCTGACAAAAAGGTCAGCCACAAGCCTAGTTGAATGTAGGCTCACTCACAGCAGTGTAATTAGACACGGTAATTTAAAGGCAAAGATACACAATGATAAATAGTTTTTCCTTGATGTTGTTTTGAAAAAGTTACATGGGGCTTTTGCAAACATCTGTGTTTACTCTGAATCTCATTCAGCTTAATTCCACAATCCTGTGACACAGCTGAACCTCATTACTTCCTTGCAAGTTACATTGGTCAGAAAGTTTTCCTATCACTGTTTGAAGAAAGTGGTTAGAAGTTTAATAAACACTAGCAATCCATTGACAATGTATAAATAAGAACACAATGAAATACCTGTCCCTAAATTGTACTTTAAAATGGATATTTCCATGCAAGTGAAGTTGATTTTTCAGCTGCATTAAGAGCCATGACAGACTAGAAATAATAGTAAAGAAATTATTGGGAAAGATTTCCCATTTTCATATGCAGTGTAAGTCTTTACATTTCCTGCAAATGATGCTAGGGAAAAAAATAACAACAGAAATACATTTAGTCACTTGGAAAAAATCAGATTGATAGCAGAACTCTGATTCATAAAGAACCAGCGTTTTTACATGCTGAAAGAGCCAAATATTATAATGGTGCTATTTTTACTGCTTCAATTTTTGGTCTGCTAACAGTTCTCTAATTAAAGTTACATTAAAGAGCATGGTGCAAATTTTCAAGAGGATTATCTCCAATCCTTCACATGTACCATCTCTGCACCATTTCTGTAGTTCTGTGTGCAAATAAGGCACATACTCATCATGGAGCAGCAAGGGCTGGCTGCTTCCCAGTGAGCCAGGAGCAGAAAGTTACCCCAGCAGACAACACCCTCATCAATCAAGGGTGCAGTCCCAGAAGGCCTCCAGAACGGCAGCAGTGCCAGGTATTTGTAACTGGGTGATCAATAGCCCCAGACACAGCCAGCAGTGAAGAAGATCCTGGGTTCCGCCAGAAAGTAGAGCCAGGAGCGCTGAGAGAGACAGAGATCAGGACAAGAAAGAGCACAGAGCCACTGGGGTCCATCCAGGAGAGCACACCTGGAGCACAGGTCCCAGCACCCTCGGGGGGCAGGACTGAGGGGAGGCTGCAAGGCAAGAGCACCCTGTAACTCAGAGCAAGCGAGGCCACAGGGAGGAGCTTCTGGGGAGGAGCCCCCAGAGGAACCGCAGGAGGAGCTGGTCAGGGCCATCATCAGTGCACTCAGGACACTGACAATTTGCACACCTGCAAAGGGGTGAAGCTGCTAATTACCTGACCTACCTACACAAAAAAAGGAATGCCCTAATCCTTCAAGGTTAAGATTACTCTGTAGATTTTTACAGTAAAGGGATTTATTTAACCTGCCTCAGGTTATGCACAGAAAAACCTTTAATTTTGGGGTGCAGGTGAATGAAGACATTTTTCGTATTTGTTTCCCCAATCAAAATCATATGATACCTGTGAGTTTTTTAGCTCAGATCCTCTGGAAAAAGAATTTTCATTTAGCCAGAAATGTTCATGTTTCAAAAGTATTTTTGTCCCAGCAGGGCAGTAGACAGAACCAACCTTTCAATAGGCTTTATATAAAACATATATATATCAAAATGCAGCAGTGGATGTCCCCATGTTTCATGCATTCATCTCAAATGTGAGAGTGCACCAAGACCAAGGTTCTGCTGTAAATCAGACAGTGGACTAAGCCCTCTATATCTCAGTACGTGCTGTGCTGAACCTCCTGACCAAGGATCTTCAGCTGTTTGGGCCATGTGATCCCTCTGTATCCCTCAGCTCTGCTCTTGGCCACAAAGTTTGGAGAGTAGCGAATGTTACATTTTGACTGCATTTCAGGATTAACTGAAATTCAAGAACAAACATATAAAGAAAAGTAAACACTTTTAGGTGGGCCTCTAGAGCATGTTTGTGACATACAGAAATCCTATTTTGTGAAAGGCAGACCACGTAAACTAATGGTCCTGTCTGGCCTTGAAATCTATGTTCCATTAATAAAGGAGATCCATAGTTAAAATCTGTCATCAAAAATGCCTTTAGTGCATGAATATTTAAGTGAAAATACCGCCTTCCACTGACAAATAAGTTTTTGTTTAAATGTTTTAATTGATTCCTAGGAGGACAATGCTAGTATAACATTGATATACACTTCTTATTAAATCTCTTCAGTGAAACTTAAGAACACTAAGAAAAATGTACAATGTTCCTATTTTGGACACAGTTAAGTCAACAGAATATTTTCCTTAGAATTGGGAACAGACAGCAAACATCATTATATTTTTAAAAATACATTCAATAAAAGTGTCCAAGGTAAAGAGCTCTAAAAACACTCAAAACCAAATGCATTTAGAGTTATTTTTATAATTGCTCCTATATTAAGTATGTACCAAAGTTTTAGAGCTTTTATGTTGAATCCTTACCTCTAGTTTTCCATGGGATCCTCACCTCCAGTTCTCCCAGCTGCCATCTACAAGTTCTCAAGAGTCACTTTTAAGAGTTTGGAAATGTAATCTATGGATTCCTGCATAGACATTGGATCACTGAAGGAGTGGCTAAGCATTGGAACAGAATCCCCAGGGAAGTCACCATCCCTGCAGATGTTCAAAAAAAAAGTAGACATGGCACTTCACCATAGGATTTAATGGGCATGGAGGTATTGGGTCAAGGTTGGGCTTTATGATCTTGGAGGACTTCTCCAACCTTTATGATTCCATGTGTGTCTCATTATTTCAACAAGAGCTGTGTACTCTCCTCCTTGCACTTTCTTAGTCAACCTGTCTATGGTTTCAGGAGTGAGCCTCTACATTCAGCAACATGGAATGTAAGAAAATGTTGAGGTAATCAGCACAGAACACCTGAAAAGTTAAAGCAAACCAAACACATAAAAAATATTAATGAACAAGTAAATTCAATCAAATAAAACAGAGAAGTGTTAAAGCTTTTTTCCCCTGTTTTTAAGCAAGAGGGAAATGCCTTTCTCACGAGTGACCAGTTATTCTTGAGAAGTATCATGGAGTCATTTACTCTTGAACATCTCCTCCTTTTCTGCATCTTCTGCGTGTGGTTCAAGTAATAACCCTATTGAGGTTCTCAGTGCTGCAGAATCAGGGGCAAGAAATCGTTCAGATGGGCATTTGAGGGGATGGGTACACCACTGTGATCCACATCCATCTTTTAAAAGAGTCCAGGATTCTGCAAATATCTCTATTGTCTCATGGCTTAAAGGGTCAGAAGGGACTTAAAGAGATCATTCAATCTATCCTTCTCAATATAAATACATACATACATATATTATATATATATTTAAAGAGAAGGATTACACATATATGCATATATATGTATATTTGTGCTTATGGATGTATAGATAAAAAATATATATTAAACAGAAACTAGAGAGGTTAACTAAACCTGAGCTGTTTTCCTTAAAATTTGAGGTCTCCTTTTAAATTAAATTCATCAATTAAATTTAAAAAGTTTATGGTCAACTTGATCAGAAACAACTGTTAAAAATTCTTCTGATTTGAAGATTCATTAACTTATATAGAACATCAGTAAAAAAATAAAATACATGAACAAGAACATGAGATTTTAGACAACAAAATAGTAGAATTAAAATTCTACTAAAAGTAGAATTTTGTAGTATTTACAAAATAGTAGAATAGTAGAATTATTTATATATTAATAGAAATGACAGCAAAGCAACAGACAGCAAGAATGGAAATACCTGTTCTTTAGAATACAGTAAGTCTCATGACATATTTTGGACACTCAGAATTTTAATAAAACTCCAGCTTCCCTTTACTAAGAAGTTGTCCACTGAGCAGAAACTGTTTCACACATCCAATTCTATCATCAATCCATTGAGTACCACTCTTTGAAGTGTTGTTCCAGAACACAGTGACCAAGTCCCTCTTCCTCATACTTGAATTATTTCTTCCAGGGTATCCATCTGATCTACATATCGCTAAATGAGCATACAAAAGTGAAAAAGCAGTAGAGGCAAAGACTAAATTCAAGAAAGAAAAGACATCCTCAAAGCTAAGTCACATGCTAGGACCCAAGTTATTGCACTGATAGCAATGACAATTATAACTTGTCAGTTAGCAGCAGGTTTCCTGCCTGCTCCCTGAAACAACTTAATAGGAAATGACTGCTTGGATACATGTTTCTCAAGTATTATCGTTTCTGTTTCGTGCCTCACACTAACATCAAAAATTCAAAGTACCTGCTGCCATCAGCTAGAGACAAAACAGTGCACTTGTTATTACATCCTCCAATATGTTGATTTAACTTACAGCACTTGCTAGTGAGATGGACTGTGATTCAGATCCTTATGACCGTCAATGTCACTTTCCAGTAGAGCTCCAAAAATGCAACATTGTGTCCAACTTTGTTCTTTGTTTCCTTTTCACTATAGTACAGTGTAACCAATTTATATTTGATCTATTTTTGCCTGTGTAAACTGTGACATTTTGATATATTTACTTATTGATATTTGTTTCCATCACATATAAAAAACCTGCAAAAGGAAGGAATAGCACAAAGACCTTTGCATGTCCTGCTAGTCTGGCAAAAATATTCTCGCACAAAAACTTGCATTTACATTAGCTTTCTAGCAAAATTGTTTCACTGTAATTCACTAAACACTTTTGTCAGCTATCTGCGGACAGAACCTCACAGCTTATAGAGAAGGAAATCATTGCAGTTACATAGCTCAGCTGTACTTACAGATCTGGGAGCAGAAACAGTATCAGGTGTCCTGATGAGAATCAGTAACCAAGAAAGCAAACATTCAGCCTATAATCACAAGGAAACCAGCAGCTCTTGAGAAATGCCCAGCCTGGCACCAAATGCTCAGTAAAACAGGCACTGTAAAGCCAAAGACTGCCTATGCACAATGCACAAGTCAAAGTAGAAGGCAAATTCATGAACCAGATTTGAAGAGAGTCCATCCAGCTGCAGATTTCAGTGCGTTTTAGAAAGGCACTCTCAATTGCGCGAGTGAACCAGAAGCTAGCCAATATAATTTAAAAAATATGTGCTGGTGGCTGATGGAAATGACTGGATAAATTCATAAAACAAGAGAAGCAGAGGTTAAGGGGAGTAGAATATGACAGCTCACCAGGAACAGATGGGAAAAGTCCTCACAGCCTCTCTTGAGATATTAGCCTTCTTGGCATAAGCCATTGGATAGGAGCAAGTCAGCTGGGAGAGCAACTGCATTTAAATGCCAAGAGTAATGGTCAATTGTGAACTTAAAAAAAAAAGAAAAGAAAAAAAATTTAAAAAAGGAAAAGTAGCAAAAATAAGAATAACTGAAACCTGGCCTTGCACAAGTATTTGACAATATGTCTACAGATGATGCAGTGTCATAGCTGTTTTTGATTAGTCCCCTCATGATATCACAGAAATTGCCACTGACATAAAGTCCAAAGAAGGTTTAAAAGTTATTTCACTGCTATTAAGAAAAAGCTGCACTTCAAATAAAGGACTGGATTTAAATGTTGCCTCAGTGTTTTCATTCAGATACTGAAGAAAACACTTGATAGCTTTGAACAGCCCATCTACAATCATGTGTTCTATGTATTCAGTGTAGAGTTTCCATTCATCAGAAAGAGGATCTGTCTGAAGCAAATACTGATTGTCCTGGGAAGAGTAATTTAGAGAATCAGTAACAGGGGTTTAGAATTGCTCTTCCCAGTGTGTATTTCTTACTCCAGCTAACTGAGTCCAGGAATAAAGAAACTCTCACTTTGATGAAGAAAAGCATTCCCACTATTTACAACATAATTACCTTTTCATTGTAACGTTTACAAGTACATCTGGAACTAGTTACAGAAAACTATTTCCCTTTGGAGTTAGATTTGCATCAGCAAGTGCAAATGTTTGAAAACAGTTCTAGCTTTTACTTAGTCCTGGCTTTCCTAAAAGTATTTACACCTATTTAGTGACAATAGCTACTCCCAGAACAAAATATGTATTGGATCTACCACCATGTAGACTATGGGGCAAATCTTTTCCACTGTTTCTTGAATTTTACTTCATAGGGTTGGCTTTTTTTTTAATCAATGGAAAGAAGAAAGGATTTCTGCCATAATTTTCTTGACAAAAAAAAAGGTGTTTGACTCCCTCTATACACCATCCAGTTTCACATTATGCCTGAATATTCTGATTCTCTCATTCAAATTTTAAGCAACTTGTCCCTGCCTGTTAATTATGGTCACAAAGATCTGCATTCTGCCAAGTCAGAGGCAGACAGCAGTTGTTTGTCAAAACTCCCCAAATCATGTATTCTACTTGCTTTGCAGCACGGTCTTCCACAGCCTCTGGCCCAGATTTTAGAAGAGTAAGAAAAACTCTTATTCTTTCTAAGATTATCAGAAATATCTTTTAACAGATTCCTTCCTTTGTTCAGTCTGTTCTGTACCAAACCCAAATTTACCTGTTATGCTGCAATAAACGAATAATCTTGTCACTTGGGAAGAAACTGACAATCAAATGTGCTCAGTCTTCTAGTTTTAAAAATACCTAATGCCAGGTTCTCAGTATATTCAATTTTCTTATTATGATATATCAGTTCAGTCTGCATCCTATTTACATATTAGCAGACAATGGGCTTTTAATGTAAACAAAACATTCCAGGATATCCTATAAAACGGAATATTTCTCTCTCCCTAAGATGGATGACTGGACAAAAACAGGACAGGTTTCTCTTACTGAAGCTCCTCTTTTGCCTTCTATCATAGCTTCTGTGTGAAATACTCAGATTTTAGTTCACTGACAATGCAGCCAAACTGGTAGAAGTCTGAAGGTGGACATCAACCTGTTCATATCATAAAACAACCTATTTTGACTAGGAAAGTCTTCTTTACTGACTGTCCATATGCAAACTAGAACCATTTTAACTAATATCAATCCAACATGGCAACTTTGATTAACTTTTACAGAGAAACCCATCTACCTGGTACATGAGATGTCATTTCCATCAGCAGGAAGAAGTCCCATTAGAATTTTTTTTTCTCTGTTTCTACAAGGGAAACTCCCACTACTCACCCCAGTTATGACAGTAGTTTTGTAAAAACATATCTCTGAGGACTGGACTAAAATCAACCACAAATTTTATTTCAGTCTCTGAAAAGCATTCTGCTCAGCCTAATAGTGGAACTTTTGTCATCCTTTACTAGGCTTATCAAGCACTTTGGCTTAATTTAATGAATTTCCTGGTTGGGGGAACTAGTTCTATCCACGCATTTAATAAATGAATGCATTAGAGGTCAGCCTTTGTATTCAAAGAAAAGTATATGTACACTCAATAAAGCTACAATGCATGATTAACTATAAACTATAGAGTAACAACCATCTCACAGACAAGATAATTGCAAAAAAAAATAGTTGATCGCAGTTTGGTTTTGGTTTAGTATAGATGAAGATTTGAGATTATTAGGGGTTTGTCAATTTTCTACTCTGGTTTTATATTCCCATACATCTGTCAAAAAGAATCTTTTTCATTTACTTCGCAAAGTGCATCTCTTGCAATATGAAAGCACTGCAATCTCTGGGTGTTAGGAGGGTGTTTTAAAATCTCAAGATATTACACCCATTGGAGAAACAGCAGAAAGCTACAGAAACACAAAAGACTTTGCTATTCAGAAAAAGGCAATCAGACACCGAAAAAATTCCCTTTCTCAAGCTACGTCATCATAACTACAGAATTTACTGAAGCAGAATTTATATCAGCCTCCTGAAAGCAAGAGCTACAAGTCTTTGCCATCTGTATCCTACAGTGCTGGTGTCTTCATTTAGATCTCATGTACAATATCCTTTTTAAAAAATAAAATCCAAATGGCATTTCTCTGAGTCTAAGCCACTAGTGCTTCTCAGGGAACATGCGTAGTACAAACACACAATCCTGTTACACTCTTTTACCCCCTAAAGCAAAAATTCATGACATATGATATATAACTTCTGCCTATGTCTAGAATGAAAGAGAACTTTTACCATTAAACAAAATAATTGCTAAAACAATTCAAAGAAATCCTTTATGTCATGCAGTGAATTTACTACTGGGTAACCTACTGACTAAAATTACTTCATACCATCCGAATTCCAGGGAATAATCACTCCAAGCTCTGAGGCTTAGAGAAGGTGTACCTCCTGTGTTGAGCAGAGGTACATGTCACAGAATCACAGAATCAGAGACTGTGGTAAATTGGAAGGGACCAATCTGGATCACTGAGTCCAACTCCTGGCCTTGCACAGGACATCCCCAAGAATCACACTATGTGCCCAACAGTGCTCTCCAAACACTTCTTGAGCTCTGTCAGGCGTGGTGCTGTGATCACTTCCCTGGGGAGGAGCCTGTTCCAGTGCCTGCCCACTGTTTGGGTGAAGAACCTTTCCCTGGAATGCAACCTAAACCTCCCCTGGCACCACTTCAGGCCATTCCCTCAGTTCCTGCCCCTGGCCACCAAGAGAGATCAGTGCTGCCCCTCCTCTTCCCCTCACAGAAAGTTGTAAATGCAGTGAGGGCTCCCGTCAATCTTCTCTTCTCCAGGCTGAACAGACCCAGTGACCTCAGCTGCTCCTCATATGGCTCCTCCTTCACCATATTTGTTGTTCTCCTTTGGACGGTCTCTATAGTTTAATACCTTACATTGTGGTGCTCAAGACTGACTGGAGGTGAGGCTGTCCCAGAGCAGAGCAGGAAGCAGGACAAGCCTTGCCTGGCTGGCAGTGCTGGGCCTGATGCCCCCCAGGACACAGCTGACCCTGTGGGCTGCCAGGGCACTGCTGATTCACGTTCAGCTCACCAGTGACCAGGACCCCCCAGATCCCTCTCTGTGGCCCTGCTCTCCAGCACCTCATTCCCCACTCTGTCTGTACATTCAGGGTTGCTCCATCCCAGGTGCAGAACCTGGCACTTTCCCTTGCTGAACTTTATATGGTTGGTGTTGCCCAGCTCTCTCATTTGTAGAGGTCTCTCTGCCGTCCCTTCCTGACTTCAGGCAGTCAACAGCTCCTCCCAGTTTTGCATCCTGTGAACTTGCTCAGTATCACTTCCAGCCTGCACCCAAGCCATTTATGAGGACGTTGAGGAGCACACGGCTGCGGATGGAATCCTGTGGAGCCCCATGAGTGACTGCACACCAGTCTGATGCCACCTCATTCACTGTAACCCTTCTGTGCCCAAATTGTGAGCCAGATGCTCACCCGTTACAATGATGTGTTTGTCCAGCTGTGTGCTGGACACTTGGTCCTGAAGGATCCTGTGAGAGACAGTATTGACAGCTTCACTGTCAATCCACGAACACTGAAATCCACTGAAATCCAAGAAGATTACATCAGCTGGCTTCCCTTGGTCAGCCAGGGGGGTTACTGTGTCATAAAAGAAAATCAGGTTCAATTAGCAGACTTTCCTCTCATGAAGCTGTGCTGCCTGTGACCAATGACTGCATCGTCTTTCAGCTGTTTTTCAATGTCTCCTAGAATTATCTTCTCCATAACTTTATCAGGCACTGAAATGAGACTGACAGGCATGTAGTTCTAGGGTGGTCCTTCTTGCCCTTCTTGAAAACTGGAACAATGTTTGCCAGATTCCAATCAGCTGGGACCTCTCCAGATTTCCAAGATTGTTCAAAAATCATTGAGAGGTTTTTGCAATGGTATCAGCTAGCTTTCTGAGAATTCTTGCATGAATCACATCATGCCCCATAGATTTGTAAGGATCCAGCTGGATCATCACATCCCACACAATTTCAGGGTTTATTGGGAGTTAGTTGATTATTCTCACAGTCATGGTCCTCCAGCCCAGGACACTGAGACCCCTTGGTCTGTCATCGGTGTTAAAGACAGAAGAAAAGAATACATTAAACACCTCTGCCTTGTCCATGTCCCTGTTTGTGAGGTGAGCATCCTCATCCTGTAA
>VXBU01000886.1:760397-825938 GCA_013400315.1 Bombycilla garrulus
GTTTTAAAATCTCAAGATATTACACCCATTGGAGAAACAGCAGAAAGCTACAGAAACACAAAAGACTTTGCTATTCAGAAAAAGGCAATCAGACACCGAAAAAATTCCCTTTCTCAAGCTACGTCATCATAACTACAGAATTTACTGAAGCAGAATTTATATCAGCCTCCTGAAAGCAAGAGCTACAAGTCTTTGCCATCTGTATCCTACAGTGCTGGTGTCTTCATTTAGATCTCATGTACAATATCCTTTTTAAAAAATAAAATCCAAATGGCATTTCTCTGAGTCTAAGCCACTAGTGCTTCTCAGGGAACATGCGTAGTACAAACACACAATCCTGTTACACTCTTTTACCCCCTAAAGCAAAAATTCATGACATATGATATATAACTTCTGCCTATGTCTAGAATGAAAGAGAATTTTTACCATTAAACAAAATAATTGCTAAAACAATTCAAAGAAATCCTTTATGTCATGCAGTGAATTTACTACTGGGTAACCTACTGACTAAAATTACTTCATACCATCCGAATTCCAGGGAATAATCACTCCAAGCTCTGAGGCTTAGAGAAGGTGTACCTCCTGTGTTGAGCAGAGGTACATGTCACAGAATCACAGAATCAGAGACTGTGGTAAATTGGAAGGGACCAATCTGGATCACTGAGTCCAACTCCTGGCCTTGCACAGGACATCCCCAAGAATCACACTATGTGCCCAACAGTGCTCTCCAAACACTTCTTGAGCTCTGTCAGGTGTGGTGCTGTGATCACTTCCCTGGGGAGGAGCCTGTTCCAGTGCCTGCCCACTGTTTGGGTGAAGAACCTTTCCCTGGAATGCAACCTAAACCTCCCCTGGCACCACTTCAGGCCATTCCCTCAGTTCCTGCCCCTGGCCACCAAGAGAGATCAGTGCTGCCTCTCCTCTTCCCCTCACAGAAAGTTGTAAATGCAGTGAGGGCTCCCGTCAATCTTCTCTTCTCCAGGCTGAACAGACCCAGTGACCTCAGCTGCTCCTCATATGGCTCCTCCTTCACCATATTTGTTGTTCTCCTTTGGACGGTCTCTATAGTTTAATACCTTACACTGTGGTGCTCAAAACTGACTGGAGGTGAGGCTGCCCCAGAGTGGAGCAGAGCAGGAAGCAGGACAAGCCTTGCCTGGCTGGCAGTGCTGGGCCTGATGCCCCCCAGGACACAGCTGACCGTGTGGGCTGCCAGGGCACTGCTGATTCACGTTCAGCTCACCAGTGACCAGGACCCCCCAGATCCCTCTCTGTGGCCCTGCTCTCCAGCACCTCATTCCCCACTCTGTCTGTACATTCAGGGTTGCTCCATCCCAGGTGCAGAACCTGGCACTTTCCCTTGCTGAACTTTATATGGTTGGTGTTGCCCAGCTCTCTCATTTGTAGAGGTCTCTCTGCCGTCCCTTCCTGACTTCAGGCAGTCAACAGCTCCTCCCAGTTTTGCATCCTGTGAACTTGCTCAGTATCACTTCCAGCCTGCACCCAAGCCATTTATGAGGACGTTGAGGAGCACACGGCTGCGGATGGAATCCTGTGGAGCCCCATGAGTGACTGCACACCAGTCTGATGCCACCTCATTCACTGTAACCCTTCTGTGCCCAAATTGTGAGCCAGATGCTCACCCGTTACAATGATGTGTTTGTCCAGCTGTGTGCTGGACACTTGGTCCTGAAGGATCCTGTGAGAGACAGTATTGACAGCTTCACTGTCAATCCACGAACACTGAAATCCACTGAAATCCAAGAAGATTACATCAGCTGGCTTCCCTTGGTCAGCCAGGGGGGTTACTGTGTCATAAAAGAAAATCAGGTTCAATTAGCAGACTTTCCTCTCATGAAGCTGTGCTGCCTGTGACCAATGACTGCATCGTCTTTCAGCTGTTTTTCAATGTCTCCTAGAATTATCTTCTCCATAACTTTATCAGGCACTGAAATGAGACTGACAGGCATGTAGTTCTAGGGTGGTCCTTCTTGCCCTTCTTGAAAACTGGAACAATGTTTGCCAGATTCCAATCAGCTGGGACCTCTCCAGATTTCCAAGATTGTTCAAAAATCATTGAGAGGTTTTTGCAATGGTATCAGCTAGCTTTCTGAGAATTCTTGCATGAATCACATCATGCCCCATAGATTTGTAAGGATCCAGCTGGATCATCACATCCCACACAATTTCAGGGTTTGTTGGGAGTTAGTTGATTATTCTCACAGTCATGGTCCTCCAGCCCAGGACACTGAGACCCCTTGGTCTGTCATCGGTGTTAAAGACAGAAGAAAAGAATACATTAAACACCTCTGCCTTGTCCATGTCCCTGTTTGTGAGGTGAGCATCCTCATCCTGTAATAGGCTGATGTTATTTCCACACTGTATTTTGCCATTAATATATTTGAAAAAAACTCTTTTTATTGTCCCCCACAGTTCTGGCCAGCTTCAATTCCAGTTGTGCATTGGCCACACAAATTCTGAGCGATACCTACAGATGACTGATGTGCTGAAAATGTGTTCTGTGCCTGAGAAAACCCTTGTAACTCATAGGAGCATTTGAAACTGCTTGCAGTCACTGGTGTGTTTTCATAAGATGTACTCAATCCGTTCCTTACCTCAAACAAACAAAAATACTTATGGTAAGGGATTTTCATTTTATGATCATATGAACAGCACATAAAATGCCAAATCCACTCTCAGTGACTAAAGATCTGAAGCTTCAGGTCTGAAATCTCTGTTTCAGGCCAAAATCCCAAGGGCTTCCTGAAACAAGTTACACTGGGTGACAGAGGAGTTTCAGGTGCTGCACAGAGATGCTTTCATTCCCACCTTTGTGAAACAGCCTAAAAAAAAACGGGGCTTATGCTGCCTGCAGGCAAGTCTAGCTACTGTTTAGGAATCTCAGTGGCTTTTCTGACAGTACAAGGGGGAAGTTTTCAGCAAAACTTCAGCAGTAAACATAGGTGACACTAAAACAGT
This sequence comes from Bombycilla garrulus, assembly GCA_013400315.1. Classification (NCBI taxonomy): domain Eukaryota; kingdom Metazoa; phylum Chordata; class Aves; order Passeriformes; family Bombycillidae; genus Bombycilla; species Bombycilla garrulus. Next base: position 763,377 of record VXBU01000886.1, read on the forward strand.
TATAAACTGATATAAACAGGGCTATAAACACAAATAATTACACTGTTGTACAGTCATGAAGTTCACGAAGAGGAGAGATTTATCAGACCTCATTGTGGATTGTCACCATGCAGACCTGGATACTTACTTTAAGAGCATTGTGAAATCTAATTTCTGCTGCACTGCCAAGATAGCCATATGCTCTTTCTTTATATTTTTCTTAAAGAGCAAATTTTCTTCAAACTTTGTTGCAGAAATTTTCCTCCTCTTCCACGTGATCCCTATAGAAATTAGAGAATTTAGAAGGAAAAGAATGCAATGAGGAGCATACTTACAAGTATGATTCAATGCTCTTTGAAGGGATTATAAAAATCAAAAAGCATCCTATGAGAACTTTATGAGTAAATCTCCATATTTTCCATGCATGTCAAAGTATACCTTTAATTGCTTATATAGAGATGTGCAGATCTGAGCTTTTAGAGACAGGAAATAGAACCAAAATGTCACGGGCTACGTCAGCTTTCTTGTACATCTCTGCAATCTCTGCTGTAATTATTTTCTATTGGGATTCTAAAGAACTGGATAAAGCCTGTCAACTTTTTGACTAAAGTTTAAGTGTTTTGCTTTCACTGAATTTCATCAGAAGGTAATTTGGTTGTGAAGGGGAAAAAAAAAAGAATTCTAAGCATCTGCATGTTTCATTTTAAAGTGGAAGTTTAATATAATTTGAATTTCAATGAAATAAGATGAGAAAGTGTTCAGATTTCAAGTATTTTTAAATTTCTCATGAACATTTCAGAGCCTCCAGAACTTGTGTTTTGGTTCACAAGAGCATCTGCTTTTTAAAAATCTCCCAGTTTCCTGCTACTATTACTGCACTGTCAAGTTCCTTTTTATAGTATCTCCTATTTAAAATCCTAATTCGGGGAGAAGTGATCTTCCATACTCATGAGTGTCTCATTTCCACATAAGCAATAGATATCATTACAAACTTGATCAGTAAAGAGAGAATTAAAAAATTTCCATGGCCTACATTTTGGGTAGAAGGATTGGCAAAACACATCAAATTCTCTGAATGGTACACTAAATCTCAGAATGAACTAAATCATTAAATTCCCATGAAATCTGCTCGTAATCAGGCTAAAAATACTGTGGAAAGACTGCTTGCCTTATGGTTTCTTCAATAATTCTAGTTTTGGTTTTGTTTGAAAGCCAGAAGTGCCTAACCTGAAAATGTATGGAAATGTTCCAAAAGCCATGGCAGCATTTTGAGAAAATCAGCAAAAACCATCTGCAGGTTTATTTTGATTTCAGTTCAGCTTTCTCCTAAGTTGTTTGACTAATTTCAGTATGTGTGGAAATACGCTTCCTTACTTTCTGATTGCTTTAGAAATAGTTATTGCTTTAAAAAACAGAGAACACACAAAATTTCATCTCTTATATCCTAGCAATTGCAGGCTTAAAAATGAGGACACTGCTCCAAGAATTTTAATATTTCTTTGAAGGAGAAAAGATTTTTAATTTCTATCACCAAGGTGTGACAATGAACAGAAAAAAGTTGCTCTTCATGTTATCATATCATAGGTACATAAGTATGTAATTGCAGAACAGTAAGATTACTAAAAACTCTGCTCAGCAGAAAAGGAAAGAGGCCCTTGGAACTAAGCTAAGCTCCTATGAAAATACAGCATGTGTCCAGTGGGAAGAGAGAAATCAGTAGGTATAATGCAGAAAACAAGCAAAGAAAATTACTGTGTTCCTGAAACTGCATATAAAACTATACAGAACATAGAAAACAATTGAAAATTCCTAGCTAATTCCTTAAAACTTATTTCAAACCCCAGCTGAAATATAGCAAACCTCTTTAGAGAAAAAAAAATAACTATACTAATTAAGGTATATCAGATTAATTAATTTAATAAATTATAAAATGTAAGCAAAATAATATTTTGAAAAAAATTAAGAACAGGTTGGAGATTTTTCATACTTACTGTCTTTGATTCTCAAACATCTCTTTGCAGCAGGTAATTTCTTCATTTAACACTGACAGAACAACAGAAAAATTGGGATACAAGGTGTAACTGGTGGTAGGNTTTATTCTAAAACATTTTACTCTAAAACCTGCATTTTCCCCAGATGTTATTCTCTTAAAATAAAAGAATAATCTGCTAATTAGTCATAGGGGGGTTTCTGTTTGTTTGTTTGTGGGGTTTTTTTGTTTGTTCTGGGGCTTTTTTGGGGGTTGGGGTTTTTTTGTTTTGTTTCAGTTTAGGTGTCTGTTTGTTTGGGGGGGGTTGGTGATGGTGGTTTGGTTTGGGGATTTTTTTGCTTGGAAAGTAAATTAGGAATGACATTAGGAAATAAACATAGAATCTTGGTTTAAAGTTGCCTTTATTGCCTCTTCAAAGGCAAGATTAACATTTTGTGTGAATAGTAATGCTGTTGAGGAAGAGATTATTAAGAACTCAATGATGGGAATTAATTAAATAAAGCTATGAAAAATTAAATATAGAAAAATAAAATAATGGAAAAATCTAGATTTTAGGATGCATGAAAACATCACTAAAGGAATAGAACTTTATATAAATATGTAAATGAATAAAAAAATAATATCTGCCTTATTTCTGTAACTAATTATTAGAATAAACTTTATCTTTGCTCGGTTTGCAGCAGTGGTTCTGAGCGGCAGTTAAGAATGGTGACTGGAACAGCTGCTGAAAGATCCATATCTTGTACTACTGGAAATCAGACCAGACATCAAGCCAAAAAAATACCTCTCAAGAAGGCATGAAGTACTTGCATTATCCATTTCCAAAACGACACAGGACACTGGAATAGCAACCATGAAAGTGCATAAATACTCTGACAGCATTGTGAGACAGCCCTGCAGCCCTGCACGTGGAACTGATGCTTCTTAGACATTACTCTCTCTTTGTTGTAGCTCTTAAGCTACAACAATGGGCCAAGCAGCCAGGGCTACAAAGCTTCTAAGGAAACCATCCTGGCAGAATGCATGAAAACAGCTGTCCTGGAGCACTGGACAGACATCTCTCATAGTCTCTCCACATACCCAAATAATGGATTCAGGTGAGAAAAATTATTTTTTTTCTCTGATCTCGTTGTACTTTCAGCTAACATCCCTTGGGAAAAAAAAAAACACCCCATGCTACAGGAGGCATTTCTGGAATTATTGTGAACTGCCTGTTGAATCTGAGACAGTCTGGTTTGTCCATGTCAAAAATAATTCTTATTGCTATCATAGAGTCCCAGAAAGGCCTGGGTTTTAAGTGACCTTGCTGATCATCTAGTTCCAGCCCTTGTCATGGGCAGGGATACCCTATGTAAATTATAATAATTTACATAATTATTTCCATGCTACTGTGGGAATTGGCACTGAAGCTACCACTTGTGCAGATGTCAAGTCTGCAAAAGGCAAATTGCAGATGCCTAGTGGACAAATTCAAGTTAATACAACCAAAAAAGTTTATAGTGTGATTTTATATAATTTTTTCCCAATAACATGTTTACTGCATTTGAATATGTATTACCAGCAGCAGTCTCAGTTTATGGCAGTTTGTGGTTAAATACCCCATAAAAGCTAACTCACTTGTTCTATTTTGAACGCACTACACTCATGCTGACAGCACAAATTACAGTATTTTATTATATTGCATCTTTACTATGTATTTTATTTATCTCTCTTGTTATACCTTCTAGTATTTGGCATCTATTCAAAACCTTTACCTGTGTTCTCCTGCTATTCTGCAAGGTTTGTAGCTTCTTTTGCTTTGTACTCAGAGCATTATCTTTTACTTTCACACACTACAAAGTTTCTTAGTTTGGAGAGCTTATGCCATCTCTCAATGACACCAAATTCCATTTGTTCATCTGATTTGCTACACAACTGCAAAGATAGCCTGTGTATTAAATCACCAATTGTGACCACCTGTAAAACACTGCTTGTAAATATTCAAGGCATAAAGCCAGCTTAATGTAGCAGTTAAATTTTTAAATGAAATGTTACAAGAAGCATGTATGTTACCTATAAGCAATTCACAATTCAACTTGTTTGCATACTGCCCATTTACTGTTTGTTAAAATTCATGTCTTGATTTATTATGTCTTTTCACAGGTTCTGCTAACAGAGCATCCATAAAAATTGGAACTTTTCATGGGGCATCTAAGTTTAATCCCTGCTGCAACAGCTACATTGACTTCATTTTTTCTGAATTTCTTTGAAAGATGATTTTCTTAGATCTAAAAAGTTCTAAGAATGCCATAATTTGGCAACAAAATCCATTGTGCAATGCTACAGAGTAAGTACTTTGTCTTTGATTAGCTTTGGTTTTCCTCTAGTCTGAAATTATGGCCCAGTCTAACCATAAGCATAAAATAACATTCTTCTATTCAATGGTTGCATGGGTATGAACAGCCAGTGAGCATTGTTTAGTGACGTTTATCATTCTTCCATACCCATTGCAAAACTTTTCCCTCTCCCTAATGTTTCAAAGATGGTTTTTATCAACAACTTTTTATTTATTTCCTTGTCTCTGTGAAAGACCATTTCTAAATAGTAGCTTTTGAGGAGAGAGCTTTTCTCCATTTTTATTTGGATAAGATTTTATAAGGGTCTTAAGCACCTGCATCTTGCAGAACTAGAAGGAATATAAATAGTAATGGCCCTCTATTTCTTTTGAAACTTTCTAACAGGTTTGAAATCATAATGAATGAGAGAATCTACAATATTTATATCAGAGTAAGTCCTATGTTTTACTGTAATACTTTTTAAGGAACTGTTGAGTTATTTTGCTAAACATAACTGCTGGATAAAAAAATCCAGGCTGTGACAACTTAGTTTCTCCCTGCACTACTTATTTGCATCACTCTCTTCAACAGAGAGAGTGCATGCTTCCCATGTTTCTCAGACAGCCATATCCTATCAACTGTCTGCTTTCTTCCTCAACCACAGTACAATGTTCATCTTCTCCCTTATTTTCCTTCTCCCCCTGCAGTTCTCCCTTTGTTCTGTCTCTTCTCCATTGCATGTTGTATGTTTGTACGCTTACATAAACTCCTTCTCCTTACTCTGGATTTTATGATGCATCTATTTGTGTTTGTTTTACTTGTTGAGATGCATTTGTACAGTGCTGAAAGTAAACCTCTTCTATCTCAGCAGGAAGCGGTTCCTCACAGCAATTCTGCCTGATGGGTTTTTTTCCATTTCCCCTCAGCTTCTCAAGAAATTCTATTTCCTGAAACCTTACGAATTCTCCTTTGCAGTCTTACATAACTCAATGTATTCAACTATCTCTTTTTCATCCATCTTCTCTTTTCCTTAATGTTTTTCATTTTGTTAGATATTTGGCTCACTTACTCATATATTATCTACTCTGATACTTTATATTTTCCACCACTACTTTGATTGCTGTTTTCTTAGAAATTTACAGAGTTTACATGCGATCATGGCACACAACTCCCACTGATTTTAGTAACTCCCATTGACTGTAATGTGAGTTTTGTGGCTAACTCCATGGCAACTCAGAAAATACAGGGTCTAGTGGGTATAATCTGAATTTAGAATCACTTATTTAGAAGAATAAGCTTCTAAAAATCTTTTTTCTGGTTTTGTGGTCTTGCATTATTACAACTTTTAATAGCTGAGGGACCAAAGAAGACATTTTCACATAAATTAGAGTATTTGAGGTCTACATGTCAAGATTCAGAACAAATTAGGAAAGATTAGTCATTTCCCCCTGAGTCACAGTCAAATTTTGCCCTTGCTTTTATCATTGCAGTCTATGGTGGTCTTCTCTCGTCTATTGCAGATGAAAACGCGACTTGAATTATGAATGAGCCTATGATCAAAAATATGCAAATCTTGTTCTTCATTTCAGTATTTGGCCATATCAGCTTCAATTTCCTAAATCCTCTCTTCTAACTCAAGCTATTAATGATGCTAAGACAATTATCTAACTCTACCAGACTGCCTATTGTTCATTCAGCAGAAACCCCTATTTTTATAAGAATGTCAAACTATTTCGGTAATATTTCATATATCATTTCCTTTTTCTTTCACAGTCTTTCTGTGTCTTAAGTAGTAGCCAGGGTGTCTACAGCTATAAGACAAGGAAGCTTTGTCTTAAAAGGTAACATGTTCTTACAGACCATCTGATATAACCAGGAAAAACAGTTGAGCTTTTAGATTCACAACCCCTCATCTGTATCTTAATCTTGTATTCTTTTCAACAGGACTAAAATCCACTTTTACTATTTGGTCAGCCAACTGCTGCTGTGGTCTGGAACACCTCCAGTGATGAAGGAGCTGGCAGAATCCTGAGTCACCTTCTCAGACTGGTAAGGAAGCTGGCCATGGAGAAGATATTTCAGATTCCAAAATGGACAGAGTTTCTTAAAGCAAAAAACTTTCTGCATCCTGTGTTTCAGAGAGGTAGTTCCTGGAGTATCATTTACTGTGAGCAAATAACAGGATTACATGCACTGCCTACTGCGGCCTCTTTGCCAAATAAGCTGTGATTGGAGTCGGGGTCACTGTATGTCCCTGCAGATAAAGTGACATGCAGCCACAATGACTGGTATGATCTACATCTATCTGGTATTCAAACTACTCCAAGGTTTTTCTTTTCCACTTTTTTTTTTTTCTTATTCCATATGAAAGAAAGTTTTATATAAAAGTGGAGATCATATTTTCAGCAATAGAAGTCTTGGACGTTGAAAAAAAGAATGTTTGCCAGATTTATTCATTTCCCAAAGTTTGCTGTTTAATTACATGAAGGCTTTTTAAAAGCTGCACATGAACCAAATTTAAATAAATCTTTAAAAATCAAGCTGTGCAAGTACAAAATTTAAAAAGGAAAAAAAAAAGAAAAGAAAGAAAGAAAGAAAGAAAGAAAGAAAGAAAGAAAGAAAGAAAGAAAAAAATAGAAAGCAACCCCCCCATACCTGTGGCTGTGAAAAACAGGCTAGCTGCAGCATGATTTATTTTCATCCTGCAACCCATTCACACTATATCAAATTTTACCTCTGAGTCTTCAAAATTGCTTAAGGCAGCTAAGTTTTCATTGGAGGTTTGCCTGGAGCCTTTTTCAGGATCAAGGCCTGCCTCATCAGGTGTCCTACCATCATGAATTACTCTAGTTCAAAGTATAATTCTAATACAAATTAATCACAGCACGTACTCAAATATTTATCAAAATGTTTCTCAACCTAGTAATTTCACACTATAGAATTTTGAGATATGAAATAGATTAAATATTTTACCCTAGAAGCAGCTTCCAGTCCTTTTGACTCTTGAAATGCAGGATTTAATATTGTTACTAAGTGGTGACCATTCATCTGCCAAGTGAATCCCACATGATGAGAGAGCTTTCTGCATTACAAATGTATGGAAAGTTCAATCTCAAAATTCAATTACAAATATCAATACTTGCCATTCAGAGCAACAGCTCCAAAATAAAGCTCTTTAATTTCAGATTATAATTGAAAATGTAACCAAATTACTGTATATACTATTGCTTTTGACACCACTGACAAATACAGGAACTAATCCTGTACCTGCTACTCACATTATCACTAATGCAAGTAATCCCATTCAGATTAAGAACGTGTAAACAAAAATTATTCATGTTAGTAAAAATTACAAGATAGGGTGGATAAATCCCCTGAAATTGAATGATACAATCCATTTATTTAGTTTCTTTCTCTAAGGTATGTGGTTTCACATGCCCAGTCAAAGCTAAAAGTACAACTGAGACTACAAAAGCTTAAATCACAGATACTGCACAAGGTGCAGTCAGCAGAGCTGATACAGCTGTTGATCTTATGAAAAAAGCAGCTCCCAGGATCTCCCTGCATTCCTCAGTCCATGTTCTCCCACGTGTCCACAGTCTAGGAGACTCCTGACTCAAGTAGAGGGCTGAACCTTATGAGCTACTACACAAGTGAGCACAGCCTCCTGCCATGACAGTCCTGTTAGAGGAGGTGAGACAGAAATGAACACTGACAGGATTATGCTTACAATTGTTTTCTGTATTTTCCTGCCTCAGTTTTAGATCCTCAGCCCACCACTACTCAGTCACAGCACAGATGACTTACTAAGAAAAGGCATTATAACTAAAACAATAACATCAAAGGAGCATTTGAGTAAGAAAAAGTTTTACAAGTCAACACCATTCTCATTGAAAAGAGCTGAATAAAAATGCTATAGATAAAATCAGTTAGATTTAGACTACAGTTGTTCAAGCTACCTGATACTTTCAAATACTAAAATCTTCTCATACACAAGTCCACAACCAGTATCAGACCATCCTAACCACACTTCTGCTACATAGCTGAGTTGATGGAGACAGGAATACACTTCTCAGTGAATTTTCCACCATTCCCAGCACCCTGAGCCATCAGTCATGCTTCAATCTGCCTCCATTGCAGCTGGACTTCTTGCCAGCTGTTATTAACAGTCCAGTACATGAGACTGTCAGTCCTTCAAATGGCAAGGTAAAGGCAATTAGTTTGTAAGGTAAAAAGCAGAGTTTTGGGGAGAGACATCCTATTTTTATACAATTTATTTAAAAAACAAGCAAGTCATATCTAGATCGAGCATGTGTCTTCTGTGCAAGAGTAATAATCACATTGCACCAAAAATTGAATAAGTCTATTGTGTAAATGAAGGACTCCCTAAGCACACATTAACAGGAGAGACCATAGCAATCTATCATCTCAACGATCCCTGAACAACAGGATCTGGAAGGAATTTTGATAGGACAGATTGTGACAGCTTCATAGGAATTACTGCACGTTGCATAGGCAAAAATCTACAGAATAAAAGGAATAGAACTAAGATGTAGATTGTTCTCTCAATTCACACATGACCAAGCATTGAAAGTAGCCTTGCTGAAACAAGTATTTTTCTCAGTAGAATAAGAAGACAGAGGTAGTGCAGGAGTGCCTGAAGTGTCACATGACAGCTAACAGTAATGAGAAAATCAAATAAATAGTGTTGCTAAAAGAAAATATAAATAAATAAAAATATTTCATATTTCAGTTAAAGCAAAACTTAGCACTGAATTTCTCATCATAAATAAAAACATTATACATATATATCTACATCCATCCATCCATCCATCTATCTATCTATCTATCTATCTATCTATCTATCTATCTATCTATCTATCTATCTATCTATCTCTTAGCTCGACTGGCCTCCCAGTCAGCCTATCAGTCTTATGAATAAACTGTAGGAACAGAAAAACCTGGATCTACTTCTTACAAGAAGTTAAGGCCAAATTAATAATGCATGACAAAGTCTGGTACAGGTAGAAGTAAGTGTGCTGGCATTAGTTCAGTTATAAATCTTTTACCTCATCTCCTTCATTTGTCCTTGTATATTATCTTATATAGAGATAGTCACAAGAAATTTGACAAGTAGGGCAATGCTTGAAAACTGCACTATGCTTTTCTTTGAGGAACAGTTGTAGTTTTCTCCATCTTATGGAACTCTCAAACAAGACACAATGAAATGCTTCAAAGACAGTGAGAGCTTAGAGCAAAATACAGCTCCCTCAACTTCTCTGCAAAAGAGCTAAAAAGTTGCTGTCTGTGAATGATTAGAATTTATCTGCTAGCCCATAGCTGTGAATAGTCAGAAAAGAGATATTTCAGAATGGTTCGAAAATGCTTGTGCCCATTAGATTAGCCTTTCATGCCAACAGTTTTACTACTGACACAAGTGTATCTTGTCAATAGGGAAGTGTTTACAATTTGATAATTTTGCATTAATAGAAAGAAACAACAGAAAGTTTAAAAAGAAAAGCTGAAAGGAACAAAGGGTATTATGTCAATGCCCTAGTAAAAGCCCATTTTTTTTTACTTAAAATATGCCACCTAAAGCTTTGCACCTTGATGTTAAATAAATACTTTATATTCTCTCTCCTCTGCTCAAGGATTGTTCCATGTGTAATGAACAAAAGCAATTCAGATTGATACAGATCATTTCATCAGTACCTCATTGCACTTCACAAAAGCCACTTGAAAGACCTTCCTCTCCCTTCTATAAAGCTCAGTGGGAGTTTTGCCACAATGCTCATGGGAGTTAGAAGTATCTCAGTTCTCAGCACTGCTGTGAGAGGTATGGAAATGGTTCACAACTGCAACACATTACTGGAAACTTAGGCCACAAGATGGTGTTCTGAAAGCACATTAGAAGCCAAACCACCAGATCCCAAAACACGTTAGTAATCACTGATTCACCTAGATTGTAACACCTCTTTTCCACATTTTTCTGAAACTTTGATGTCTCTCAGTGTTATTATTCACTAACTTCAAACAACCATTGTAAGTAAAGCACACTAAAAATGAAAAAAGGCATATAACTTAGAAAAATCATAATAAAATAACATAATCATAATAAAATCATAATCATAATAAAATAACACACTACATTGCACGTAGCAGTTGCTTCTACAGGAAGAGCTCTATGGGAATGTTACAGCATTTGTATTTACTAACCTGTTGTAATCCAGTGGGCTGTGTTCACTTTCCTGTGTTTGCTTTTCAATACCAATGAAACTCTTCCCTCATGAATAAACTTCACTGAACACTTTTGCTCTTTGACTCCCAAGTGCTGTTTTCTCCAGCTGAGATGAGTAGTTGGTGTGAAAAGCTTTAGGGAACAGCAAAAGAGTTTGAGACATCAAAGCTGCTACTACCCTCTTTCACCAATAAAATGTTTAATTTTGGCTACTTCAGCAAAAGGGCCTTTGGTAACAATCAGTGGCTTCATTCATTCATGTGTCACTGACAGTGAAAGATGTTTCTGGGTTTTTTACTCAAGAAATAGGTGTGCTAAAAATTGTAGATTGAGACAACCAAAAAAGAACTGTCCATTTTGAAAACACTTTAGGCTAGCTAAAACTTTTTTACTTCCATAAATCCTGTTTCTAAAAGAGCACTGCTGTTGGCAACTTCTTGTACCTTCTATCATATAAAAACTAGAGCTCTCAGTCAGAAATTTGAGAGTATTTGAAGTCACACATTTATCTCCTATTTGCTCCCTTCAGAGTGCCATCTCTGAGAATTTTTCCTCCCACCCCATCCCTAGGATTTCAGGTGGGAAATTTCAATAAAACAGTTGTTCTTCACTTCCTTTTCTTCCATTAAGCCATTAAAACTCATTTTCCTAACTCAGGCAACCCCCAACACATTTAAAACATGTAAATCTAATTGCAATAAATAAAAAAAGCAAAAAAGGTGAATGCTACAGAATGCAAACCTGACAGGGTAGTGACTTTATCCTGAAGAGAGGATTACTTGGCACCAGGTCACAAACTCAGTGCAGACACAAAAGTGTGACTACAACAGCTGGGATGAGATTCAAGAATTTAAGTCTTCAGTGCAACACCACTGAAAATCCAACTGCGTTGAATTTCAAGACACAAGTTCCACTGCTCTCTGCTTCAGGGCAGTCAAATGCAATTCAGCTTTGATCCAAAAACCTTATGTTATCACAGCATATATAAGCTGAAGAGAAAAAGGACTAAAACAGCTGTAGAGCTTTTGGTCTGAAGCATTCTGTGCAGAGCTCAGAACCTGTGGCTGTTAAAATCAGTCTGCACTGAGAGACAGCTTGACTCGTGTGTTTATAGTTAAATGTTCTTTCCAGGTGACTTTGAAACCAATTCCGCTGTACTAAAGCCACTTTTTGAAACAGCCAAAATATGATAATGGAACAATTTTCATTAATCAAATTTCAACTACTGCAAGCCATTTTGAAAAGCAGAGTCCTTCTCCCCAATAACTGCTAATTATAGCCAGAACATTCTAGACTTGCTTGTCACAAGTGAAAATACACATTATTTTTCTGACAATTAATGCATCATGGACTACACTATTTTCCTAAGTCCACTGCTTTCTAAAAAATACAAGCCATAAAATTGTATTTAATTGTGTATACAGCTTAAATATATTATCCCAGTATACAGCAATATTTCAGCAATTTTATTAAACAGAAAATACTAATGCAGAAGAAAAGTTCCACGGGGTAACAGCTGCCTCCTTTTGTAGGGTTCCAAGCAACTGTTTTAAATATAAAAAATGTTCTTAAAACTTCTGAATGCATACACTTTGCTGGACATTTTCTGTTCCTTCTTCTAGGTCTATTTTGAAAATCTCTGCATAAGCTCATTTCAATTTCTAAAAATATATATAATTATACTCACAAGTTTAAAATCTTTTCACTTCTCTATTTCTAAACATAAGATTCCAGTTCATGGTATAACTGTACAATATCAGCCTGTGATAGTGAAGATGCCCCTGTGGAAAAAAAAAAATTTAAAATTGTTTTGCTTTTCAGTGTTTGATGCATGATTATTAATTTTGTTCTAGAAATGCATGAAATACAGAAAAACCTTTAAGTTTTGACAGACAAACTGAGCAGAAATGCATGTGCATTAGTATAACAGGGCACAGACTTGGTATCAAGATGATCTGTGGTAGAATAAGCTGAGTGAAGGAAACAAATTTCTAGAGCAGAGAGGCAGAAGTAGCAGTTTTTGGGGGCTTAAAGAGAATCTCTTGTATGAATATAATCTCATTGGCATCAATCTGCAAGTATTGTCTATCATTCTGGAAGTTTGTATCCTTCTTCCTTTTTCACATAAATTAAAAATGCCAAAAAAACCCAAAGAAATAACCCAAAACCCAAACCAACCAACCAAAAACCACAGAAAGAAAAAAAAAGAAACCTTTTTAAGAAAATAAAATAAAGAAAACCCACAACAGAATAAATACTCAATATCAGATGTTCTGAGGTATATTTCTTTTAATTTTCTTTTATTCCTTCCCAAACAAAATCCTTTGCCAGTGTTGAGCAAAAGTTAGGAAAGGTTTGATTTTTAAAGGGTTCTTTTTATGATGAGTACACCGTGAACAGTAAAAAACATCATCCTTCCCTTAGAGCTATCTTTTCCTCAACATTGTGCAAGATGTAGTAAATATTTACATCCTCATGCTTCACTCTACTCCCCTGTATAATGATATGCTGCCATACCTACACTGTCTTTATCTAACGTCTGATTCATTAATGATTGTAAGGAACACTGAGAAGCTCACTTAAAAGCATAATATCAGAAACAGCTTTTGCAAGGAGCATCATGAATGAAGCGTCATTATAATAAAATTCAACTTTTCTATAAGAAAGGGTACAATTACATTCATATGTATTTCCTACACCCTTGAAAGAATGATATTGAAAGTTTCTAATCAACAAAAATGCGCTGATATCCATATTTAAGTACAAAAGGGATCATTCAGTAATGACTCTGTTTTTAACATCTCATATTTGTGAACTGGAAGCCAAGTACAAGAACAGGCTTAAGCTGATCCTTAGCAGACACCAGGCCACTAAGGGTTACAATCTGCATCTCTGCTTTGTTCCTGCTCTCCTCTGCCAAGGTGCAGCAGAGAGGCCTAGCTCCAGGTGATTCCATGTGCCATATGTGCTGCATTTCCTGCACACACTAGGAGTTGGGAACAGTATTTCCAGGTTTACAGCTAGGCTGTTTTTCTTGCTTTTTGCCGTTTTAAGCCTGTCTCCTGTTATTTATACATTTTATTTAATATGTGCCTTTTTTTTTTTTTCCAAATACCAAGGACAACTAAAAACATACAACAGACAGGCACAGCAGGGAAAATGGAAGTATGCACTCAAAGACAGGCAGCCAAATTCAGCCCTTTGGAGAGTCTGCTCACAGAAGCATGAAATTTTCACAGATGTCTGAGTAGTGCAAGGATAGCATGACTGACATGTTCTGCTGTCTTTGCTATCCAGAATATTTTTGTGGACGGCTCTAGATGTGGGAGGGCCTTCCCTTTCACAGCATTTGAAAATACAAATCCACATGGCCATTTCCAAAAGAGGAAGACATCCAAAAATTGCTGACCCACATGCCGAGCCTTAGCCTCTCTGAGTGGTCCTACTGGCTTTGAAGGGGCCTTTCATATGGAAAGTTACATTATTTAGCACGGGCTCAGTTCTATGGCCAGATTTTGGGATGTATGCCAGCTTTGCCGAGGCACCTCACACAGATTAACAGCTCTGCCGTGCAGGGGCAGCAGCGAACACAGGAGGCAGAGACTCTGCGGGTCACGCTGCAACTGTGCTCTAGAGAGCTGCAACAGAGGTGATGCTGGCATGGGAAGAAAAAGAACAGGGAGACAGAACCATTCAGACAACAGTTTTGGGGCTATTATTAGAGCTGCCATGCAGCACATCTCTGCTAGAAGAGCACCCTAACGCAGAGGGTAGTTCCTCATATACAGACTCCTGATGGAGCAAGCATCCTCACCCAGGTTTGCAGAGGCAGAAAGATGGCAATCACTGGCAGTAATTGTCCTCCTTCCAATTGGCATTTGGAGTGATGATGGTTTAAACACTGCCAGGAACAACAGAACAATAAGATAAATCCAATGCTACAGACTAATGAGTTCTCAGATTAATGTGGAAATTAAAAATCTACAAAAGCTACAAGCATCAGTAAACATTTTTCATTTGTTACAAATACTATGGTCCAGATTTTGCCCTCTCCAAACACCTCTATCGCTTAAAAAAATAAAAAACAACCCAAAACAAATTTAAATAAATTCTATGCATTAAGTCTATTTTTAGCAACTGAGTCCACAAAAACAGGGCTCAGGGTCAACAGTGTTAATCCAAAAAACACTACTTGCAAGAAAACAACATACTTAACATCACAACCCTCTTTCTATGTTCTGGTCAGAAAGACTGTTTTCTGACAACATTCATATAATTAAATAACAGCGAATCTTTTGTTAAATACAAGGACTGATTCTCATCTCAGAAGAATTGATGGCAAAATTGCTGACTGAAGTTTGAAAACAATCAGATTCTATTTATAATCTAATATATATATAACATCTAAGTTTGGGGTGTGGAGATGGTCAGTGTGTTTGTTGTCATTTTGTGCCATTTTTTTCCCCCACAGGAAAAAAGATCTGGCAGCATACATCTGTCCCACAGTAAAAATGAGGTATTAATATTATCCAGTAATTCAGCTGCTTCCCAGCCTTTGGGCAAACTTTGGTGAAGTGAACAGACTCCCTGTTTTCATACTTGTTAATCTGCCAATTTCCTCTTCAGGAATTTACATGAGAATATGTTTGTCTTCATGCAAGTTGAAGTCTGGTGGAGTTTTTTTTCAAATAGTTTACCCAAGTAATAACTGTCATCTGGCTGTAAAGATACACCCTGCACTATGAGCTAGGTGCTGAGTGTCTGCTTAGTAAAGAAAATACGGTTAACCAATATCATAATTGCATTAAAAAGAATCCAGATACAACTCCAGAAGGTTACATTGAATGCTGATAACTAGGGGAAAAATGAAATCTTTCAAATAGTGTGATAAAAACTCACAGCAACACCAGAAAAATTACAAACTTACAAATAAACTAAAAAATAATTTCTTTATGTGCTGAAATCAGCTGGTCCCAAAAGATGAGAAAAAGTTTTCTTGTTATAGAACCCTACACTGAGGTAGAAAATACACTTTCTGAAAGGCCAGATGAAACCCAGGAAATGAATGTTTTCTATTTCTCCTGGGAGACTTTTTGAATTATCAAGGTAGAAACTCAGTAGGAAGCTTTTTAACATGCCAGTTTTATCAATTTTATCTGCCTTTGGAGTGAAACTGCTGTCCTTGTCTGCCTTGATTTCAGCCACTCCTGAAATGCCTTTTACCAAGCACCAGTCATTCTTTCAGTGTATCAGCACAGGTCAAAAGATGAAGACATGCTTACATTCACAACTCCCACACTTGCAGTTCAGAACAGGCTAAGGGAAAGCAACACTTGTACTTCCAGGGAGATGGAAAAGGGCCTTTATATCAATGAAATGCAAGTCTTCAAGTTGCGGCCTCAGGGAGACTTAAATAGTGCCGACCCTTTTCAGTTACCCTCCGTGTGCAGTCTCAAGCCATGGACTGAACTCCCAGCGTCTTGTCCCAGCACGCACAGGGTTCAGGCCAGCCCTGGAGCTCGCTGCCTGAGAACACAGCTGCTTCAAAATCCTAGTCAAGAGCTAGAAGTGACTCTGACACAGCGATAGATCCTGAAAGCCAAAGGTTCACTCTTTCAGTTAATGGATGAAAATACCTTCTTGAAACCAGGACTAAAGGTAACCTAAGACATTTTTCTCTCTCTCAAAGAAAAAGTGAAGCTTGTGAAATATATACTGGGATACCTGGAGTTAATTGTCCAAGAAGAAATTCTAACATTGTTCAGAGATGATCTATATAGTTCAAAATATAATGTAATATGCTCCTCCTAAAAGAAGTTGTCAGTATCTGGTAGGTTTTTATTACAATTGCTCAGGATAAAATGCACTATTACTAGCATGAAAGTGATTCTAGCATAAAGGAAGAAGGTGAAATGAAACCTCTCTGCCTTTTCAACAGTTAGTGCACTTGTAAGTAAAAATACAATGCTTTCTCATATGCATTTTTAATGTTGCATTGCATTTTCTTAGGTCTGTGGGATGTAATTCTTTTGTTGATGTCCTTGGATATGATGTAATACCTAAAGCAATATATGACCACGATATATAATTTAAATAAATCTAGACTTCTCAGGATATTGGTCAAGAAGAGATTTGTGGTTTTGTGCCCAGCTTGACAGTCCATTAAATGGCACATGCCTAAGTGTTCAACTTCTAAAATACACTATCTTTCCTAAGACATTTCATGTTGAACTTATAAAATAAGACAACTATTTCCAAAATGCTGAATTAACATTTCTACAATTCTGTATATAATCTGGTACTTTACATTTTTTAACCAGACCACCAAACTTCAAAACATCCATTCTTCAGGTACTGTAAAAAATTAATTGTCAAAAAAATCAAACTTACGCAGAACATAATGACAGAAAATCAAATATTTTTAACAGACAGTGTCAGGTTTTCAATAAAATAGAGCACAAGTCAGAATTCATGACAAACAGGTATTTTTTAACGTGTATCTTAGAATCTACAAACTGTAAGCATATATGGTCATTCAATATTTATATGCACTATCAAAGAAGCAACTGAACATAATGTGAATTTTCCTTACCCTGACTGAAAACTCTTTTACCAGGACAACCATATCCACTGGGAAAGCAGCATTATTTGGAAAGAGGCCAGATCAGACAGATGGCAGAGAAAAGAGAATCAGTGAAATGTTCAGTGTTGAAAAGTTTCAGTAGCAATGTAACATGCTAAATGACAAAGAAAACGGTCAGTCTCTTCGTCTTCTGATATTACTAAAGCCAAACAAAGGTATAGCATAATCAAAACATATTTTTTCTGAATTAAATATAAATATACAAACAAATAAATATAATCATCTGTAGTTTTGAGAAAATTGTCTGAAATATTCAGTGAAATGAGGTATCAAACAGTAAATTTTTCTCTATACATGTAATCCAAAATACATTCCTGTGTTTTCTAAATAGTGTGCAATGTATATAAAAACCCATGCCACTTAGCTACCTGAATTTTTAACATTAGTTTTTGAAACTAGGGTAATTTGATTCTTGTCATTTTTATGAACCGCATGACCATCAGTACATTTCAAATTCATAACTTTGATAAAAACATGACAGATTTAGTTCAGGTGCACAATCAATAGGCCATGCCCTTCAAGCGACTGCTCTTTATTTGATGTAGTGCTGCTCACAGAAACCCAAGACAGACACGATCCACTTTCATGTTTCATGCACTGAGCTTAGGGATGCTCAGTGCAACCCCCAAAGCAAAGACTGAACCAGATCTAATTAAGCTATTAAACAAATATTTAAGCAAATCCGCTTCTGTTTCGAACAACACACAAAATGTTGATGTGGCACCATCATCCAGCCACTTTTACTTCCCACCTGAATAACTCTGGAAGGCTGATAATTTGGGAATGAAGCTCTAACTACTACAACTGCATCCACAGTGGTCATGGAGATGGGTGGCAGTGAAGAATGCAACAAGCACCTGCTGAGATGCTGGGGGCAATCCTGGTGCACTACAGTGAAACCAGGTATCGTTTGCAGACCCTCTGAGCAGTTCAAGGAAAATATTTTAAATAGCCACACTATTAGGGGTCCTGCAGACGTTTTTGTGTTAAACACAAGTCAGGTATCTGTACAAAATCTCTGTATCTGCTCCTAACCAGCTCAAAGACATGGACAATGTGGATTCCACTGTGCCAGTCATCATGCTATACAACTATTTTCATTTGTACTGCCACAAATAAAGAACTAAATATAAAAGTGGTACCTCTGGTATGAAATCTAGCTTTTGTTGTCAAGATTATTTCCTTGCCCAGTGACACAAAAGTGATCAGTATGCCATTATGTGGATAAAACAATTAAAAAGTTTCTCAGAACTAACTCTGTCATCTTGGACAGCAAAATTACTGCTGCAAGGAGCCACCAGCACATTTGTTTTCATTATAATCAAATGCACCATCCTCATCAAAATGATAATTTGACAGAAATTTTTTGTTCAACTCATGACAATTTATCCATGTCAGTATTTATTATCTTACTGTCATGAAAGCTCCTATGCAGACTGCCACTTCATTATCTATACATGAGTTTAAAGCAGTAGTTTGCCTGATCAGAAGTGCCAAGGAGTTTATCACTTTGTATTTGCAAAAATTATTTTGTAATAGGTCACTGGATTTTTCTCTTAGAAAGCAATCTGTACTGAACATTTTCTTAAAATATTAGATAGCCAATGCCTCTACTAGATTAGTACAGCTGATTGGAGTACAGTGCTATTGTTTCAATTAAACATATAATGGAATAAAAATTTTGGCTAGCTGTAATGAAAACAACAATTAATTCTCAACCATATTTTCTATTTAACGCCTCTCAGAAGTAATTGCCTTTGTCCACTTATAAGAATATAAGCTGGAAAAAAAAGTAGATTTATTATTAGCAAAACACCAAGATTAATAAGTGCTGAGTCTCGGCAAAAATCTGAACATTTTACATACTACCGTGGAAAAGTAACAAAGGCACAACAAAATTTACCAAGAAGGGTATAGCCATGTAAAGATATACAGAAGACTACTTTAGTGATGAGTATTTCATTTATGAGGGAATTGGATTTCTGGCTGCAGTTTGTTCCTTCAAATGTTACGATATTCTGTCTGTAAAAAGCCTTCTTATTTTCTCTGTAGAACATATTCCTAACTAACCCTCAATATGTTCACCTTGTATAATGCTGATATACACTTTCTAAACTTATTTCCATCTCTTCTGTCTGATTTTTTTCTGAGGTACAGCATCTGATAAACAGATCAACAGTCAGCAAAACTCTTCCTGATGCACCAGTCTTTCTTGATTGGGATTTACCATTTTATTTTATTTCTAATATCTGCCTGCCTTTGCAAGGACTCTGGATAAATCCCTGTGATTATGCCCTCCAGTTCGCCAGCTTTCTGTCAGGTGTTTTGTTTCCTTGTGCTCCTCTGTCTGCATCTGAAATCTCTAGTCTGACACCTACACTGCAACTTCTTTGGGACTCTGTCTTTGGATAGTGTTTTCCCCAGTCCCAGATATTACCTCTTTTGACTTCAAAAATAAATCCCTCTAATGTACACGTACCAACACAAAGTACTTCAGTTCCCTAACACCAGCATCTTTCAGCACATACATTTTCATCCTTTCTTTGACAACTCTCTCTGGATCACTAGTTGAATAACATTGTGGCTGAAACAGAGCTTTTACTATCTTCACTCTTCTCCCTCTCCAAGTTAACCTTGTACAAGGTCTCCTGTCAAAATATGGCCATCCTGCTGAGTCTTCAAACACATAATTCAGGTATCTTCAACCTAGACTCCTCTATAGCTCCTCTCCTAATAGCTATATACAATAATTACAGAGCCTTGCTGCTCAGTGCATAAGGTAAAGTTTTTCCCAACCATCCATATAGATAAAAGTCATCTTGGTTTCTTCAAATTCTGCCAAATGTCATCCTGTTGCATGGTCAAATAGTAACACATATATCTTAGCTACACTGCTCCTCGTGCTCGGGAGGAGATTTTTAGAAATAATTGCGCAGGATCATGTTATCTCCAAATCCTTCCTTCAAACTTTCTTTGTGGTTTGGGGTTTTTGCTTGTTTGGGGTTTTTTGGTGGGTTTTTTTGTTTGTTTGCAGGGGTTTTTGTTGCTTGTTTGGTTGGGTTTTTTGTTGTTTGTTTGTTTGTTTTTTACCACTGAGTCAGTTAAATGCTGAGAAAACTGCTGTGCTATGCTCCCACAGCTGCACTTCCATTGGGTCTTCTGCTTTGTGGTTACACCTACACTGCAAGGTCTTTGGAGCAGGGGCAGCTTCTTATGTTTGTACAGTGTGGCCCACAGCAAAGCCCATTTTAAAACTAAGACTTCTGGAGAACATCGACCAGTACTGCAAACCACAGCAAAGCATCACTGTGGTAAGAGCAGCTGTCTCTCAGCATAATTTCCTTGCTGCAGAAGGGAGAGAAACCCCAACAGACCCTTCTTCCCACACTTGTCTGTTGCAGTTTCTCTCAAGAAAACAGTGTCTGCTTGACTTGGAGGCAGTTTCTCCAAGGGACAGTGTCTCACCTTTGAAGCCTGCCTACCAACCAGCTCTTTCTTCCTCATCTGAAAAAGAACAAGGTAAAGCTTTAAGAGATAGAGAAAACAAAAACTGTCAAAACAAGCAGGGTTAGATCCAGAACCTATTATATTTTAAGGAGATGCTAAATTTACTGTAATGGGCTTTGACAAAAGTCCCCTGTTACAAAGAAAAACAGGCTGAAATTGGCCGAGTCATCTCAGTAAGAGGCAGAGCTCTTTTCCAGTCCCACCACTGCGTTACCCAGCCATTCCCAGCCACCTGCTGGCAGTTCACACTCCCTCTCCAGGCTGACTTCCTGTAAAACTAACATAGTCCAGCTGTTCTGCAGCCCCAGGCCTTAACCCTTGCTTCCCCTTACTAAATACTCACTGCCTTCCTCTGCATCTCTGTTTTTCCAAAGGAATTTCATGTTATGGTCTTTATGTAACTCTGTGATTAGGCCTAAGAGGAAAGGTGAACTGTTTAGATTGCAGAGTAAAATGAACAAATAAATAAGACCCAAATTGGGGTCTTCTTCCTTTGAATTCAAGCATGGGAATTCTGGAGGGATGAATAAGATAAAATAATGATCTCTTCTGGATCTGAATATTTTGCAATCACTTGGTATTATAATTCTAATGAGAACATAAAAATAAATTATCAACAGGCCTTAAGAATTTTCCTTTCAAATTCATATCTCAGGAAAAAAATTATTCTTTGCCATCCAGGTTATATATATATACTCTATCCATACTTTTCATATATATATGTATATATGGATATAATCACCCTTAATCTAGTTCTGTAGGAAAAGTGCTGCTCGGGTAAATGCAGAAAAAATATACACAGCCTTAGTACTGTTGCCATGTGTTACTAGTCATCATGAGAACAAAGTAATGGAAAAAACCCTATAGCTTCTTTATAAAAACAAAAGAAAGCCTTATTTTGATTTCACTAAACAAAAAAGTATTATGAGAATTTATTGTTTGTCCTCTTGTCGTACTCATAACTGGACACAGTATCAAGAATGAGTACTTGTTCCTCAACTCCATCTGTGGTTCCCTCCTATTAGGGGAAGGGTAAATAAGTTCTTGCTGACATTAATTCTTCAAGAAGGTTGCTTTACTTTGCTGCTTTTCAAAATGTATTTTCACATCCTCAGGTACTGTGTGGCCAGCCATAGTAACTGTTTCAGTTCAAGTGGAATCTGTCAGTAAGTCAAATGCAGGGACATAATTTAGGTTCTAAAATGTGAATCTGGGAGATGATGGGGGTAAAATACTCACACTTCTGAAAGAAACCTCTCACCAGTAGGAGATCTACAATGGTTGTACACACACATAAGGATAACAGGGCAGCATGCAGTTAAACCCACCTTGCACTCCAGCTGTCCACATAAGAAGTCAGTTCACAGTCTGCATGTTGTGTCTGTTTTGTGACAGGACGTATTACAAAGTCATTGGCTGATATTGCAGGACCAAGGTACTCTCAAATGCTTCCACAAGGAAATAAACACTTGGGTCTGTGGTGAAAATATCCATGAGGGACAGCATTGACTTGCACCTTACTCAAGGTATTTACATAAGGCAAGCCAGCTAAAAGGAGAAAGCTGATTCAGGGCTCTCTATAAGGACTTAAGACATTTTGAGAAACAGCCTTAACAGGAACAACAAGGTTTTGGTGATCATCAGAAATCCTTACAGGAGGCTAAAGTACACCTGGCCCTACACCTGAACTTTCATGTAGTTGAGGGTCCTTATCAATCAATAAAGTAAAAATTACTGGAATAACAGTTTTTACTACAGAGAAATCAAGCAACAAAATTAATTCCAATTCTAATTTTTTTTACCTGTATACAGTGATAGATATCTACATTCTCAATCTTTAAAATTTTCAATTATATATTACTTGTAATTGAAAAGCAATTAGAGAATTGTATGTCCATAGGAAGAACTTCAACAGATAGACGTAGAAAAAGAAGAATAAAATGGATTACTCTAAAGCATGCAGAAATTGGTTCAGAAATGTTTCAAAATTTTGCAGTTGAATTCTGAAGGCAAAGATGGGAAATCCTATCCTATGCAAACAACAACAATAACAACAACAAAAAAATCCTGTGGATGAGGACTAATCTTCTCTACTGAGCCTATATCCAGAGGTTTTTCTCTGCCCTTAAGAAAGCCAAACAATGAGATATGGAATATATTTTGGATGTTTATTTCTAGATAAAATATAAATTACTCTTTGGTTTCTTTCGCCTTTTGTAATTTGGGGGGTAATTTGGGGTGTTTAGATCTTGCCTCTTGCACCCTGTGAAAGAAGAGAGCGTGTAGTATTTATCAACCTAGAATGCAACTGACTTTCAAGACAGCTAAGATGGCAGTCCCAAGAGGTTTGGTGTACTCTTCATTTAAAGATGCTAAAATTACATGTAATATAATTCCACTCTGAAGAGAAGAAATTTGAGAAGTATTGATTTTAACTCTGAGTTACAAATCTCTCCAGTTTATTTCTGTATTAGACTACTTATTTTTGTATTTGACTCATGGGGAAAAAGAATCATGAATTTCCCACTTAAACATCTTTTCATGTAAAGTGGTATGCCAGGAAAATAGCCTTCAATTGCCACACCTTTAAATGTCTGCTGAAGGTCCAAGCTATGGGGACACAGACAAGAGACATAACTTTGTTTACATTTTTGAGTAACTGGTGACCTTACTCCAACCTGTGTCTGTGTCAGCGATTATATCCTTCTAATATAATGTACAACAATGACATTTAACAGAGATGCTTCAGCCGGCTCTTGCTAAGCAATGTTTCAACTACCAAAAGCAAAAGCTGACCAGTCTTTACAAGTTGCTAACTAATGTGTTTAAGAGTATTTAAAAGACACAATCTCTAGGCTAGCTGGCAATTTTCTGAAGATATTTTCTAATGTTTTTCTTGCTCAGCTTCAAATGGTGATTTGGGCAACTGGAACCTGGGGGCATACTTGCTTCATTACATACAATATTTTGTCAGCTGGAGTTGATTTCTTGTTAACATACAGATGGACACAAAACCTTCAAAGACCTTACAAATATATTTTCTTTTAAATGTAAATACCACTCTGGTACCACTAATAGCCAAGCTAGCTTGTTTCTCTTAGCATTCTACACCTTATATGACAATGATCTCCGGGCTTTATTTTGCCTGATATAAATTTGCATTAAGCTTGAGGAGGGCTTTTTCTGTCTTTTCTGACTGATTCAGGTTTAATTGGCCTCTAAGGATAGTAAGCTGTTTGAGGGTTTTTTTCAGAATCTGTGTTCCTCTGCTTCTTTGCCAAATATTTTTTATTTCATCTAGCAATTTGTTTCTATCAGCCTCTTTTCTCCATTTTCGCTGCCAAAGCTGTTACATATTTTCTCTCATAATGCAAGCATTTCTCTCCATCAGTGTTCTTGAAAGAAAAATAATTTTTAGGCAGCTCCACCTTTTCTTTCTAAGTCCATTTTGTTATGTGCTAAAAAAAAGTGTAGTCAGAATATTTTTTCCTATTTGCCTCTACTGCAGTCCAAGCGAATCTCTGTAATAGATGTGTGGGCTGACCATGCCATTTAACTTCTTTCCAGCAAGGCCAAACTGAGTATGAAGAAGTTGGAACATAATTGAATCTAAGCTAGAGAGAGGATGAAAAAAATAGAAAACCAAAAAACCTTATTATTTGAGAAATTTTAAATTATACGCAGAAGTAATTTCTTTCTCTTTCTTAATAACCACATAACATTCTTGAAACTTTTTTCCCTTCTTTCTGCCAGGGAAGCCTAGGATTCTTGAATTATTTCCTTCAAACTGAACTAAGACTTTTGGTATCCTTCTGTATTTTCCTGATTTTTCATTCTCTTCTGTGTAGATATAGAAGCCTCCGTTTTAGCAATATTCTATTTCCATAAAGAGGACTGAATCTATTATTTGCTTGCCATACCTCTAATTGTGCTTTTATACTTTCAGAAACAGTCCCATTCTGCAACAGTAATTAGCAGATCTCCAAGCTGGTAGCTCAGAGTTTTTGGGCTGCCTTTGTAGCCAGTTCTCCCCTGCTCCTCTATGCAGCTTTCTTTATTTAACAGATTTCCAGCCATAAAGTTTGTAGCAGTCAAAGCCATCTCTTTTTCATAGCTGGGCACAACTTTCAAATTAAAGGCCATTTCTTACAGCTGAATACTCAGAGAGCCAAGCTTGGCCTGAGATGGATTCTGATTTTTCACAGATAACACTTGGGTTTTCCATAGAGCAAGCCCCAAATTTTGAACCATGACATCCTCAAATATGGTCACCTGTTCATGTCATATTCTGATGTTCAAAAGTCTTTTAAGACAGAAGAGACAACTGCTGAAGAATATGGTGGAGTTCTGGATAGTAACAGCAGAAATTTTCTCAAAATGAATCTAGCTAAAGTCAATAATGAACTGTACAACATTTTTTTATGTGTAAGAACGAAAAATTGCTCAGAAAGACTAAAACAATATCCTCTTTAGGTTTCTACAACAGGGAGAGAGAAAAGACAGGACTCTAGAGAGATAAAAGCTAGGGGAAATAAATAATAGGGAAGAGATAGAGAAATAAAACGTTAAGACAGAGAGATGTCAGAAACAGCGCGCTTCTGATCCAAATGTGGTGGATGCTTCCATCAAAGCAGCTGTCTCAAATTAATAAACACCTTGAATAAAATCCTGCATCTCCTAAACATCCAGGGAGACAAGATTCCACCACAATCCTTGAGATCAACTGAAGTAACTGTATAGATGTTTAAGACTGCCAGTAGCAAGCCTACTGTAGTCCTTCTTGAAATGAAAAGAATGAGAAGGAATAGAACTAAAAAGTTTAACAGTTTCATGCAATTATTTATGCTTACCTGGCTGAAGATAATAAGGAAAGTATGTACTCCTAGCTGAGGCACTTGTTTGTAGCTTGTCTTGGACCTCTCCATTTTTATTCCTTAGCACATACCAAACTTCCATGCTTCGAGAAATAGGGATATAAGTTAGCAAGCAATGATAAACAACAATGCCCCACATTACCTCACAATCCTCAAATACACTACCTGTTTCTCAACCTGGTTTTGAAGTCTTGGGATTGTAAATTCATATTTCACTTGCCTGCTATGCACAAGTCATCAGCACACAATAAATGGACGTATCAAAAAGTGTGCAGTCAGATAGAAACTAAATGAGAAAAGAGTAGGAAGCTTTTGGCCTCTGTGGCATTTTCCAGTTATGCTACTTCAACTGTTCCTCAGATTAGACACAGGTTAAAATATACTCGAAGAGAAATGTCAGTTTAAATTGCAGGGATCACTAATATGTACTGAACACTGCACTTGAAAAACAAATCACATTTTGCATGCACACACCAGTCTTTCAACATTCAGATTGCAAATTGTTTATATCTAAAATGCCAAGTGTGGGGGGAGGGTTGGTGTTAATTTTTTAATAACTTAGATAACTATTAATTTTTAAAAAAAATTTGTTGTAATCCTTCACAGCTGTTTACATGCTCTGTTTCTGAAATCTACAATCTTCTTACAGTATTTGGTGCTCAATTTTAAAACTAATCTGTTTCTGAAGCATGAGGAAAGTCATGAACATTGAGAGAAAATTTACACAAAATAATAAAAAGTGTTTCACCTGACTTACTTTTTGTGGCGTAACACTGAACCAAGCTTTAATGTGGCAATCCCTTTATGACATTTTTCATAAAACTTACCAAAACAAAAGAATATAACTCTGTGTAGGCAATACATTATTTATGAATTTGTAAATTTCATTATATCTCTTCATAGAAGTGAGACTTTTTTCTACTTGTATACGCATTATTGTAGGAAATTATATAGATGGGATAATGCATCTTGAATAAATTTTGAAATCTATGTAATGACTGGACAAGAGAGATTCACAAACAGCTTTTTTTTTCACTTTAACATTCCCAGATGTAAAGATCCATTGAAGTGACATCAGGCTAGTTAATTCTGCCCCCTTTTTTACATGTTCAGCATTCAAGAACATTGAATCCTCTCTCATAAGCAGGACAGAACAAAGTTTTGACCATTTCTACCCCAAAGCTCTCTGCCTTCCAGAAACAGACAGGAAACACCTGTTGCTCTTGCTTGAAGAGGCAGGAGGAACAAAGAAATTTGGAGAGCTGCAGAAGTGACAAATATTAAGGGAAGCTGAAAACGAAGCAGTGCAGGGATTAACACTGATAAGTGACAGTTCAACTCCCTTACTCCTGAAGTTTGAGTTGTCCACCATTATTCCCACTCACTAGTGTTCAGTATTGTACATATACTGAACTAGAAAATGGTAAAATTTGCCACATCCTTCAATCCACCTGCATTTGAAATATTTTTTATAGCTACTTCTTCCTCTGAGGATTGTTAAGACTTTCAGGGATGCTGGAAAACACCCTTCACTCCAAATCCCAGATGAGCAAATACAAAATTTGTCACATAAAAAAATAATAAGCACAACTGAAAATGAATCTATTTTAATTCTTCAGGTAAATACTGACTGGGGAGGTATTTTTTTCTTTAACAGGGAAATGTTAGACCCAAAATTATATTAAGAATTAATATAGTTTTAAAAGGTGTGTTATTTACAGAAAATACTTCAATAGCTCCTTCAGAAACATTTCAAGCTGTTAAATAATTATGTGTTTAGGGCACATTACATGTAGTAAAAACAGCTACAAATGTACATGGAAAAATTATGATTAAATCCCATTATCTCAGACGGCAGCTTTGGCACAAATAACCCCAGAGAGAGGAACACAGGGCTGCAATATCTATGACTGCCGGTGACACTGCCTCACGTCTCACTGGTATGGCAGAAGAGGCCAAACATCACTGAAAAACAAAAGCCGTCTTGAAACCAAAGGCCGCCAATGCCATAAGGTTGCACCTGTGCCCATACCTGCTACCTGCTTGCCCTTTTCCTTCTCACCAGGACCTGGGTAGCCCTCGGGGAAGGTCCCTAAAAGCAATAAGTAATAAATTAGTGTCAGTGTGCACAGGCCCGCGGCAGCATGCGCGGAGCTGAGAGGCCTGCACCGCCACAGCGCGGCAGGCACGGCCCAGAGACCTGCCCTCCCCACGGCAGGGAACAACCTGCGGGGCTGCCAGCCGAGAAATGGCCTTTCCCTCTGATAGAAAACAAAACCTACGTGCAAAAGAGTTGCAGAAGTGAAGGTGCAAGCAAGCCTGATGCTGCACCAGTCCATTCTCCCATACTTAGTTCCTAAAATAGACACGTAGCCTTGTACTTCAAAGGATTCAGTCAAAACGTGGCTCAAGCAGCACAGTTCAAGCTTCAATGCGTTTTTCTCCATCATAAATCACCTACAGTCGTGCACGTTTCCAGATACAAGTTTCATTAGTCTTCAAGCAATAGTGCATATTTTGGCAAATTTCAGGCTAGCATGTGGGCTTCTGCTGGGATTATGGTACATATGACCTGGCAGGAAAACTATGAAATAAAGAGGTGCACAGGTCAGTAAAGAACCAAAAGGCAGTAAGGACTTCTATGAAAGCATCATGAATGTCAAAAAGCTTTATGCAGCTCTCAATTTAATTTTTGAGTCACCTTTCCTTGCTTTATTGCATCTTGTCTGACTCATCAACAGACCCCCCCACCCCCCCAAAAGGCTGTAGTCACACTTGCCTAGAACCCATACTCCAGAAGGTTTCATTGGAATACCATGGATTAGGATCCATAAATTATATCAGCGCTTACTATTGTGGGCCTCCACAGTGCTCTGCAACCCTACTCTGAGTCACTTATCAAGCCATCTGTTCCTACCTCTTTCCCACCATCTTCACTTTGTCCTCATATTCACAAGTCTTTCCATCAGGCCACAAGAGCACTCTTTTCTTACCTGCTTGTTCAGTGTCTGGTACAAGCTGCTTTTTACCAGGTCCTGTACTTCAGGTCTTCTCATCCACTCCCCCATGGTGCTCTTGAAAAGTATGGCAAAGTACTGCCATACAGCCCTGTGTCTGTCTGTTTCAACCACACTTGAATATTTCATGTTTCTTTATGCAAGGCTATAGCTGAGGTCCCAACAGTGAGTCCATGTTTACATAATAAGTGATACAGCTGTGCCAGATCAGCTTGTGCTCAACACCTCTGAAATAGGCAAAGAGTACAATCAGAAATAGCAGGAGCTCAGAAAAGTAGAAGGTCCCAGTGCAGGCTGCAGCCAAGGTAACAGTGAAAGACATGGGTACTGCCCTTTCAGGAGCCATCATTTTCACCACTAAACCTTCCAGCAGTACCATATGTAGTACTAGAATCAGTCTACTACCTTCTTCAAAATTGAAGAATGGCTGACAGAATAAAGAAAAAGTCTTCAAAGCCACAATGGCAGCAGCAATAAGATATTTTTGTATTCTACTACTTTCTTGATGTACTGGTAATGATTCATGCAGTGGCCTAGACAGAGGACAGAAATCAAGAATCAATTGAAACAGTAAATGTAGAACAGTCCCACCTAGCATCATCATGATCTCTCCACCACAGGGTAATCAAATGTACAGAATCCCATTGATTTTCCCTGCAAACCTGATGTCTTTTCTTCAGATAGCAACATAATGGAGTAGACTGTTACATTCTCTGGTGTTTGTCTGTCAAAACAAAAACATGTCCTGATGAAAGAAAAGCATCCAGTTAGGAAGCAACTGTGATGAAGTAGTTGTTTGTGGTGTTTGTGCATAAATGATAAATAAATGTAAGGTGAATGTAAGGAGGGAGAATTTAAGAATGTGGGTAGGTGGGTTACCCAACATATGTGGAAGTCAGAGACTCTTTTAGATAATGCAAATTTTTTGTGATATTTTGTCCATGTCCATTTCTTGTCAGGGGCCACAAGATTCTTACCTGAAAGACCTTTACAGAGAGAGGTGTGTTGAATTATGTTATATCACTTATCAACTAATTTTTGCCATTTGAAAATTATTTGCTACGGTGATCTGCCAGCCTATAATCTTTGTAAAGGTATTTTTCTTCAGCAAGTTTTGTGGAAGATGCAGCTGTGTTGCAAGATACATACAGAAGTAAATTTTGTTGTATCTGTAGGCACACCAGGAGCATGGTCAAGATTTGAACTTTTGGAGGCTGTAAGAAAAGCAGTGCTCAAACAACAAAGAACTATAAATACTGCTTTGGAACCTTTTCCTGGTGGTGTCTATCTCACATTGGGCTCAAAACTCTGTGTAACTGAGTCTTCTGACAGAAGAGAATACATAGCTGAGAAAGGAAGGTTATTTCCTTGCAGGTAATTTTCATAGCATTCTTCTGCCAACTCAGCAATAATAAGGCTCGAGAAGGGTACCAACTTGTCCAAACAGAGGCTTGTACAGTGTCAAGATGCCAAAGTGAGCTCTAGAATTACAGAGACTCTGTTTTGAGTCAGAAATGCCTTTTTTTCCCTTAGTTCCAAGATGAAAGAAGGAATTGTATGTAAAATGGCTTGTAAAAACCGCTTCCTTTTGATAAAATCTTTTAGAAACTAGAGTACAGAACAACCTGATGCCAACCAGTAGTACCCCACTGTTGTGGGAAATGGCTACTATTCCTGTTTAGTTAAGTCAGCCAGTTCATCTTCTGCCCTTTGTTACAGCACATGCTCTACATACCTGGTGTTAATGGCAGTGCTTGAAATCTGGAGGAAAGACAGCCAGCTGCTCATTAGTTCTTCACTTAAAGAAGCCAAGAACCACTCTTGACTATTAGCTCTATTCCTTCCTTCCCCAGCATCCAGAACAACTTGTGAAAGAATGTATCAGAGCTTTCTTGAAGCCATTGGCAAGGCTTATCTCACTGAATCCAGCTGCTCAAAGTGCCTAAATCCAAGGCCTAATACTTCTTTTTCAGACAAGCCTAGAAAAGTGCTCTGCAGAGTCCCTTGCCAGAGGAAAATCTGCATCATCAGACCAGAAATCTGGCTCCTCACAAGTCTTTCAGTGATGATGATTTTGTCCTTCAGTCATACTGCTCCTTGACCTGCAATATATTACTTACCTCACTGGTAAGTAACAATGAGTAAAAGGTCTTGTTCTCTGCAAGAATCAGTGTTAGTTCACAACTTGCAAGGATCAAACCCTTAGTTCATTCAGGAATGAACACAATATTGAGATTATAGCAAGTGTATGCGTAGGCCTTGTACTTACTGAAAGCTGAACCACTGAAATTGGTAACACAGGATGCTCTCAAACTCATGCTCTCTTGCAGACCCAGTTTTAAGGTTTTCTTAATTAGTGATTACACAAGACTGCAAGAGATAAAAACCAACCGAGGATCTAAAGGCTACCATACCAAGAAACCATACAAGCGAGAACCTTGGCACGAAAATAAGCATGTAAAATGATACAGACTGTGCCAGTAAGAAGCACATCAAGCAACCATTGGTCAGGAACCCATGAAGAACTGGAAAGTATTCTACAAAATGCACACTTTTGTCTTGGTATCACATGAATGCCTAGAGGACCAGAAAAGAGGCCATGAGGCAGCAACAATCCTAGATACACCTTGGGCTCGTCAATCTTTGCCCTGGAAGTGAGCAGGGCTATTTCAGAAATTACTGTCCCACAACACAAACACTATGGCTGTGAGCCATTAGGCAGACAGCCCTCAGGCTGCAGCCTTGCCATGAGACTTCCAGAGTCACTTTCTTCCAAAACATCAACCTTCTGAAGCTTAACAAAAACTTACCTTTTTATAAAATGTGCCACCTAATTAAAGTAACCACTTGATGCAGTGAGCATAAAAGCTCTGAGAAATAAAGCAATCTTATCTTTAGCAATGAGACATCCAAACCCTTGATACCAAAGCACCTTCATCCACAGATGAACATCACTGAATGTGTCATCCCATAAAACTTGTGAAAAGCAGTTTGAATGAGGAAATAGCCCTCTTCCCTCCCACTTAAATAATGCACTAAATACAGCT
Source organism: Bombycilla garrulus (assembly GCA_013400315.1). Classification (NCBI taxonomy): domain Eukaryota; kingdom Metazoa; phylum Chordata; class Aves; order Passeriformes; family Bombycillidae; genus Bombycilla; species Bombycilla garrulus. Next base: position 794,987 of record VXBU01000886.1, read on the forward strand.
ACTGATGGCTAAGAGATGAGAAATGAAAACCCAAGTTTTAGAAATATACTAACATGCTCTGTACACTAAAACAACTTTTGAAAACCAAGCCCATTCACCTGCCTAAAGGAAGCGGATTCAGAGTATGTCAATATCTTGACAACACCCATGGAACACTGCAGGTCTAAGCAGAACTGCCTTCCCTCAGGCTGCTGCTCTCATCCCAACCAATTTCATCCTTTCATTTTATTAAACAGACTATTAAACTGATGGGGAATTAACTCCCTTTTCTCTGTACCTGTCAATTCCCATTGCTCTGAATATCTAAAAGATTTGCATTAATTTTTTCCACCTAACTGCAAATTCAGAAAATCTTTCCTACATGACTTGCAGTTCTCATTTTTCTAGGCTGAACTTTGAGTGGTTTATCCTAAATCACCCTGGTCTGTCCTCTGTCATTTGATACTCCAAAACTTTAGACTTCACAAATGCAGGCTTTTCACTTTCATTAGAGCATTATATACAACCTTTACTCTCTTTAATCTCAGTTCTCACTTATTAATACTCCATGTATTGTGCATGTGTTCAGAGGACTTAAACACAACCTACAGGATGGGGCTACAGATTCTTCATGCCCTGCTCAGCATGAGAGCAAAATGTCCCCACTACACCAACACAGCACATTCGTGTCCACGCACCTACAGATGGGGGTTTGGGAGCGAGGAGGTAGAAAATTACCACCTCTGTGTCCATATGGAAAGAAAACAGTTTGTGCTTCCCACTACCTACTGCAAAGTAATAAAACATCTCAGGCTATCAAGACATATTATGAAATTACACCTTGTTAGTTAACAAGAAGCACAGTAAACTCAAGTCAAAAGAAAAAAAAAATAGTGTTTTATTAACTACCACACTGTTATAATACACTTTAAACGTACAATAAGGTAGCCTTTAAATTTGAGGTGGTTTTAAGAATAACAAATGAACAGATTTCCAAATGTTTGTAAATAGGTGAACTGCAGTAATTACTGTTGTACATTTTTTGAAAATGGTATAGCACTTACAGACTGGCTATATAACTTCATTTTGTACATTTTCTATAATTGAAAATATAAACAGTAATTAAAAAATAAAAAGAAAATTCAGCATAATAAAAAACATATATGTTTATCAGTTAAATGTACTGGATACATACAATTTTTAAGGGAAGAAGCAAAAAAGGAAAGATGGCTGATATTTAAATGCAGATTGACTAACCAAAAACTAAACAACAAACAAATAAAAACCTCATAACCCCCCTATTCACTATGACTATATCCATATGTTTGGGAGTACTGTCAATATGGAAGTGATTTTTCCTTTGTATTTGCATATGTTATATTTTACTGGTAATTTACACGATGGCTTTTAAGGCCCTGGCATAACAGATGTTTTTTTGGAAAAAGGTTTGATAAAAATGACTGCTGAGACGCAATACACCTTATTTTTGGTCCTCCAATGTTCAAAAGAAGGGATATACTTCACTATAACATCTGCCTTACCACCCAAATGCTTCAACCTATACATATTTATTTTTCTTAACATTTTAAGCTTTTTAAACATTGGTTATATTGCCCACCTTGGTTATTGAAAGAATATTAACAAGACATCATTTTGGCAAATTAAATCTTAAACATGGCTTTTCAATAGGATTTAAAAGGTGACTATCCCTAGAGTTCCATGTTAAAATGTAGTTTGCAAAATCTTACAAGAGTAATGCTTAAAATATTGTACATAGTTAACCTAATTAAAATAATTAGCTTCAAAATGACAAGTTGATGAGCTAATAAAGCCTACACTATGTAACATTTGCTTGGAAACTTGATTTGTCAGTTATGCATAATAAAAATTCCAGTCATCAAGAAAATTACAAAATTTCTTTTATCATAATGTGATTTCTTTTCACCCATCAACTTCTTTTATCTTACAATAGATAAATACCAACATGTTCTCATTTTTTTTACACTAAACCACACAGGATTGATGCATTTGGTTAGACTACCATTTCCATCGTTAAATTCTTTTTTTTGTTTTTTTTTAATATAACTTGGTAAAATTTCTTCTCTTCTAGATTCCAAAAGTACCTACAAAACCCATGCAATTTTACCATTTTAATATACTATGGAATATCATACAAAGTAAGGCATTTCAGTGTCATGTATAACCAAGTTACTGTCAATCCAAAAATTTTTGCACATCAATAAAAAGATATCTAAGAACTTAGGAACAATATTCTTCTCACTACTGTATAAAAATAACCACAATTAATAGGTATCTTGTGTAATATTTACTCCATTGTCTCGTTTCCCGAAACTGTGACAAGCTGTAAAGGTATTTCAGTGTTGGTAAGAATATCCTGATTGCTGGTGCCAGATGTATTAACAGTTCCTATTCCTGAAACAGAACCTTGTTGAATATTTGCAAGGATAAGTGTTGTTCCTCCTGCAGTAATCAAAGTATCATCAGATGTTGCTTCTACTGATGCCAGCACTGTACTGCTAGAGTGAATACCTTTTTTATTCTGATGTGTTTTAATGTGTTTGGCAAGATGGTCACTCCTCATAAAGCGTTTTGAACACTCTGGACAGACAAATTTCTTCTCACCTGTCGAAAAAGAAAGAAAATATATTGAAGAACACTAAAAATTAACATTAAACTTACTACTTTTTAGAGTCAAAATTCTAAAAAGAATTATACTGAGGAAGAAAGCAATCCAACACGATAAATTTGTGTGTTACATTTCTTGACATCCATACAAATCCTTTATATAAGAACTGATAGGATTTTCTGTGTGACACTGAGTTTGGGGAGATCTTCCAGTCATGCTAGAGAATACAGCCACCTCATACCCTCAGGCTGCTAAGTTTCACTGCAATTATTATCAATAAATAACTTCTAGGAGGAGAACAAAACCCACCAGATGATGGACAGGGAAGATTGTATAACCTAGAGGAGAATCACACTTGAGACTGACACACAAGATCATAGGGTAATCCAGGTTTGAAAGGACCTCTGAATGTCAGTGCTCTGATCTCTTTCTAAGCAGTCACCTATGAGATCAGATCTGGTTTCTGAGGAATTTATGCAGTTTTCTTGAAAACCTTTAAGGATGGACACTGCAGGAACTCTGTGGGCATTCTCTTCCAGTGTCTGGCTATTCCCCCAATTAAAAAGTTTTTATCTATAGCTGCCCTGAACCCTTCTTTTTCAACATACATCTGCTGTCTGTTATCCTTCAACCAATACAGCATCAGGGACAGTAACTGCCTTCTTAAGAGTGGCCTTTGCAGGTAACTGAAGAATTACGACTAAACTCTCCCCTGCCATTACTGTTCTCTTTCTGCCTCTGAATCCTACAGCCTTTCCTCGTAAGGCAAATGTTCCAGCTACCTGATCATCTCGGTCACTCATTAGCGAGCTCAATGCTGTCATCAATGTCTTTCTTATATTGGGTGCTAAAAACTAAATGCAATGTTCTAGATGCAGTCTAACCAGAAGAGGTGAATAATCCCTGGGACCAGGGCTTTTGCTTCTACTGATACAGCTCTGGGCATCGCTGCTGCTGACCCTTGATCACGCTCCACTTGTCTATCAAGACTCCCGGGCGCTCTTCAGTAGAGCTGTTTCCAACCTCTCCATGCTAACCTGTGTTACCCTAAGTGCTAATTCCATCCCAGGTGCAGTACTTTGTGATTATTCTTGCTGAATTTCCCAGATTCCTGTTAAGCCATTCCTTCAGCCTGCGTCTCTCTGAATAGCAGCCTTGCCATCAAGTGCATTGACTGGTCACCCCAGTTTAGGGCCATCCACAAACCTAACAGGTTAACAGAAGAATTCTACTGATTCCTCCAGGTCAATGGTAAAGATTTTAGAAGAGGTCAAAGGATAAATCTCTGCAGTTCTCTGTCCGTTCTGAATCAAGAGGTGGCTGTTTTATCTCCTCAGACCTACCAAAGAGTGCAAAGTGTATAAGCATAATAAGATTTAGCTGATTTTAGAAAAATCACACTGCATTAAAATCAATCCAATTCAAAGATCTGTTCTCCTCTTAGAAGTTATTTATGCAAGCTCAGTGCATAGCACTCCTTTAGTTGAATACAGAATCAAAGGCTGGAAACCTGTGTGCGTTCTTCGGTGTCGCTGGAGCTCATCGCTGCGAGTGAACCTTTTGCCACAGAACATCCAGTTACAAACAAACGGGCGCTCTCCAGAATGCCAGCGCAGATGAGCTCTCAAATGTGAGGTCTTCCCATATACTTTGCCACATCCTGGTATGTGACAAATGTGTTGCTTCTTTTTTCCCAAGTTGGAGCCTCTGTTTAAAAAAAAAAAAAATAGAGAGAGAGAAAAGTTATTAATTTTAACACATTCCTCCTAAAATACTGGTCATACACATCCATTGGGCTATACATACTACAATGGATCTGCAAACCAACCCGAGCAGCTTCATGTTTTTGCTTCAAATACAACTGGATTCCAGTACACTCCATAAGAAGCTGGAAATAAATTCTATAATGCTATCCTAACTCCACAGAAAACGTTAAATTCAGCTGTGTGTGAAATGTATGTGATAGAATCATAATCTCACAGAAGCATACATGTATATGAAGTTGGAAATACAGTTATTACAGCAGTTTGTCACACTTTGATGCTGAAGTGCACATATTTTACATTTCTCCAAGTTTCAGATTTTTACCATATCAAAGATAGTTCTGGCAAAGAAAAACACAAATTACTGCAACTGCCAAAATGGACACTGGAGATTTTGGCAACTGGGTAGAAAACAGATGGGACTTTTGGCATCTTGGGGAAACCTGAGAATCAGTTTGGGGTTTGAAGACAAGCATACTAACATGAATGCTTGTACTAAAAGAGGTGGAAGCTGAACTTGCTGACATTTAAATTAATTTCTTGTTTCTTTAGTTAAAAAAAAGAAATCCATCACAATGAACACAGAATTCACAGATCATAAAATCCAGACTAAGCTTGATGCTTATTTTAAGATGCTGTCTCACTGAAATGGCAGGTGATCACCATCAGGGGAAGCACCTGATACAACAAACTAATTTTATTTTTTTTTTTTCAATCAAATAACAAAAGATAGATAAGAAAAGATCCAGCGAAAGGGATCAGCCTGGCCAGCGCAGGGCATCATGACTGATTTTTGCCAATTTAAGTGTTTGCTGCTGCTGAAAGGAGCACTTGAGGGAAAAGGTTTGGCTGACAACACAGCTTTATGAATGGTAAATGGTACAAGGGAGGAGATTGGAAAATGCAGCCAGGCAAAGGGACACCTTATCCATCAGCAACGTTAACTTAGAACACCTTGAGAGGATTCTGACATCACAGTCTTGGGTGCTCCATCCTCCATAACTGATTATACAGTTTTCAGCTGTCTCCCTAGGGCAATTTTTTTTATTTAAACTGGGTGCTTTAGCTTCTGGTTTACATCTAATGAATGCTCAAGCTAAAGTGCTTACACACTTCAAGGAGCTAGCAATTGCTACAAGCATTTCTGAACATGCACAAAAATGAATTCACTCCAAAACCTCAGTGTCTAAAGTGGATTCCAGCCTAATCACCTATGTACCTAAAACATTACAGACAGTCCAGAAGAGTAAGCAGATAAAAATCTCATTAAGTCCTAGAAAATGTTTGAACAAATTCTCAATATAGAGCTATCTTCATAGTGCTTCATTAGTCATTTTGTCTCAGAAGATAAAAATATCACTTGTACCTACTAATTATTTGTCATGACAAAAACAAGTTTTGATTTCAGAACAAATTCAATAGCAGCAGAAGCAGAGTCCAGGAGGCTTCTGATCCTGTTGCAGCAAGATAATCATCTGAAGACCTCATCCTCACACCTTCTCCAAATAAACTCTAGTGTCTTCCCTTCTACAGTAACTAGTACAAATATTTTGTAACTTGGCAAGATACAGTACACAAATTGAATGAAATCACATCAAAATTCCCTCAGAATAATGTCAACATTCCTAAGTCAATATTTTGAAATTGCTTCATTGCACCTTTAGTCTAGACTGAAGGGAACCAAGGTTCAACTCATGGTCATTACTGTGCATAGGTGGTACAGAACACGTAATTCTAAGAACCTCACCTAATTTGTGACAGAATTCCTTAGCAGACTCCGAAATTCCAAGTGAGGGGGAAGTTAAGGACCCACAGAACGAAACCCACAAGACTACCATGAATTAACAACTAAGTGTGTTTATTCTATAGAACTTCACATGGGCATCTGCATGTTTGCTTCATGTGTGCTCTAAACTGACAGGATACAAGCCAAATTCTGTCTGGACACTTTGCAGCTGTGACAGCTGGCACTATGCCCTAACACATCATGCTAAGAGCCCTTTCCTGCTGCACTGGCCAATAGCCATCATCACTGAATAGATGTATATGACTCCAGCCTACTCCTTGAGTGTAGTCTTAAAAACAATTAACATTAAAGTATTTCCACAGTACATTCTAGCTTTATGAAGACTGGAAATGACATTTCTCAATAACCAGGCAAACTGCCACAGTTTCAGCAGGAAACACCTTCATCCACTGAGAAAGTGGATGCCATATTCAGCAACATTTCCAGCAATAGTAGTATTTCAAGGGTAAAACACACACTTATTTATTATTTTAAGAATGTGGCTTCTGAGTACCACTGCAGGTACCACATAAGAAGCACAGCTCCTCTATGTATCACAGTAGTAGCTATATTTCATTGTTAGAAGGGTGAAATCTCTAGATATAACTGAGACTAAACATTCTACTTAACTGGAAGCCTAATACATTCTGTTTGAAACAGAATCATCCTTTGAGGCATGTCTGTCTCTCTGTCCACCTGCTTATTCCCCATTTACTATATAAGCTTGGGGCTAAAAGGTGTCAATTTACAAATCTAATACATCATCATCTTCCTTTCCTACTTTCCCTTCCACCAAGTAAGGCAAAGATAATAGTGGTTTCCCACTTCACAAAAGTGGTACAAATCTGAAGACTGCAAGAAAGTTCAATTCCAAATGCCAACAACAAAAAAAACCAGAAAAACTTCTCAACTCGTCTCTAAATGCAGAAAACAGAAAATGCAAGAAATACCAAAATCAACACTATACAATAGATGAAATTATGATGAAGTCTGCATATGTGAAGCCACTTTCCTTTTCCTTCTCCATTCAGAGCATAGGAGCAATTGAGTGAAACCCTATTCTATCTTTTTCACACTGATTTAAAGTACTTCTCTTGTTTTACTAGTTACATATTATTTCTGTACTGTGTTAAATACAGAATTATTCATTTCTTCAGGGTTTTTTTCCTCATCATGAGTACTGACAACACTCACACACAGTCTCCAAGCAGTTCACAAACATTAATGGCTTTATCATCTTAACATTTTGGTATGGTGAACCTGAACTAGTACAATCACTTGGTACATCCAACTATGAGGAAGAAAGAGATTAAGGCCAAAATTGTCAAACACCTGCCAGCTTGAGGTGTCAAAGTTAATGTAGCAGAAGCATATTTTCTCAGAGTACTGGAGATGTTCACAGTCTGCTCAATCAGCTTCCTCACAGGAATGGAATCAGTACTTCTGCAGTGGAAAAAGGTGAGGTATATAGATCTACTCCTCCAAAATTTCAGAGCCCTGTTGCTGCAGTCCTGTGTCTCATTCCCTAAACATCTCCCAGTTTCTGCAATAAGTGAAGTGGGTGACAATCATTACACAGTCCTGATTCACTCCCTGTGTATCAGCCATCCCATCCACCGAATGGCACTGAAAAATGTGACCATATGAAAAAAATAGTACACAGTCAAGCACTTAGAAACCAAGTGATAATGTATATGCACAAGGAATTAAGTCAAAGTTGCCTAGGATATCGTAACTACGCATTTGCCCAATTTTAAATTTTACTACTTAAACATCATGTTAAGAATTATGAATGCTATCTGAAAGAATTTACAAAAGCAAATGTCTTCCTATCTAAAACTCTGCAAGTCATCAGCAGAGTTGAAAGACAAATCAAAACTCAGACTCCCAGCACTAGGGATAAACAGGTAACTCTAGCAGCTATGGAACATTCTCAACACTCAAATATTCTTTCAAGTGAGTTTATTCCTTTCTCCTAAACTCTAAAGAAATTCCACATTCTCGTGGGAAAGTTGCTCCAGCAACTGTAAGCACTTTCACTCTTTTCAGTTCCCCCCCCATTGTCTCCTTCATTATCCTGTTTCTCTTCCAGTTCTGATTCTTCTCACATCCTGACTTCTTGTCCTACTTTTCCTAGTTACTTTGTATGTTTGATGTGTCCAGGCCTTCCTTTACAGTGGATTTCAGATTCACAGCTCTCTAAACTCTGTCATAGCTCTTATCTCAACTTTTTCCCAAAAATCATGTATCTGAGTTTTCAGTCAGACTACACCCTTCTCCAGACTTCCCAAACCATCTCTCAAAAAGATTCTCTCTCGGGCTGAATCTTAAAAATCTCATTTTATAGCAACTCCACTCAGAAGAAAGAGGGTTTTACACTACAGATTTCTAAATTAAAACCACTGTAGTTTGGAATAGAGCATGAGAAAGATCAAACACCTGGAAACTCTGTTTCCTAAGAGTACAGGCAGTGCAAATCACATTTTCAGAGCTTTCTCCTGAAATGAAACAAATCTCAGCCCTGGGTGTATGTTGGGCAGATGTTCTTAGCAGAGCCAGAGTTCACCAAGAACTTAGAAATGGCTACACCCAACACACAGAACCACACATAGAAATTTAACAAGAGGAATCTGGTGGATGAAGATGCTGCATAACTAGCATTAGCTTTGCTGGTGATGTAAATGTATCAGAGTCTTTTTTTTCTCAAAGACACTTAATACTTACTCAGCATGGCTGCCTGAGATATTACCTCCCTGTGCTTGCAGGGCAGGTATCTACAACAAGCAGCAGGAACTGACAAGAGACTTGACAGAAGATGTAACTCAGCCAGTACTATTAGAACTCTTAGTGCCACTGGACACTGACAGGATCTTTAAAGATTTCACTGATTCACACTATAGTTCCAAAATAAATAAAGATTTCCATTTTAGTGAAGAAACTATCATCAAAACGGACAAATTTTAACGTATTGGAAAGAAGCCCCTGCACAATTCTCTCAAGCACGAACACAACTCAATATTTTCACTTGTAAAAGGCAGCTTATTACCCTTCCCCTTTCATATCCATAATCAAGACATTTAAAATAAGGTGTTTGGAAGTAGAATAAAATCTTCAGAATAAAAAAATTAGTAATGTTGTAACGAGACGCACAATAATAAAGCATAGGTTCCAATGCAACACTGAAGTTTAATGAACTGGAACTTAGTACCTCTTTGTTAGTCAAATCTCACTAACTTTGAATGAAAACAGTTCAAAATATGTTAGAGTTACTATACAAACCTTGTTATATTATACAAACCTTGTTTTTCCTGGGAAACCAGTGAATAAGAAAACTAGGAAAACTGTATTTTTGTAACACTCTAAAACAATTAAACTGTGAAAAAACTGCTCAATCACTGAGGAAATGCAGGAACACAGGATTTAATCAAGTTCTTGACATATGAATCACAGATGTGCATATTCCAAAATATTTCATTTTCATATTTTTAGGGCAATATTCAATCCCCCTCACTTGTACTAGTGACACCTAATTTCACATTTTTTCAACTATCTCAAAGAAGTAACTCAGAAAGGATGGAATAATCTGCTTTTTCATCTACAAACCCCAAAATCGAAGTGGTAGTCCTTTATTGCATAAACTCCTTTGCATAAACCTCCAGTTTCCTCTCACTGCAGACACCTAGTGTTAATAAAAGCTCATTTTTTCTTGCCCATTGTTCACTTTTCATCATGATATTTGTGATATGAACTGAACTTCACATACCTTCCACCGCCTTCTTTGCAGTTGGGACATGTACATGCTACTCGTCGCAGTCTTTTTCCCTCCTGATGTGGTTGGTCCCCTTCCTCATCTACAACCTGTACTCTCAAATGTGTTAGATCATTAGTATTCAGTGTAGAATCACCACTGAGCTGCCACTCTTCTGGATCAGGATCCTCTTCTTTAATCCTAATATCTGAGAAAAAGAACAAACACAAATCCATAAGTAGCCCATTAAATAAACAGAAAGGAAACCATAATGATCAAATCTTTTTATTCTTGAGAGCACTGTATCAGTCAAAAGTCAACATCTTTAAGTGCATTCTGACATTGCTTTTGTGCCCTTGTAACCTGTATTTAAAAAGTTTATCTTACTATACATTTCAAAGTTGAAGATAAGCTATAACAAAGTATTATAGTTTAAGTCTGAACTGTTTTGGTGAGGAATCCTGTCACCAACACTGCTTGCTTGAAACTTGGGAAAAACTGAGGAACAAGAGGCTGGACAGAGGTTGAAGAAAATGTAAACACATGTTTCAAATTATCCTGAGTAGCCATTTCTGTTCCCACACCATTTCTGAATTAGTGTCACATGTAGTAGCAACAGCCTTCCTCAATGGTCTTCAGAAGTTTCTAGCATGCACCGAGATATATAAAGTAATGTGAGAAATCAATCTAATAAAAGGTTTTCACCTGAGAACGACCAAGAAAAAAGACCTAAGGGAAACAAATAAATTAATGGTTTTGTTCCATTTCCCCTTTTCACCTGAAATTTATATCTTCTGCACAATAGGTAGAAAAGAAAACATTTAGGGAAGAATGGTATTCAGCATTAGACATAGATCAGCAATGCATGAGCCACTTCAGTGTTTTGATATACCAGCAGTCAAAACAGATCTTCGCAGTTCCCTGGGTGCAAAAAGGCCTCCTAATTATTCCTTATAGGATGGACATTTGCAAGTACGTGTACCCTCTCCCTACAGAGCATTCATTCAATCTAATCCAAGAATTAATTACAGCATCATAACAACATTTGTTTTAACAAATCGGCATTTTAATAGGAACATCTTCCCCTATTCTGTATTCCCAGTGGACCTAAAGTCTGTATTCCAAAAAAAGATAGTTTGTATGTATCTTGTTAGAAAGCTGAACGCCAGCTCCTTCTTTGTTTCAGCAGAGTAGTTTACTTTGCATTTTTTCCTGTGAAAATGATTAGCCACTAGCACAAACTAATAAGCAAACAAAACATAATTTTGGTGGGGTGTTTATTTATTTATTTATTTTTATTTTGTTGAAGCTTCAAACTAACATCTGTCTATCTTTCTGGACACATTCAAGGGACTGCCGTTTCAGCAAAACAAAATCAATTATCATATAGACTTTTATCTTTAAACATTGAAACCTTAACTGAACATTTTTGCCACTCCTAAGCTTTTTCTGGGAGCCAGTGCATCAGCCATCATATTTTTGTAAGGAAGACAAAGCTGCAGATTGCATGATAAAACAGGAAAAACTGTGCTGGGTCATGATAAAGAACATCCTGTCCCAGTAGAGATCAGGAAAGAAACCAATGACAAAATATGTAAAGAGTAATAGTTACCTGGTCTACCTTCGTAAACATCTCCAGCATTCATCTCTTTAGAGACAAAGGATACTGCTGCACAAAAATTTGCTTGATGCTAATGAGGTCTCAGCCCAGTCATCCCCAACACCACAGCTTGCCTTTCTTTTGCACACATGTAACCATGTGCAGGACTGTCCTGTACCCTACATCACTGATGTAACTACAGTTAAAGTAATTCTCTAGGAAGTCACTGCATTGGGAAGAGAATTCCAGGTCAAAATCAGCGAACTCTAGAATGTTTATTTGGTTTGGCTGCAAAAGTCCGTGTTAGAAATTAAGTCTGCATGAATATGACAGGCTCTGAGCTGTGGGAATACGGGAGCAAGCATACTCACATCTGCTGATTTTTTACACACGTCGTACTATTATGATAAGCTTGCCCAAAGTCATCTGCACACTGAGCTTCACTGTTACCATCACAAGTTCAGAATTTCAGACAGCACTAAAATAAACATCTTTCATGTGAAGACCTAGAAAACCTGTGGCAATTTCTGGTCTTCTGCATGAGCCACCAAACTACCTTTCCTACCAAATTAAGCTCTTTTCTGAGACTCAGCTAAAAAAATAATTTTATTATCTATATGTTATACATAAAATTAATTTCATATAAGTAAACATGAAACCACTATAAACAGTTTATAGACTTATCTTTCAAATAATTACCAAGTATACTAACACATTCACTTGGAACAACTTTAGAAAAAGGCAAAAGCCTAATTCACTCTTGCACAAAGGGGCAATTAATAGGAATTTAAATACAGTAAGGCAGCAAGGCTGACAGCACAGGCCAATTCAAGTCTCCAACCAGTTCTTTAAGACTGCATGTTACACAATATACTCAAAATTCTTTTACCAATTAAATGCAGCACAAAATATACACTGTATAAATTCTGGCTTTATTTAAAATAAGAATTCAAGTACTGTTAATATAATAACACAGTTTTAAGAAGGCAATTTCAGTATGATCTCACTAACATTAGACAGTGGCATAAAGTGTGCCTGCAAAGTCAGAAGCTGAATCCAGCTAAGACTGCATACATACACTTCAAAAGAGATATGCAAAGATGAATGGAACAAATTAGGGTATGGATCTGTGCTCCCAAGTCCACTGCTGAAGTCAAATATTCCATATGATTTCTCCTATTACATTGACCTGCCAAAGTCACACTCTAATAATAGAGATACACGTAAGAGTAGAAGCATGTCCAAAAAGTCTATTACTGCATGCCAGTATCCATGACTTTCTACCTTCTATGCAATGTCTGTTCCACTTTACAAACTTTTGCCATGAGCTCCTTCCACTTTTTTATTAGTAGCTCCCTATTCCTAGTTTCTCCCAATCACCACCATTACTGCAGCAGCAGAGAGACTTATAATACTTTTATATTGATAGATGCATAACTGGAACACATATTTGAAAAAAAAAAAAAAAAAAAGCAGGACAGACAAAACATTCCTAACAGTTGAGGATACTGGAGAAGACAACAATTTGCATAGATATCCAATAGCTTATAGCATGATTCTAAAAAATGCAAGACTGAAATGAAGACAAAGGTGTACCGTGTTTTTAATTTTGTACTGTGCTTTCTGGTTATCTTGGTACGGCAGCAAGTGTAGCTATTGCTTTACTCATCAGAAGGACTATCTTCTACTTCGGTCATACAGAAAAGTACAACATAAACTGGCAATTTACAGACAGGACTTTTTAATATTTATCTATGTAGACTATACTTTAAACAAAACACAATTAAAAGCAATATCAATGGATAAAGTGTTTATATAGCCTCTCCAGGATGTAGTACATGGATTGAATCAAAACCCATAGTTAACGTGATTGTCTTAAATGAGTTCAGAATCAATGAGTCTGTTGCCCTCCAAGTAGGTTTTACATTATTGCAAGAGATAAAGTTAAAATTCCACCAGTGTTTTTTGGAAGGAGGAGAGGAGCCACTCATGAAGATGTTGAAGGGCAAACCATGGAGAAGAGCTACAGACCAAGTGTGCTCCAACAAAATGGAATTTGAGATTATGAAAATTCATGTAGATACCCGAGACTATATTTCTCCCTGGTGTTCTTCTAGATGTGCTCCATTCTAATTCAGCCTCAACTGAGAGAATTTACATAAACTCTGCAAAAAAAGAGGCTTGAAAGAATTTATACGAGCCCTAAAATCATGACAAGCTGATGCAAACACTAGCAAATCTGAGGCAACTTTCGTCTTCTACCAATTAAACATAGGCTAAATAAAACTTACATTTTCTTCACTACTCTTTTATTTCCATGCTTTCAAATTTCTATATGCCCTTACTTTTTCCAAGTTCAAGACTTAGTTCTAGGTAAGCATGAAGGGGAATTTTAGACAAAGACATTGTTTCGAACTGCCAACAGATTCCTGAAAACATATATTGTGTTCAAGTTCTGCTTCCTGTCTAGTGTGCCAGATTCGGTTTAGGTTTGACTTTTCCAAGATGGAAATTGGGATCTTGGTGAACAATTTTGTTTCAAAGGTAGTATTTCATAGTCACAGAAAGCCCAAAGCTGGCTACAATATGGAACAAGACTGAGCGTATTTGCCAAATAAACCCAGTAAGGAAGAGACTTGTTTGAAGTGTTTCAGAGAACAGCAACTAAATTGACAGGATTAAACAATGTAGATGGAAATGCAGTTTAAGCTATTCTTGAGTACATGTGAACTGTAATCTAGTGTGGAGAGAAATACTGTTGTCCACTGATACACCCAGGTCATTTACCTGCTTCTCCTGGTATCAGATGAATGCGTCAATTAAGCTTCACATAATGTCTTGGTCGTCTGTTTCAACCAGGACTTAGATATATATTTTTTTCTTCATCTATGAAAAAAGTTATTAGTTTGCCCAAGAGCCACAGAAACAGGAGTAAACTGAGGAGGGAAGAGGATGCAGATTTTTTAATATATCTGCCTTTGCAGAATGTCACAACAGCACACTCAGTATTACATTAGAACAGTCTGCAAACTGAGAGCTTCTAGTTTAGCTGCCTTTCCTAGATGCTGAAAGCCATCTTGCTCTTCTACTCAGCCAAGCTTTACAAGTTCCTGATCTGAGAAGCAGAAATATTATCTTTGAACTGAAAACAGATTTGCAGCAGCACTGCACATACCTTCCCACCTATTGCCTCACAGAATCACAATTTGACTGCCATTTCAATTGTTTCTAATAGTTTATTTTTCCAAATAGAGCCTTCTTTCCCTACCTTTCCCAAAAGGATGTTAATTCCCACTTCCTTTCCATCTTTTCCTGTTGTTTTCTGTTTTCTCTTACAGTTCAACCCACATTCCCTCAGAATCTTGACTCATCTAGCCTTAATCTCTAGATGTGAGGAAGCTTTTAATAAAGATATTTAAATTTCTTAAGATACTGTTCTTGTTCTTTCCCATCTAAACTGAACTATCTAAATTAAACTTCCTCTACTAGCTGACCAGCTGTTCAAGTCTTTCAGACAGGAAACTCAACAGAATTAATGATTTTTACTCTGATTTGCTTCCAAATCTTAAGTGTGAATTTAGACAATTTCATTCCACAATAAATTACGAGGCAACATAAGGTACATTGCAAAGCGTCATCTTGAAATACCAGTGAACCTCAACTCAGAATAAAGACTGTTATCTAGATTCAATAACTCTAAGTCAGATTTTAAGCTTCTGAGAAAAAAAAAACCTGTTGTGTACAAGTCTAAGAGCAGGACCTTACAGCACTCAAGCAGCACCAGCAAAATGATTAAAGATACAGTAACAGATTTGTTTCCTTGCAAGAAATGCCACATAGTGTATCTCCAAGCGATCCTGTACATTATTCTAAAGGGAAGTATTTAAGTATTTAAATCACGGAAGTACTTTAGCCACTGCTACCACAAGGAACACCCTATGCATCAAGAACAGTTGCTTGCCCTACAGCAAGTGTACTCCCTTGAGAAGTGCTGGCTACAGATTCAAGGTTCTGGATTCTTATGGAACAGTAATGGCTTCTGCAGCACACACTTACCTTTTCTGTTCTTCTCACAGCTGAAAATCTAAGA
Source organism: Bombycilla garrulus (assembly GCA_013400315.1). Taxonomy (NCBI): domain Eukaryota; kingdom Metazoa; phylum Chordata; class Aves; order Passeriformes; family Bombycillidae; genus Bombycilla; species Bombycilla garrulus. Next base: position 810,600 of record VXBU01000886.1, read on the forward strand.
GGGTCTAACTAAGCAGGGGGAAGAAGAGTCGATCAAGTGTAACACTGAAGAAGCCACAAACTCCAGAAATAGGTAAGGAAAGCAAGAGGACACAGAGAATTCTCTGACCAGCAGAGCTAAGTATTTCTATATAGAAGAATATCAGACTGCTACCAGGGTCAAACAATAGAATTGTCAGCAGTAACTCAGGAAGACAGAACTGTTCAGTAAGTGTTTCTGTCCTGTATTTAGGTAAAAGCTAAATAATTGTCCTGCTACTAGACAAAAACGAAAAGCTTCCCACTGACAGTAAGTCAGGAAGATGTAAAAACAGCTACTGAAGCAAACACTTAATAAATCAACAGATCAGGATAATTTTTATTTGACACTTTTAAAGAGAAGGCTGAAGAGCTCTCTGCAGTTTCAATGCTGCAAGCTTTTGGCCATATGGATGCTCCAGTGGGTTAGAAAAAAGCTAATACTGGGATAATACTGAAAAAGAGTAAACAAAGACTCAAAGAAGTAGGGAGAGAATTAGTGCACTCAAAATGTGATTATGTGAACAATTAGATTAAAAACTAATTTTTTTATTTAAATCAATGATGACTGCTGTTGACATAATATACTTGAGAGTTCTGCACAGCAAGTGTCTTACTAGGATACAGGAAAACACTTTGATTAAATGAAGCACAAAACATACTTGGAATACATGAATTAAATACTGGCATGAATTTTAGATGCAGGTTGAAAACTATCATTTCTCTGTGATGAATTATGAAGATGTCATTGACAATGTGTATTTTTATCTCCTTTTGCTCTTGAAATTACTGCCTTTTGAAAAAATATGAGTTTTCTACAAAGAGTAAAAGACAACCCACCTACAACCCAGCCTGATCTTCAAGAGGGCAATCACAACTAGGTCCTGGTGAGTGTTCCTGGCATTACAAAAAGACTGTAGCTGTCCTTGGTAGAAACTTCAGACACTTTCTATGAGCCAGATGCACTGACAAGTTCAGTTCTGATCTCAGAGATCAGAACCAAAGTATGTGATCCTGCCAGGAGGTTCAAAAGGCAAGAAAACGGCACAGAATCTGAAACAATGGCCCTAAAGTGCTAAGACTACAAAAAGACACAAGACAAGTTTCCAGCCTTTGTCTTAAGTTGTAGCAGTACTGGAAATAAAATCTCTTCCCTCTTTCACTCCATGGATATTTGTCATATATCTCCACAGGTGTATGAGAGTTTGCCTTTAGTGTCAGGAGTATCTTGTAAAAAGGGTATTTGAAAAATGCAAAAGAAATATGTACCTGCAACTGGGTAATATATTCTTTTGTGAACATCCTGAGGATATCTGAGACTAAGGTAACTCAAGGTAACCTCCTTAACTCTGAGAATCTATATTGCATCCCCAGATACCCAGCACACAACATAGATTTACTTAGGAGTAACATATGTGCAGCAAACTTTCATCTCACCACCACCACTTGTAGGAAAATTCATTAATGAGCTGTTTTGGAACAAAGAGCAGAAAAGCCCATGAAGTACTAACGCAGAGGAAGGATGTGACAATTCAGTATTTTCAGGAATCTGAAGAAAAAATGTGATTCTATTCCATAACAATAGATATTTCACTAAAAAATTAACCAGACTAACTGAAGTTCTGCAGACTTTAAGTGAGATAATTTACTATGTGCTGTTATAAACATGACTGTGAAATACATACAAGCATGATCATCTAATTCTTCTACAATTTATTAATTTCCTTTGAAAATGACGCTAAAATAAGAAATGTAATTTAAGCATGCTGACAGCAAACTACTTACACAAGATTGGTACATAAATAGCTCTAATTCCCGCACTAACTTAAATTCATCAGTTTCCAATTTAATTTTCATATTAAAAAACAGTGGGGAGAATTGTTTTTAACTGTTTTGATTTTGTAACATGCAAACTAAATGCCTCAAATGAAAATTGGATAGCCATAGACAGATGTTGTCAGATGAAAATACTTACTCAACATCATTGCTTCAGTTTACTTCATGCATTTCATAAGGCTTTTTTATTTTTTAAATCAGATTCTGTTTCATAATGATACCATGGCCTTGTATCAAAGTCTTGTTATAAGGAATGCCTTAGAAGGAAAAACTGCATAATTGAAATTAAAGTTAATAAGGTTAAAAACTAAAACTTAAAGAGAAAAAAACTAAGTTGTACAACACTGAAAACCAGCCAAAATTTTTTTAAAATTCTAGATGCTGGAAGAAAGTTATGCTTTAAGTAGCATTCTACCCTACTCCATGGGAAGCACTAAAACATTGAAACAATCATCCCAGCAAGTAAAACTGTAAATACTTCATTTTTAATTTTGTTTATTTCAGCATTTAGACTGTTTTAGGAAACAGATTAATTAGACCAAAGCCTCACAAGATACCAGCAGATGAAAGATAAATTGTCACTTGGGCAACTATTTACCTTGAAAATTGTCAGCCAATTTTCTGGTCAAATTTAGAGTAGCTAAATTACTCTGGCATGACAAAGATGTCAGATTCCAGCAGGAGTGAAATGAAGTTGCCACCACACACAGCCAACCACTCCCACTCGCTATCAACTGGTCTAAGTTAGCAAGAGCCCTGACTCTAAGGTCAATGGCAGCAGAGGCCTCAAGTAGCTGTGGACACTCCTGCAGAAGAGGAGCTGGGGAGAAAGATGCAGAAATGAAGACCTCAGTTTTGGAGTGACACTTCAGTCAACTCCCGAAAGGAATCCCTTTGACTTTACTCCAGCTGTTGACCAACCTGGAAAACTGTCTGTAGGGCAGGGCTGGTTTTTTTCTATTTAAATAAATGAATCTTCCAGTTGAGTGTGTCTGAGTTGATAAGCAGCAAAGTCCATTCTCAAGCCAATGCTACTTTCTTTCAGGTCATTTGCTAGTGTCTTCAGGTGCTACTGCAATGGTCAAAAGTATATTAAAAAAAAAAATTATCCAGTATCCTATAACAAGTTATGCAACCTATCTAAGACCTGGTGAAATTGCCGTTTTTTCCCAGGAAATAACCTATCCCAAACTCATTCATTAATAAAATAGCAGAGACACTATTACAATTAGAATTTGATTAACATCATTGAACTTCAGCTGGACAATGGCCTGGGGAGCAGGGGGAAAATCCAGTAACTTAAAAATTTTTCCAAGCTGACAAAACTTACAGGATCAGAAACATGAAGGCCAAGTTGAATGAAAGCTTATTTCAGCTCCTGATAGTTTTCCAAAATAAACAGAAGGTTACATAAAATGTTTGAAGAAGAAATCTATATAAACATGCTAATAAAAAGCTCCACCCTTCTTGACCAGGCAAGTCACTAAAGAGTAATGTGAACTGTGCATGTAATGGCTCTTTTTGTTCTACACAACGCAGTATTTTATTACAAACTGCTAACAAAAGAAGTACACTACAAGAGAGCTTTCTCAGGTTTAATTTCCCCTCAAGACCAGAAGACTGAAGCCAAAACACAGGTGAGAAAGGCATCTCTCTACTAGTGCTTAATATAGAGATACTATTTGATACAGCCTTTTGCTAGGAAAGCAATGCTGAAGAGTTTCAGCTGTGACTAACCAATACCCTTCCCTTGGACACCACAACACTAAGCACAATGAGGAATAGGAGCTCTAATAAACATCCCGAGACAAAACAAGCTCAGCCAAGACTTTTCAGAACAAAATCACTGCACTCTATGTCTATGCATATGTATGCTTGGTAGAATGGACATTTTCCATTTCCATTACAAGCATCATTACTGGACATCTTTCAAAGAAAACTGTACATTTACGGGACAAAGCTATTAGCTTTGTTTTAGGGTTTCAATGGCTTTCCATTATGTAAACAAAAGGTAGAACCTAGGTAAAGACATTTTTTCCTCTCACACACTCACAAGCACATAAAGATGTCCTCTACTGCCTACCTGGGGAGAGAGCCTTGGAAGTACTTGTCTCACACAATGGGCTGTAACAAGGAAAATCTAAAACCTGGTTTTTGCAGCTATACTGCTAACAGAACAAAGTACCTTATTTGGACTTTGGGTAATTACCAGCCATCTCTGACACAAAACTAAGAATATGTTCTTTTTATTTTTGCCTCAGACAAATATTCTTAAATGAAAACAGAAAATACAGCCTGACTCTACTTGGTATGAAAGGAGCATTATGCTTCTTGGGGGAGAAAATAGAGGGAAACCCTTCCTATCTTCTTTCAAGGCTCACTGGTAGCTGGCAAAAAAAACAGGAATCAAGTAGCTTCACACCCTTTAACTTCTCTCATTCTGCTGTCCCTTCTTTTGGTTTAAAATGAAACTGTTCTTCTTTATTTGCAAAACTATATACTTTTGACTGAAAAAAAAACCCTATGATTTCACAATCTGCTTCTAATTGCAGATTGTATTTATTCTCCAACCTGAAAAAGGTTGGGAGGGGTTATAAATAAAAAGGGGAGGAACACCTCTGAAAAAGATTCTCTCAGACAAAATATCAGACACATATGGAAAAGACACTGAAAAACAATCAAGCTAATTCAGTCTGATTCTGTCAGAAGCAGTGTCACACTAATCATTACCGTGGAAAAGTGAGTTTCTTATAACATAAAGGAAGGACCAATGACATTCTCCTCAAATTTAGGGAATGGCAGTTTTAATACCTTCCAATCCATTTATTATTCCTAGACAAGTAGGAAAAATGTCACTATAAATGTCCACCTTAACTTTACTATAACCAGATATTTATAGCCATGCACTTCAGGTGATAGTTTCTGCTATTCACCTAGTACTTCTGCCTATTTGATCACATTTCACATATCCCATTTAGTCTCCTGCCTTCCCATGTGAAATTCCTTATAGGAGAATACAGTTAAAGAATGCTTGATGGAACTTCATTGCATTTTATTATTAACCACCATTGAAACACTCTTGAGAATGATCAACAGACAAATGATACACAGCATAAATCAGACTCAACTTCTTTCTCATGTGCCTTACTGGTTTGGAGCTTTTTTGCTTTCTTTCTCCTTTTCCTTTCTTATCCTTCTTCTCAAGCTTCTGCTACATTACTCCACAAGCAACACCATTAGCTACGTGATCCTATAACAAATATAAATCTCAGAAATAATCCTCCTTGTCTTAGCCAGAGAGCTAATAATAATTAGTAAAGGGCTCTTTTTCTGAGACTTAGATTCTGACATCTGAGTTTAGCTGTATTAACATGCAGAATATATGCTTTTTGTTACTGATGTCTATACTCTCAGAAGTAAAAATGTGTGGGAGACCAAACCAAGACTTCCAGTGGTCACTGTAAGCAGAACATTTAAGAATCAAGATCAGACAGAAGAGCAAATGCTGTGAGCAGAGCACATCCCTTTAGGGCTGCTGCCTGCAAGCCAATGAAGAGTAGGCTTATCTAGAGCTGAATAACTTTACTTGATGGTAAGTTCATAATACAGAAGTCAACTCCAAAACAAAATGAACTAAAAAAACATCCCAGCATATTGTTTTCAATCCAAATTTTAGATTTTAAATGGGAAAGCAAGCTTCTTGACATAGAACACAACAGTATCAGTAACTATATAGGTATTATAATCAGTAGTCTTTTGAAAAAAAATCTCAGATATTCTAGGTATGTTTCACTTAACATTGCATTCTTCTCATAAGCTTAAACAGACATACAATACAAATCATGCATGTTTTACTTAAATATTTATGCTTCAGTATCTTGATGAACCAGATGGCTGGACCACATGATCATAGTAAAACACTGATTCCCAAGCTACTTTGTGCAACAGTTCCCTCCCAAATAATGACTTCTACTGATCACTCTGCCTCTCATAACTAGCCTGGGCACAACCCAATAATGTGTTTAAATGGCTTCTGGCATAGCAAAATCTCCTGAACCACAATCACTTCTTATTCTTTTTGTTTAGGTAGTTATGCCCTGAAACTTGGAATGCACTGTATCAAATTTACCAAAAATAAACAGGCATGTTTAATTTTTTTCTCACACTAAGAAACACCTATTTTAAGAAAATACTATTTCTTCTCCACCAAGATAAAACACTGTGATACTTAAAATTAATGATTGTACTTTAAAACATCATGCAAGTAAGCAGTACTGAAAATTCAAACATATTCTTAAGCACAGCCTCCATTTTGATATTTGCATGCTTGTTTCACTGCTGCTTACACAAGTTATCATAGTGACACTGATAGTAAATCAGCAGGAAATTAATTTAACAAAAGAGCAGATGATTAACAGCACCCCGGGGGGGTCTGAAAATTTAAAGGGGAAAAAATTGCATAAACAGAAATATTTATATTTTCCATGGAAACTTCACCTATTCAGGACTGGGAAGAATGGGTATGTTAATGACACTGATGCCTTAGAAAAGTGGCAGCTGATAGCCAGATTTCTCCCTTTTCAGTTCAGTATACAGATCTCCTCCAGGGTAAGATCTTTAAGCACAAACACTGAAGTGCTGTTAACTAATATGACTACTTGGGAGTTACATGAGCTCAAACTAAAAGGAGTGAGGTAGGACTATGTTCTACAATTACAGTTTCTAATGGAACAGCAGTTTCAAATAAAATCTATCATCACCATGTTTAACCCACCATGTTTAACCCACCGTGTTTTGCAGCCTTCAATAGCAAGACAATAATGTTCTGATTATCGCCATTTGAACCAACAACATGCAGTAATAAAAAACAATCTTTTGCAAAAAGAGTAAAATAAATACCTGCAGGACTTCCAGCATTTTCTCCTTGATGCAGCTGAATACCAGCAGAATCTATAGAGTTTACTGTAACTGTCTGTAGATTTGGCAATTGAGCAGTGCTTAGACTAACTGGAGTTGATGTCAAAGCACCACCTGCTGCAACTTGACCAAGAGTGAGAGTCTGCACAGGGGTCAGAGTTATTTGTTGACCAGGCGCATTCTGAATTTGCAAGTTCTGCAAGTTCTGAACTCCTTGCACTTGAAATGTCTGCCAGGTTATCTGCCCAGAAGGGGTCACTGTTTGTGCCTGAATTAAGAAAGTTCCAGGATTCAGCTGCAGTTGAAGGTTTTGAAGAGCCTGTTGAGATATACTTTGACTGGCTTGAACACCGTGGATTGTCTGTTGCGCAATACCTTGTACAATCTGGGCTTGACTGGTTGGCTGCTGCGACTCTTGTAGCTGTATGTGTTGTACAATTGGCTGTGCTGTGGAGACCTGAATATTCTGAGCCTGCGTGTCATCAGAGACTGACGTCTGGATGTAATTTCCCTGAAGATCAGAACCATGAACTTGACCACTAGTTGTGGTCAAGTCATTTGCATTTTGTTCCAATATACTTGAACTGTCTATGGTAACGGGCAATTGCGATGAAGATGACGTTGGCACAAATAAGTCATTATCAGTGGCAGTTTCTGTAATTTCAGGAGAAACTTGCTCACCAGTCCTTTCAGAAGTATCTGAACTATCCATGGCCTGTCCGGTATTTATCAAGTGCCCATCTGCATTAATGCCTGCTGTCATGGTTTGAGAACCACTGCCAAGTCCCAGAGAATCTAGATCAACACTATTAATGGGTACAAAAGTAATATTTCCTGGCAGCCCAAGAGGGACGTTAGCAACCACTTGTGCTTGGCCAGGGTAAGATGAACCACCAATCGCAACTCCCTGAACCTGAACTTGACCAGACTGACCAGACAAGATATTTTGAATATTAGCTGAAGATGTTCCAGAGGCAATGATGGTTTGATTCGAGCCAGGAATGATCTGAATTTGACCAGTTTCTTGATTTATACTGCTATTATCAGAAGAGGCTGCAAAGCCAAGTTGAACCTGCTGACCATCCGCTGTCTGGATCTGGGGTATTACTTGGTATTGTACGTTAGACACTGTACCATTCGACGAATCTGATCCTGGTGCAACAGAAAAGATTTGTTGATTTTGCAAACTCTGAATAGGAAGGACATACTGCCCACTTGAAGTTACTGTGGCAGCACCTGGAATCTGTACTATATTACCAGCTTCGTCCTTTATAGTGGTAGGAGCTGCAGACAAGACCTCCCATCTGTTTGGAGCTCCGGCTAATTGCACAGAAGCCAAATCCCCTGTCTGAATAAAAAGAAAAAAGAAAACAAAAAATTAAAACAAGTGTCGTACATACTACGTGTTAAGACCAGTCATGCAATTTAACACTAGATATTGATACACTACTGGAAAACATGCAGTACAGCTCGCATGACCATCAGCAATTGGATCAAAACTATGAAATACAGATTTTACAAGCGATCTAATGCCTAAGTCAGGATAGCCAGCCTGTGGGTCGTGAGCTGCACGTTGCTCGCGAACATGTCACACGCAGCTCCTGTGTCATGGCTGTCAGGTGACCAGCAGCAGGGTTATTCTGGTGGCAGGGCTGCTGGGTAATCCAAACCCCTGGCTGTGGGAAGGAGGGAGCTGGCAGGGGCTGCTGGAGTTCTCATCACCAACTTACCCTGGGACTCAGAAACACTCTTTGCCCAGCTAGGCAACTAGTGCACAGAAGTGGAGGAATCGCTGTGAAGCCAGTGTTGCCTGTATCTCCTGGAGCTCCACTGCCTTTCAACTCTCTTTTATATTTGTGCATGTTGTGACTCCCAGCAGTACAGAGAATGTTAAGAAGGGATGTAGTCACACAGTTGGAAAGACAGGACAACCTCAGTTTGTTACACATAACACAAAGCTCTAGTATTTATAAGCTTGTAGGAGTTAGTTTTGCTAAGGAAGAAGACTTCTAGACTAAGAACTCTTCCGCTAAAATCATGTTTGGATTAGTCATATGCATCAGTTAGCAGGGGGGAGAAAAACCCTATCTTCATTAAGCTGGAACAATAGAAATGGCCAGCGTTTCAGAACAGACCCCAGATGCTTAAAGACCCTATTTTGCATTTGGTTTTTATTCAGTAAAGAAAAGGTAAATTGCACTTACCTTTCTTTACCAAAGCAAGCTTTTTCAGAATAGAGTATTAAGAATTAGATTTAACATCCTGCAATGCTTAGCACAGATTTGCATAGTCAACCAGCTTGGTATTTTAAGTAACCATCAACCTAAAAAATACGAAGTAAAGTTTCTCCTTATCTGTTTTACCCTACTACAGTAAACCAATGGAATAAGGTAATATTAGCAACATGTAACTAACTTGTTTTACAACCAATTCAGCTCTGTGAAACAAATCTAGTCTCTCCCACAGAGTCCAGACAAAGGAAAGCTCTGCTATGTCCTTCTGCACTCATCCTGCGATCACTCCAGGTAGGGAAGTTACCAGAACATATTGCAGCTTTTTTTTTCTGGTGCTGCATTCTGACTTCCTTCAGAACAAAACCAGGACATGCAAAATACCGCACACATCTAATTCTTTCCCAACATAGCACTGAGACCTAGCCAGTCTGAAAAAATCCTGTAGCATGCACCTGAGTGAATTTAGTCCACAGCATTAAATGGAAGGTCACTAGTTTCACATTTTCATCCTATTCCAGCCCATAAGACTACAAAATTTACATGTAAAGGAAAAATACCATATTGAAGTCTGAGTACTTATTAGAAGTATTTTTACTGTGCTTACCAAGCTTCATTTTCAATAAGGAAACACATATGGTTCCAAATTCTTCTCAACAATGGTAAAAATAATTATTGTACAAAAAAAAAAAAAAATAAAAAACCAACCACCAATGCTACCTTCTTCAGCCCTCAAAGACACAGACCATTGATCTTATTAAGAGTTGGACTCAGTGGTCCTTGGGGATCCTTTCCAACTCAAAATATTCTGGGGTTCCTAAGTGTGATTCATACTTTTTCAGGCAGTATATTAGTAAATAGATTCAGCATCACCAGAACAAAACTAATTTTATGGCCTTAATGCTTCACGGAAAAGAAACAGAAAAAGGAGAATGATAATTCTATTTTATTATTTTCTTTTCCTCTTATACTGAGCAACCATTCATCTAAAAAAAGATTTAAATTTTTTAGTCTTTCAAGCTCAAAACTTATAATAGTAGAAGAAACAACATGTAATATTCCATATTACATATCTTACCTAGAAGAAGGCAACAACTTCTATTTTCCTCTGCTACCACATTAGCTTTATACACTTGTGTTTAATACTGTTTACACATAGATACCAGTTGCTGAAGCACTGCTAAGAAATTTCATAACTACTCAATTCACAAGCATATAAATACCTATTAACTGAACGTTTCATAAAATATCAAAAGACCCACAGAAGTCATAGGTAAACATCAGTCAGAAAACACCAAAAGTAAATATGATTGTTACATGTTTAAAGTGTGTTATTATAAAATAAACGTATAATATAAAGTGCTGATAGCTGCTAGAACAAGAGAAAGGAAAAGTAATGTAAAGCATTATAAGTCTGATATAATTTCTCACTGACTCAAAACTATGTACAAGCAGATGTTGAAAGCCTAGGTTAAACTGGACTGATCTAATGCACAATAATATGTCTGTGTCTACTCATATGTAATATCCTCCACAGAAATACTTCAAAAGGAACCCATCTCCTTTGTGATATGGAATCTACTTACTTTACTTCTCTCCCAAAAGGCATGCTGATTTCCATTTTGGCATTTTCATGCTGGGCACACATCTCACCTTTTCATGTTCTCATGAAATTTTCCCTCAAATCCTGCTTTGTAATGATTTTAGCACAATAGAGCCACTCTTTTCGTAGATGCACTTGTTGGTCCATAGAGAAGTTCACCAACATAAAATGCCTGTTATTCACATTGCTCTTACAGCTGGCTATATCAGACACCACCAACTGAATCAAGTGGAGGGAAGAGCAAAATGAGGATGAAGCTATCAAGAAGCTATCTGGCAGCTATCAAAATTATTAGCATTAAAGCATGAAAAAAAGGTATGGTAAAGAGTATTTGAGGTTGATCTCTAATCTCAAATGGTCATCACCAGCCTGTTACAACAAGACTGACTGTTATGCTCTTTCACAAAGTCTGTTGAGACAAGACATTTCTTGGACTTCTTTTCCTACTAACTAAAGACTAATAACCTTTCTTTATGTCCTCAGGCAATTAAGCACTACAGTAGCAACTCAAAAGTTTTGCCACTGATATATGAGCAGCAGCATCTGCAGCACAGTTGCTTACTGAACTTTACATTCAAAATGCACCGGTTTGTTTGCTATCTCAGCCATCCGTGAAAATTATTTAGAGGGCAGAGATAAAGCAACAGTTTCCTTATCAAATGATACTCAGGCAGCAGTTATTTGGCATCTGTTCCTTTAAGAGAAGGCTGGACTGTTTCAATCCAAAGGTTCTGTTGCAAGAGGAAGGGAAAGGGATCTGAGGAAAGTTCAGCACTACTCAGCCAAGGAGGAGAGAACAGGAAGCAACAGGGAATTCACTGGAAACAGCATCAGGAAACAAGAAAAAGAGGAACAGAGCAAAGGGAGTAGCTGACACAAGGCATAGTAAGAATTAAAATCAAATGACATGTCCACCTGAAGAAAGGTCAAGTACCAACAAAGAGTGAAAGCAACAACCACTGTTCAGCCTGTCTTTGATTCTTTAACAGGTCTTGTATAATTTCCAGTGGGTAAAATAAAGAGATGTCTCTGAGAGAAAAGTCTCATCCCTGAAGAATCACGACCCATGATAAATAAAAATCTAGTAATTGACTTGTTCAATATATTTAGATAAAGTTACAGCAACATTGAGTCAAATGTGGAAGGAGATAAAGAAAAAAGATAAAATACCTTTCAGAAGTGATGTAAACCATACTGAATGATAGGACTTGATTAAAAAAATATATGCTTCACCAAAGTAAAATGGAGAGGAGGAAAGAGGAGAAACACTCCTGTAAGAACTGGTATCTGTTGCAGACACCTGCATCTCAATATGTCAAATTGGCACATGTCACTAGCCATCAGTATTTTATTATTAAAGTCTATCAAACATTTATCTGTGCTGGTGGACTGCTTTTCACTGCACTTTTTCAAAAGTCACTTTTGCCCCATTTAGTCCTGGAGCAAAAGCATCAGCCAAACAATCAGAGGTGGACAGATAATGAGTCATGAGCTCCTAAACATTTAAAAATCACACACCTAAAGAAGAAGATTGGACACTGTCTCATCCAAATTGTTGTTTTATGAAAGAGTTAGGGTTCTAATGCATGGGTTTAATAATACCATGTGTTTACCAAGCTACAGTAAACTATCTGTGCATTCTTAGGTCATTACAAATACAAGATAAAATGCACTTGCTTCAACTCTTTCATTAAAGCATGAGCTAATACATTCTATCTTGCATTTGCCATAGGTTAAAAACATGTTCAACATCAGTCACTGTGGTTCAGCTGACACAAAGCTGTTTATTAAGGCAAATTAATTCTGTTGCAGGTTTGAGCCTTCTGCCAATGAAGCCACTCAATTTAGAGAAATACTTTTGCCCAAATCAAGTGTTTGGAAAAACAAGGAGCATTTCAGGAAAAAAAAAGAATTATCTGGGGCTGCCTGAAAAATCTTATTTTAAAAGAAGCTCCAATCTGGTGAAATATATCTAAGTGTGTCTCAATTAAAGAATACCTACTTTTTTTGCTTGACATGGACAACTGGAGCCAAAACTTCAACAGTTTGTTATCAATCAGCAGAAGTTCAGAACTTGTCCAAGTTAAGACAATACAACATCCCTGACCTTAGTAGAAACAAGGAAGCTGAAGTACTAAGAAATGAGACATGGCAACATGTAACTTCTTTTGTTTATTAATTATTAAATCTATATATGTATATGAATCTCAATATAACTACATGCCAAACTAGCATTTGTTTTCTTCCTGCGTTCTACTGAGGTGCTGAAGGGTCTGTCAAATCACAAAGAGAACAAGAAAGAGGACCTGGGATCAGTCAGCCTCAACTTGATCTTTGGGAAGGCAATGGAGAAAATAACCTTGAAAATAACTTTGAAAAAATTAACCTTCAAATAACCTTGAGGGGAAAAAAATAAGTAGCGCTCAGAAGTAGTCAGCCTACACTTAGGAAGGCGAAATAATGCTGAAATAACTAACCTCACAATGCCCTATGGTGAGAACACTAGCTTGGTAGGTGGGGTTAGGCAAGGCATTTTATTTATCACTACATTAGTCAAGCTTTTGACCCTTCCTCCATAACATAAGGAAAAGCCCCTTTTTCTATATCATATGGGTTATCAAACAGTGAAACATGCTGCCCAGAGAAAGAGTGGAGTCTTTATCTTTGGAGGTATTCAAACCCACTGGACACAGCTCTGAACAACTTCTTCTCACTGATTCTACTTTGAGCAAGAAGGGGCAGACCAGACATTCTCCAAACATCCTTACTAGCCTCAACTTTCTATGAAATCTTAAGACTTCTTACTAATGTTTAATATTAGAGAACTTTTTTGTCTATGCTGTTTTTAAATATGGAAATGTTTTAAACTATACATTTTCTTACTTTCTCCAAAACTATTAGGAGTAATAAAACAAAATGTTTTAAGAACATCCCTAAAGCGCTTTCTCCTAAAAGAACTTCAACACTTGGTTCTGATCTAGCATTGGAAAGACATAACTGGATTACAAAAACAAAGAACATTTTAAAAGATGAGCTTCTGGACAGCAACAAGATAAATATACTGTTAGCCATCACAGTCTAGTGAAACTTCTTTGTTTTGCACAAGTAGAGAATAGAGAGAAGCAAGACAATTCCAGGCAGACTTTTCTATGGTGGCTGATGCATCTGTTCACATCCAGAAACCCAGCATCAGGAAGATATCTTATCAACCACAAAAGCGAAAATGGATGTCAGAATAATTCTGAACTTCCTCAAAATGATCACACAGGCCAGAAAACCAAGTAGTACTGTTAACTCTGACACATGGCATTCCTGCATATTTTTGCCTAGTGGAAAACATGAAATTTAAAATGCCTTCCTCTTTCTCCATCCTGTCAGCACTATTCCTATTTCCCCCTAAACTGAGTTTAAACTACGTGCACTCAGATGGTTAATCTTCTGAGGCATTAACCAACTAGAATTCCAGACTTTCATTAAGTTCTGTGAAGCGCTGATGCTCAATTCTAAAGCTCAAGATATGCCAAAGCAGTCTTAAAACACTCTGACCTTTACTTGTAAAAGATACACCAAAATCCTTTGCCTAGAGCACAGAAATTATACTCATCTTCCCCACATATGCTAATTATTAACCTGTCCAAATGTTTTCCACATCTTGTTGGTAAGCAACAACACAAATAAATGATATAAATCATTCCTCCAACCATTTTTTCTTCTTTTTTTTAAAGACCAGCGAATCAGTGCAGCCCACTTCACACAAGATGCAACTACACACCTCAGCTGGGGCGGTCAGCTGACAGCTCCCATTCTGTAGCAGCTGTCAGAGCCAACAGTTTTCTCAGCCAGCAAGCCACTCTTCCCGATTCACCTGCCTTCCAGACCTCCCCTAAACCTCCCATCAGTCTTGCACCATATCCTCACCTGTCCAGTCCCACCCAGCACAACGATAAGAAGGGCCCTTGGAGCATGAGAGTTCCAAACCAGACTTTAGCTTTGTGTTACAATGAAGTAAGAAAACATAAACAACTGGTTATCATCTCAGCTTTGTAGCTTTTTAAACAATCACCTGATCATGCTACAACCATACAGCTGACCATCAAGGCTCTGCTTGACCTAACTCTGTCTGCTCTTTTGTTTCCTTCCTTATGAATAGCTTTATCGTCTTCTGCTTTGCTTCTCATTTTCACCTAATGCTAAAATCTTTGCAGATGTTTAAACTGGAATGAAACTAGAGTATTTATAACTAAACAAAAAAAAAAAGTAAAATTATTAGTCAAAGATAAACAATGAAAAAGCAAGACCCAAACTAAAACTTCTCAGATTTTAAGCTCCCAAGAGAGAGAAAGACATCCTGAGAGGCCAAAACATGAGCCTTCATTCTAGGTCTGGCTATAGCACACACCATCCCAGCAAGGCTCTCACACAAACTAGCAGGCAGCAATACTCAAGGCAAAGCTCCCACAGCAAGTGTTTGAGCCAGCGGTGGATGTAGCAGTATGGCAACCCAGGAAAAGATTCTCAGGTAAGCAAGCCACAAACTCAAGGCCATCTATGTTAATATCAAACACCATCAGGCAACCTACTGGTGTTGGTTGATCATTAGGCAGAGTAAATCACAGTGTC
Source organism: Bombycilla garrulus (assembly GCA_013400315.1). Classification (NCBI taxonomy): domain Eukaryota; kingdom Metazoa; phylum Chordata; class Aves; order Passeriformes; family Bombycillidae; genus Bombycilla; species Bombycilla garrulus. The sequence goes on from VXBU01000886.1 coordinate 825,824, forward strand.
AAAGCTGAAAGACTGCAATCTCCATCAATGCACAAAGACAAGATCAGCAGTAATGCCTGCTAGCACCTCTCACCCAGAAGGAAATACAGTTCCAACCTGTGCTGGTTTGAAAGCA
>VXBU01000887.1:0-142302 GCA_013400315.1 Bombycilla garrulus
GAACTGGGAGAGATCGCTCATCAGATACCATCATGGGCAAAACAGCTACTACCCAGTGCAGTGCATATCAACTTAGAGATACACACTGAATTTATTACTAACAAAATCAGAGCAGGACAAGAAATAAAATAAGAACCTTGAAAACACCTTCCCCTTGTTAGAAATTAACTAACTTTTAGATACAATTAAATGGGGACAAAGTTTTGTCCAAGCAAAAGAAAAGTGTTCATTAGTAACGATTTAACTGATCTGGGTGTGTACCTCTCTCCCCGACAGCCGAACACACAGAGCCTCCAACAAAATGGCTACAAAATGCCCCCTTTTCTCATCCGGGGGGCAGTCCCTGACCCCTTGCCCATTGGCTGTGTACTCAAGAGCTTGCATTCTCTCCCGACCACCTACTTTTCTGTCCCCTCCCCTCTCCTCATACTTCCTTTTGGTCCTTCAACTCTGCCCCTCTCCCAGCTCTCAGCAACACCCAACAAACCTACCAGAACAGATCCAAACCACAAACAACACCACACAGAACCAGCAACTTTCACTCTTTCACTCAACCTTTTGGCTTCAGCAAAATATTACCTCATCTCGCACACCCTCACCCTTCCCTCCTTCCCACCAACACTGCAGGGAGACAGGGAACGGGGGTTTTGGTCAGTTCATCACCTGTAGTTTCTCCCACTGCCCAGGGAGAGGAGTTGTTCCCCTGCTGCACTGTGGGCTCCCTCCCACAGGAATCTGTTCTTCACTAACTTCTCCAGCATGAGTCTATCTCACAAGCTGCAGTCCTCCCCAAACTGCTGCAGCATGAGTCCATCCCATGGGCAACAGTTCATCCCCAAACTGCTGCAGCATGGGTCACTCTGCCATGGGGGGCAGTCCTTCAAGGACAGGTTGCTTCAGTACAGGAGCAGGACCCCTCTCTCCACGGGTCTCCCACAGGGTCACAGCCTCCTCTCAGGCACCCAGCTGCTCCAGTGTGGGGCTCCTCCACAGGCTGCAGGTGGATTTCTTACATCCCCATGGATTTCCATGCCCTGCAGGAGCCGAGCTCCTTCACCATGGCCATCACCACGGGCTGCAGAGGAATCCCAGCTCTGGTGCTGGAGCACCTCCTCCCCCTCCTTCTGCACTAACCTTGGTGTTTGTAGAGTTTTTCTTACATGTTCTCACTCCACCCTTTTCCAGCCACAATTTCAACTGCACAACAGCTTTCTATTTGTCTCTCTTCTTAAACATGTTATTGCAGAGGTGTTACTGCCATTTCTAGTTGGCTCAGCCTTGGCCAGTGCACATCCATCTTTGGTGCTGCCAGGGATTGGCTCTGCTGGACATGGAGAAAGCTTCAGGCTCACAGAAGCCACCCTTGTGGCCCCTCCCCCCTCAAAACACAGGCCATGCAAACCCAATACACCCAGGAATAGGGTTCAGGTGATTATCTCTGGCCTCGCCTCTTCCTCCTGTTGTGAGGGCTCTGCTTCCTCTTAATCCCTCACTAAGTGAGCTGATTTGGTCTTGGATTTCTTCTTTTGTTTAGGGGCAACTACTACTGGCACGGGTGGTTCCTCTGGTTCAACTGCAAATCAGGCCACAGTGCCTGTAGGGCTGTTTCCTCCTCTTTCCCCTGAGGGTGCTGTCTAGTATTGAACTGTGTCCACTAAAGAGTAGCCAGGGCACAGCACACTGCAATAAGTTGCCCCCTTTCTTGAGCTGCCACAGCATACTCCTTGCAAGTATTCTGTCACTTCAACAGGGTTCTCTAGCTGTTCAGGGATGAACTCCCAAGCCACTGGAGCAGAAAATTAAAAAAAAAAAAAAAATCTCATTTTTTGCCACATTTTATGCCACTCATGACTGTCCACCCTTGGGTCAGATCTTTGAATGAACTTCCTAGAAATGTCTGTACTCTAAACATGGTATGGACTGAGGAGACCAGTGAGACTTAGCAACAAGATCAAGCTTTCCTTAACATCCAAGGAAAATTCAAAATTCTCAAAAGCTGTTGTAACAGCTGAAGGAGGAGAAGGATGTGAAAGACTGGGGAAAATCATCCTCCCCTGTTCCCTCTACAGACTGAGTATGATTATTTATAGACTCTCAAAGACAGTGCCCAAAGTAAAGGTAGGAGAGCAGCACTGAATACACTTTGAAAATTATAGACTGATATCCCTTAATACAGCAAAAAAAAGCAACCCCAATCCTGCTCCCTGCTCTGAGAAAGAACATCACATATAGGAATATAGGGGAATATGGGAATACAGGGTTAGGTACCACAACCTCATGAACAGACAAGCAACATTGTGACCAGTGGGTCTGGAATTAATGCAACAAATGCTTAGATTGAATTTGTTTCCAAGCTGCTCTGGACAGATCTGTTGTTACCTCAACCCTTCGTGCCACACACTGGGTACCAAATAAGGCTGTCCTGGTTTAGGAACGGTACTTCCCAATTTAGTGCTCCCACTGAGACTCTCCAAACTAGGTGCCACTCACTCACTCCTCCATCTCCCTCCTCCCACCCCTTAAAATGGATGGAGAGGAAAATCGGAGGCACAAAAGGCAAAGACGGCGAAGATCACAGGTTGAGATAAGAAGCAAGTTATTGGAAACAGCTGTGAGATAAGAATTTGACCAATACTAATGACAGAGAGTACGAGAATCACACGGAACTCCTCACCAATAGGCAATACCCGACCACTCCCTCTGCCACAATGTTTGACCAGCAGGGACCCCTTTCTCCCCAGAAGAGACTCCCTTCCTGCAGAAATGATGTGAGATGTTACAGAATAACCTCCAGGTCCTAGTCATGCCTCCTCCTGGCTACTGCAAAAGCTAACCCTTTCCTGGCCGGAACCAGGACACCTGAGAATGGTGTTTTGTTCAGAAGATGCAGCCTAGAAGCCAAGCTGGTGTCAGGGCAATGCAGAATGTTTTGCCGTCGCAGTCAATACTAGAAAATGTAAGATGAACCACGCTTGGTCAGCGCATGAGTCCTTAAACACTGTATCCAGCAATGCCAATACCCTATATTTCATAGGACAGTGGCAGCCTCTGAGGTACATGCAGTCATTTCTGTGGTGTGGAAGTTGGGAAAAGGAAGCCTCTTCCCTATCCCATTACAAAATTACACACATATATGGATAGTGGCTCATTTGACCGTGTTGAACCATCAGAGATAAGTGTAGAAATATACTTTTTCCTGTCTTAGGTTTTTGTTCTGAATTTTTATTTTGTCTGGAGTTTTTTTCCCTTTTCAGAATTGTGAATTTGCTTCATTTGAAGAGTTGGTTTCGTATGCTTTAGCATATGTAATTTGATGATGTAACTAAATTCTAAAAATGGGAAGTTTCTTTTGCATGCCTTATAATTAATTTTTTCGTCAAAGCTCATGTAATTTACAAAGTATGCAGTTGTTGGAATTAATTTTAAAAAGGCTGCTAGAATTCAAGAAATAGTGTCAAATGTTTTGTTGGTATAAGCAGCACAGTTAAATTACTTTTGCTTACATCAGATATCCCAGTTGTGGATTGACTGTTTTTGTCTAAAATGTACATTCAGCTCTCTTTTGGTCTTCATTTTTGAAATGTCATTTTTGCTTCGCTCATTTGAATGTCTCTTAATGAAAGAAACAGTAATAGCCTCAGCCTCACTGCAGTAGAGTTAAGCTGCTAATAGGAATTCAGTTTTCCTGAGTTCCATTTGTTACCTGCCTGCAGTAGAAACAGATGAATTCTGACAAAAGAAATTCAATCTATGAAGTTTTCACTGCTCACTTTCCCATCTTGTCAGATTGCTCATGTCTCCTAGTAACAGTTTATTTTCATAGAACCAATGCACAATTTATGTTACTGTTTGGGTCCTACTTGCCTAAAGTATGTGGTTACTGTAAAATGATTAGTTGTGTTTGTCCTGAGGTTTTTTTTCATGCTTTGATTCTAGATGCTTTTGTTGAAACTGTTTTTAAAGGGTCTTATCTTGAGCCAAAAAAATATAATCCTTTTAATCCATGAACTAGACTACTACTTTTTACTTGGCCCTAATACAAAGCAAGGAATCTTGGTACAGAATCTTGGTTATTAACATCTATCCTCTGTGTATGTAACTGATGGTTTTACATCATCTTAGCATGCTTTTTAACACCTCGCTTGAATAAGCCTGGTATTGATGTGAAACTCTGCCACTGCTGGGTGGCTGAGCCGAGGTGGAGCAGTGAACAGAATCTCTGTGGGAAATGGCTCAGTGGCCTGTCAGGTGCATATCACAGGTCTCTTCACCATTTCAGCCTAGAAAGCTCTTTGTGTTTTAGAGTTTAAAAGCCGATTTCTTTACAGGTTAACTTTCTCAGGCATATTTACTAAAGGAGAAGACTACTGCATTTCCAAACAGCTAGCTTGTTTCATGTTTCCTGAATGACCCAAAATGATTTTTTAATTGTTAGCATGTATTTGTATTCTGGTCCAGATGATAACCATAGTTTTGTCTTTCATTGAAGAACATATACATTCTGTTCTGTTACAATGTATTTTTTGAATTTTTTAAAAAAATCAATAAATACTCATATGATGTTTCATTTGTAAATGTAAACAATGTTTTTTGCTTATTTGAGTGGTTTTCTTGAAACTGCTTTAGCTGCAGGTGACATGTCTTTAAAACACATTTATTTAACTTAAATTCCTCTAAACTGTTTGTATATTATCTCAGCCATGTTCTATTGTAAGCCCTTAACATTTAGTTATTGGGACCAATGTATAGTTAAGTAGTAAAAAATTGCATTTTCATTCTTTATGATTTATTATTCTAAAGACATTTGTAATTGATTAGCAGCAGCTCAGTGTCACTGAAGAACAGGTGTTTAGCTTGGATACTTTCAAAGGTCAGGCTTCAAATTACCTGTGATAATTAAACACAAATTCTTCAAGCAAGCCTTTACAAACTCTGAATAAAGCATTTTAGTGCTTGCTTCGTATTTATGAATACTATCTACCAGTTAATTGTTTTGCAGACTTTGCCTGGATATTGTTTAAAGGAAAATTGAGCTCTGGTAAAATTGTTATTTTTAAGCGACTATGTGGTATTTTGTCTATTGTTCTGTAACCAGACTAGGAAAGTTACAGTTATTTCTGCTGACCATTTAAGTGCAGTAAATTATTCAGAGAATTTGTTGAAATGGAAACATTTAGAGAAGCTGTTTACGCATGTATAACTTGAGCCTCCAGTTTTTACTGAAGCAAAATGCAAGCTGCAGGTAGTCCAGTAGGAAATTCCACTGTGAATTTCCACAAAGCAAAGATCATAAAAAATGTAAAACGCCAGGACTGAGTGCCCACAATCAGTCCCAATACGTGGCTGTAGGCACATTTGGCTTGAGGCATTGGCAGGGCTTGGAGCTCTTAACTTTTCCTCCGTAGTGGCTCCAAAACAAAACCTCACACAGGATATAGTTTCTATGTGATGTTCTCTCCTTCGATTGCAATGGTTACACTATTTTCTTTTCCCCTCCACATTTGTTTACTCATTAACCGTTCCATTTTATACATGGATATACTTAAATGTTTTATTGTGTGGCATTTCTAAATGTTTCTTCTTTCCCCAATGGCACTCATTTCTGAATGATTGCACGCACAGGAGAGGTCCTGCTGGATGCTCTAGAGTCAGGTTTACTTGTGGCTCATACATTCCAGTGCATGGGTTTGAATTGTTGGCAGGACTAGACTGAAATTAAATTTCTGCACTTGTGTTAGGGTTGACACTGAGCTCAAACCTTTCTCTACAGTGGCCTTAAACAAAACAAAACACTTTGTGGAGGTTGGATTTGGAAATCAGTGTAAAAGTGCTTGGATCTCACTGCTGAGGTATGCATGTGAGCAGAATTTCAAGGAAATTCCACTCTCAATGGATTTCAAGGAAAGAGCTATAGTTTTGGTTGATACATAATTGATGATTTCTCTGAGCAGGTCAGATTTAAAAAACACCCACATACCATTTTCAAAATTGACACAGGCTCTATGGATGCTAATAGGAAGTCATTTAAAGCTGTAAAATCATCTAAAATGGTAGAAGCTGCTTGGGATTTTCATAAAACCTGTGCAGATTAGGTACCTGACCTCCACTTCACTTGCTAATTGGGGCACCCTACGTACTGTTTTGCAAACTTGGGCTATTTATTGACTTTTTTGTAGGGAACGGTTCTATGCACTGAATCTATTATAATGAAATAGTCGTAGTCTAGTGTTAGTTGCCAGAGAGAATGTATTTTCAAAGCTCCCTGCAAATGAATTAATCAAAAGGTTTGTTTTAGCAAATCTCCAGGTAAAACCAAAGAGTGAAAATGCAGCAAGTGCTAAAAACAAGAATGTAAGTCCAGATTATACTGTTCTGTCCTTGAATGTATTGGCTGTGGACACAATTTGTGGCCACTGTCAGCTTGGGACTGGAATCCCAGAAAATGGGCTAGTGCTGAAGAATACAAAAGTCTCATCACTTGTTCAAAGTAGGAAACCCAAATAATAATTAAAGCAAGCTTTTGAAATTACAGCATCAGGCTTCTTGGCATCATTAATGTAAAACATATTTGAAAGCTATGTCAGAAAAATGTTTTTAAATACGTGGTTCTTTGAAGATACTATCTCCAAAAATCAGAAAAAAATAGGATAATAAAAAGTGAAGATGTTTGTAGGATTGTGTTAGAGAAGAATACTTTTGAAACAAGACTGCTAAAGACAATATTTATGTGCCCACCTTTGGCATCAAGACCCCCTATACTTCTATGTATGTAACTGTACATCTAGCCCCTTCCCTCCCCACACCCCCAGAACCATTGGAGACTTCTTTCCCAGCAGGATTGACCAGACTGCAAATATTAGGGAAATTTTTCTAAAATAGCAGTATACAGTCAGGCCCAGAGAGAACTGTGATCAGCTGATTTGCCTTAGTGTTAACACTCAAAGGGTAGTGGGAATTATTTAATTTACAATAAGCGATTACTTACTCTTTATCCCCCTTCAAGCAGCTTGAGAGTGACTGTGCTGCCATATTTTATCATATATTACTGCTTCTGTAAAACCAGCAGTGGATTTGGGCTTCTGGTGCCTGAGATCTTCGTCAGGCGTACCATCACTGTTTCTGCTCATTGGTCAGATCAGTTTTTGTAAAATGATGCGTGGAATGATGTTGTGCTCTGTCTTCAACAGAAGTATTAAAGCCTGGCCTTTGGCAGAACGGTATTACCTCCTGTGTGCTTGTACTGTGCCATGCTCAATGGCCAGTACAATAATCTCAACAGCAATGTTTGTCTCTTACCCTCAGGGAGTATAAACACCTTTAGAAATGGTTGACAAAGCCCTCATTATCTCACTTTCTGTGTCTTCTGAAAGCTGTGGGGGTTTTTTCTAATGGGAGGTTTGCACTTTCACCAATTACCAAACTATTGCCTGATGTTTCCGATTACTATAGGCTTTTGTTGTGGGTTAACTCTGGTGGGCAGCTTAAGCCCCACACAGCTGCTCACTCTCTCCCCCCTGGTGGGATAAGGGAAAGAATCAGAAGGGCATGAGTGATAAAACTCAGGAGTTGAGATGAAGACAAAAGCTGTGTGTGCAAGCAAAGCAAAACAAGGAATTCATTCACCACTTCCTGTGGGCAGGCAGATGTTTGGCCATCTCCTGAAAGTAGGGCTCCATCACGTGTGACGGTGGCTTGGGAACACAAGTGCCATAATGCTGAATGTCCCCCCTCCTCCTCTCCCCAGTTTTTACCACTGAGCAGGATGGCATAGGAGTGGGATTTCCCTTTGGTCAGTTGGGATCAGCTGTCCTGGCTGTATCCTCTCCCAGCTCCTTGTGCACCCCCAGACTGCTCACTGATGAGACGGGGTGAGGAGCAGAAAAGGCCTTGATGCTGTGCAAACCCTGCTCAGCAACAGCTAAAAATACCAGTATGTTATCAACAGTGTTTTGGTCACAAATCCAAAACTTAGCACTATACATGCTTTTATAAAGCAAATTAGCTCCATCCCAGACAAAACCAGTGTAATCTCCACCCTTTATTCCACGCTGTTGATACTGTGCTCAGGTCCCACATTATCCAATAGATTTCCCCTCATTAACCACCTCCTCTTTCCCATCCTGGGATATATACATGGAAATTATTACCTTAGTCTGTGGATCAGCCCTTTAGAAGTCCACAAAATGTCCATTGAGTCCATTTAGTCCATGTGTATTCAATCTTTTATTCAATGAATTCACTCAGGACAGGAGAGCTGGTGTGAGGCATGGAGTCACTGGGCACCAAAGATGGCTCAGGTTGGGTCACTGCTGCACTTTCACATCTTGTGAGGCTTGTTCTCCTTTGGTTCAGATGGTTCTTGCTGCGCTAATTTCCATAGCATGCAGCTCACATCCTGGGTTACAACAATTTAAAGGTGTTTCCATTACAATCTTCAGGTCTCATCCCTTTGGACTAGACCATAGGATTTAGCATTGCAATGAACTCCTCCCCTTTGTCCCTCCTCCAGTTTGAGATTACACAAAGGCCCACAGTCCACGTGGGGCAGTGTGGACTTGTCTACAGACCACCATCCTTCAGGGATGTAGCTGCTCCAGAATGACAATACCCGTAGGTCACTCTCCCTTCAGGGAGCATATACCTGCTCTAGTGTAGACTTCTCCATGCCCAGGTATGTTTTGAATTTAGCCACAGTCACAGTCCTGAGAAGTTGAGTTCCAGCCTGTCCAGCACAGGAATGGCAGCAGTGCCCTGGCTGTCTGCCAGCCCATTCCTGTTATCAGTATGTTCCCAGGCAGAGCAGATAAGGAGATGGGAAACAGCAGAAGCAAAAAACAGTCACTAGCGAGCACTGGTTACTCATCTACATCCAGGCAAGCAAGCCCCGTGGCAAGCACAGGAGCCTGACCATTAATAGCTAAACAGATATAAATTTGGTATAGCATACTCTGATCAAATCAGTTGTTACCTCTAAGCCCTCATATCCCACACTGGGTGCCAGCAGGGATTGTTACAGGTATGCCCTGGTGGGCAGCTCAGCTCCATGCAGCTCCTCTTACTCTCTTTCAGTGGGATATGGGAGAACAACCAGTAGGGTAAAAGTGCAAAAACTCGAGGGTTAAGATATAGACTGTTTAATAAGGAAAACAAGAGCCACGCATGCAAGTAAAGTAAAACAAATCATTCATTCATCACTTCCCCTGGGCAGAGAGGTGTTCAGCCATCCCCAGGAAAGCAGGGCTGCATTACACGTAACAGTGACTTGTGAAGACAAACACCATCACTCCAAACACCCCCACCCTCCTTGTTCCCCCAGCTTTGTATGCTGAGCGTGATGCCATATGGTGTGGGACATCCCTTTGCTCAGTTGGGGTCAGCTGTCCTGGGTGTGTCCCCTCCTGGCTTCTTGCCCTTCCCCAGCCTTCTTGCTGGTGGGGTGGTGTGAGAAGCAGAAAAGCCCTTGATGTTGTGTGAGCACTGCTCAGCAATAAGTATCTGTGTGTTACCCACACTTCTGGTCACAAAGCCAAAACATAGCACTAAACAAGCTACTATGAAGCAAAGTAGCTCCATCCCAGTCAGAATTGGTACAGCTTTTTATGATTCAGTAACGTCTTTGCCACTGTGTGCCACCAGGCAGAAGTCAGGAAATAGGAAAGCTCCTTTTATCCATGTGAACTTACAGTAATTGTGCTTGGAAGAAGACTTACACGTTTTTGTCAGGTTATTTCCTACAAAAGTTACTCATTTATTCAAAACAGCTGCTATTTTTTGTTGTATTTAAAGGAAAAAAGGTTTTCTCCAACAATTACCGCAAGTCAGGCAAGATTTTATTGACAATTTTAGGGACATCTCTGATTTGCACAACTCCAGGCTACCTGATAATTGAGAGTCTTTACTTGGCTCTCAGAAACTTGCAGGTGTCCTGCTACTGAAAATAAATTTGACATCAAATACCTGTGTTATGTAGGAAAGGACTTCTAGGTCTCCAAGCCTTGATTTATACATGACTAGCCAAAGGAAAGGAAATATGTTGGGAATGTGAAATAGAGGGAGAGATAAAACAGAACAAGATGATAGCATAAATTGATCTTCAGAGAGAGCCTCATGTAAAAACCAAAGCACCTGGACTTCATTGCATTCTGGTTTATAGGTTTTCTTAATCACCTAACTTCTGAGGGAAGGTAGGTAGTACCACAGTTGATGGCAGTGACTCAAGGTAGATCTACAAGAAGTGGTTTTATAGTTTCCATTTATTTCAGAAATGATTCTGTGGACTACAGACCATCTAGTTCATATTATCCTATTTTTGACCTTAAAGGAAGTCAAAATGGTGGTAGCATTCTGCAAAAAGATAAACATAGAAATCATTCTCATATGGGTTTCCATAGGAAAGGTATGCAATGTGGAAACACAGCCAATTTGTTCACAGAGCATACTGCAGGAGGTAGTATTTGCTGCAGCAAGAGTGTTTCCAAATTGACTCATGAGTATGCAGAATTAGGAAAACAAATGCAAATCTAGCACAAGCTATGCAACTAGCTGGCTTCTGGCCAGAATTCAGTCTAAACTAGATTTCTTCTGTTCTGGCCATCGTTGCCTCTCTCCCTGTTTCAAACCCTTTATTCAACACTGCTGAAATTTTGCTCTTCTTGTCTCCAGAAACAGCCAGGTGCCTCTTTTTTTTGTTTCAATTTCTGAAATGAAAGAAGGTAAACAGAGAATAACTGGCTACTGGTAGTGTGTGGGTCCTCAGGTGTGGTGTGGATGTCACCTTGGTAACATTTTAGCTTGTCTGCTTGGCATCTTGCAAATAATAGTTTGAAATCCTCCCACATATCCCTGCATGTAACTTGGTCTGTGGAAAAAATGTGAGTTATATTTTGATAGCCAATTTTAGAATTTAGGGGATTTGTGTATGAGAAAGTTTAAAAGCTATCAGGATCTCTCAAAATACTGCAGCCAGCACTAAACGCACTGGACTGCATTCTCTGCCAAAATCTTTTTCAGTAAATCCTAATGTGACTTGATAACTTAGCTACAGACCTTGGCTTGGAATAGAGCCCATACTTTGAAAGACTGGAAGTTTCAGTTGGCAAAAATGTGAAGGTGCAGTGGTGAATTCATAGCAGACTAGGGTTTAGTTTTAATTATAGTAAGGGAATTCAGTTCTTAAGAAAAAACCCTTAAAAAGTGAAGCAACAAGAAAAGGTAAAGAAGAGAAAGGAGACGTTAGAGTTTATTCCCCTCTTTGTGACTGAAGCTGAGGCTTTCAGAAAAGGTTTATTTGGCTATCTTCTCCTTCAGTCTCATTTAAAACTGAAAGCACAACGGAGCAGGGTAATTTTCGGAAGTAAAATGGTTGTTTCTTGTTTTAATTAAAGAAGGATGGTTCTTTATGCATCTTGCCCTATTTCTAGGTTAGTGCACAACATCCCTGTCTGTACCAGCATCAGATTTCTTAGCCAATTCAGGCAGCTGATTTTCTATTCACAGTTTCACTGTGATCCTGTTCTCCCTTCATTAACGCAGCGTTTGGGGCTTTCACACGTGGTTTGTAAACAGAGAATCATTAATGTTTGCTTCTCTCTTCACTTTAGTGACAACCTTCATCCTGAAAAAAGAGTGTCCTTGAGAACATATTTCCATTCATGCTGTTGCTAGAAAGTTGTTTTAAATCCGAGCAATTTTGTCTTTCCAAACTAACCAAGTTCCTCTCACGTTGTCAGTTGTTCAGGTTGATACCCAAGACACAGGCTCCTTCACTAATGCTCCATACCATGCTCATTCTCTGAGTATGTTATTAGCAAAACACACGCTCTCACCTCCCTCCTACTTTTTAGGCCATGTGATGAAAACAATTTTTTCATGTTTCCTTTGACTGAATTATAAAATTAATTGAAGCTACTCTCTGGAAACACAGTATTTACCTGTTAAATAGGTGTATGGCAAACAAGTTGTTGCAAAAAACCATGCAAAAACCATGTCAGCTATAATTTACATTATTTTGTAGGGCTTTGCATTGTGGTAATTTCTGGATAATTAATTTATTATTTTTTATAATGTTTTTATTATTCATTTGGGGCGAGGCTTGTATTTAGTGTTTAAAATCACTGTAGTTAAGCTACTCCCTCCTATGTTGACAAAAAAATACCTATCTTACTTATAGAATAGAGGAAGAGAACAGGGTAGCCAGGTAGTTTTCGATGCAAGTGTGATTTTTTTTTTTTTAATAGAAAATCCCATCTCCTGACTTCAGCTTTCCCATCAGAAAAACACATCTCTGCACCTCTCAGTGCCAGCCTTTGTAAACATAATTGCTCACTTTGTATGTGCTGCACAGGGGCACTGTCTTTATGAATACATACCTGGGTTAAGGTTTAACAGATGGAAGGTGAGCAGTAAGCACCTTACTGCACTGATTATCCTCTATGCTATGATGGCAGCTGATTTCTCTTTTGTGAAACCAAACCACATCTAGAGGTTGGACAGAGCTGGGTCTGCCTTGCTTGACTGAGCATAATATATGGCTCGACCTTCCAGTTCTCATGAATCACTGAAACAGGAGCTCTGAATTCAGAGGATATCTAAATAGCAGGAAAAAACCCTGTAGGAGCTTCTTCGAAAAAACTCTGTACAAGCTTCTTTGGCTCAGACTTGCTTTGCATTTAGCAGATATTTTATATATTCTCTTTGGAAATGGTATCAAATAATTTTTTTCCTATTACTTGTAGTTTTTTGTAGATGTCAGGATGCCTTACTGTAGTCAGGAGCCTGAAATACTGCCGCAGTAACCTGTGACAATGCCTTTAGTCTGCTTGTTGTTGCCTATTTATGGTGCACTAATGGTTTATTCTGTAGTCGAAACCCTAGGACTGTATTTTAATGAAGATTTAAGGCTATGATACAGCTGCTATTCAAACTGTGTGAGAGAGGCATGTTGGAATAGCTCAAGATTTACTGCTGAACTGTCAGTCTTTAAGCTACCAAGTGTCTTTACCCTTTGGTGCAGTAGCTACGGTGGAAACTGCACCCACTGCTGTGAGGCAGACACGGCGATTAATGAACCTGAGGCGCACTAATCAAACATATGTTTTCTTGGCACCATGATTGTGTTATATATCACATCCCAATGTACAGGCCTTTATCTTTCCTTAATGATCTAGCAAGGGGGCTTTTTTAAATGTGGGTGTTTTTCATGCGCTCCTTAGATTTGTTCCACAGGGGGTGGCCGTTAAAAACATCTGACGGGCATGCAGTTAGCCAGCGCCCTGCTGAGATTAGTAAAATACTGTATTTAGTAATTGCACTACATCAAGGAACTCCAGCATTGCAGGAAACAGTTTGATTCAATGCTTTTCTTCTGATTTTTCTTTTTTTCTTTTTATTTTTTTTTATTGTATGTCTTATTGTTTCATCTGGGATATTTTTTTTTCAACTCGGGCTTGGCTTTTGTGTCTATTTTTCAACTTTTTTGTAAATTGTTTTATACAGTGGGATTTCCCCCCCCCTTTTGTTTTGTTTTGTTTTGTTTTGTTTTTAATGTTTCCTTGTTCTACTCTCACAAAACAGGTAGTAAGAACAAAAACTGGTTCTTTGGAATCTCTCTCATGCTGCTCTGTGGCTGAAGAAACTGATCTAATATTTGTTAGGAAACCTCTGTGGATAATACATAATACAAGGATTCATGCTTTTAAGTACTAGAATACTATAGGGTTAAAGCTCCTAAAATTGACTTTGAGAAAATGGTTGAAATGAGCAAGTATATTAAATTTATTTCTGTGCCAGAAGTATTTCTTCACCAATAAATAAGCATGGAGCAGACTTAGAGTTCAAACAGGTTTGTTTCGTTTTTTCTTTAAGAGTTGACATGACTAACTGTAGATGAGCAACATAAAGTGAGAGATAAAAGACCCATATGGAAAAGACAGCTTTTCACCAGGATGCTAAAGGAAGTAAACTGTCTCACGAGACTCTTGTCCAAATCAAAATTACTATTTTAACATCTGATTTCTGAGCCCATTCTGGGTTTTTTTTGTTGCTGTAAATCCAAAGCAGCCTATGTAAAATCTTGGATACTATTCTGTAAACTCAGGACTAAATTGGGTGCTCTCCCTTTAAGGGTCAGATTTAAAGGAATACCATCCTTTGTTCTAACAAAATAGTCCAGGCTTGTCAATCCAGAAGATTTGTGCGTTGCTGAACATAATGGCATTTTATTACCTAGTTTATTTCTGTCTAGCATTCTAAGACTCCTGCTGATGCTTTGACTCAGAGTAGTTTTCAGATTGGAAACTTGAACTCCAGTGTCACAGATGACTTCTTTCTTTTGGTAATTTGTATTATTTTTTTTTTAACTAATAAATGTTCAAGAAACAAAATGTTCAAGAAACAAAATGTTTGTCCTGACAGAAGTTGTGTTTCAAACTGGAAACATCTAAGCAGCAGTGTGTGAAAAGAGTAACCTTTATTTTTGCTCCCCTCAGACTGTTAGTTAACTCATTTCTAACAGTAGTTTGGGATATTGTGGTCAAGCTTAATGATTAAGTAGTAGCACAACAGGTCTCTCACCCTACTCAGCTGTGATTCAGTAAACCAGAGCCCTTGTCCATGCAAAAGGATAGATGTTCAAATTCAGACATGCATGCTAAAGGCTAGCAGAATATGCTGTTCTTGAAGTTAGGAACATTGTATTTACAGAATATTTTCTGCAGTTTAACTATGGCCATTATCCGAAATTGCATATTGATCCAATTTTTTAAAGCAGTTTATTACAAGATTAATCCTGAAATATTTTTGCAATTTTCATCAGAACACTTGCAAGTAGGGGGGATAATTATAGTAAAGGTAGATTGAAGAGACAGCTTTATATAAATATGAGAGAAATGGGAAATTTCCTACTTGTGAAGCAGCATTATGATAGAAGTACCCTAAAATGTAATTTCCTGTACAGTTTTATGCAGTGTAGTTTTCTTTCTGTTGTATAAAATAATGTATAAAGTTAAGAATTCTGGCCATGCCACTCTCCATTCAATTGTAACATCCTAAACATTCATCTTAGCTCTTCCTTTATGTGTAGCTATGAATGCCCATCAAAATATTTGCATCTCTTCAGTAATTTGAAGTACTAAAGAAAAGGGCCAAATTTCAACATAAGCTGTCAAGTGGTTTCAAACTTTCACATAAGTTTCTGTATACACACTCCAGTGAATGGTACCCATCCATACTTACCCATCCATGCTTCTTGCTCCTACTGAAGCAATCTGTAAAATGAATATACACTTGCATGTCATGTGAATATGGTACGTGAAAGCATACACGTGTGAGTGAATCTGTGACATTATGAAAAGATATACTTCTAGAATTTATTTCTGGAATTAATTTCTGTATTTTGATGTCCAGGATGCCCTTTGTGTTTCACACACCGAGGTTTTGTGCCCTGCCCGCACAGCGCTGTGGAGTGCTGTGTTTGGGATTCCTGAGCTGGCTATACATGATTTATCTCAGGTGTATGTAGTTACCCAGGAGGAAAGCGGGCAGTGCTGTGTGCTTTTCCCAATAAATGAGCAGTCTCATTTAGAATTATTGCCAGGATCTTCTTGTGGTGACACCGCTTTGTGCTGTGTAGACAAACCTTGGAGGAGAATTACATGTAAATCACTCATAATAGTCTGAGGCTGAAGTCTTGCATTTTACTCAGAAACTTGCACAACTCTTCCTAGAGGCATCTATATGTTGGCCATTGTTTTCTAACCAGATCCTAATTCTTTTCCATCAAATCTCTTCTTATATGTTATCTAAATAAAACATTCTGAATTTTAATGAGTGAAACTTCATTGCTGTTTAATCCTTAAATGCACTGAGCTAATCACTGAGTGTCTCTTAATTATAAATGTGAAGCTGGGAAATTAGGTCCTGGACATAGAGAGTAATTATTTTCATAACTCTTTTGTTTTTGCCTCCATAACGTATGGAAAGAGAAAATGACCAATTGTGGTTAGGCCAGAGGCCTTAATGATGGTCATAGTCCCAGCACTGCCAGTCAGTCCAGTCCATCCAGCTTGGATGAGTCATTTAAAGTCTGTCCACAAAGTGTCCTTACCTGCCTAACAGAGGTGTGAGGAGATGGGCTGTAGTTAAGCACTCCCGTTTCTTTAAGGCACAGAGGAACTTAGGAAAGGGTTTTTGTCACCATGAATCTCAATAATGGCTTTGTAATCACCATCAGAGCATTTGGCCAGCCTTCAGTCATCACTCCTTGATCACAGATACTGACTCGGGTATTTGCTGTGCTCTACCTTAAAAGATATGATGTTCTAGAAAGAGTTTTATAGACATTCAGATTCTTCCCACACTTGGTAATAACAGCATGGACATAGAAACTGAAATATTTGCAACATGCTGCTGGCCAAAGCCCAAGAAGTATCTGCTGCTATTTGGGCTATTTGATAAATATTTGACTCCTATTATTTCTTTCTGAGTGCCTATTTTGGACATTCTGCTCTAATAGGTAAATAAAAAAGCCCCAAATTTTGGCTCATAGATCAAACTTGAATGGGAAAGGAATAATGCAGTTTGAGAATGTAGCAACTGGACTGATAAATAACAAAACAGGATTACTGGGAAATTGCACATACGCATGCCAAATGTAGAAGTCTGACTGCACAAATCTGTAGACCAGAGAGATTTGATGAAAGGACAAAGTTTTATTTGTTCTTATTCAAAGTCCAGCCTTTTGTCTTTTATATCACTGTTCATATTAATATAGAAAGTGTTTATTTTGGTTCAGCTGAAGAGCTTCAACAGAGCAAGAGATAATTAGAGAACTGTTGTCTGAAAAAATTGCAAAATAATGGCCTTGATACAATGAGATGAGGCCAAAAGTGCATAATGAAATTCCTTTGGGAAAGTTAAGCCTATAGAGATACCAAAATTCTGAAATCATTTCAAATTCAATGTGGGACTCTAAAGGGGATGTGAGTCAAACCTGCTATTGCAGATAGTCGTGTCATGAAATACTAATAGTTTTTCCTCTGGGTATCTCCTGTTCTTTCAGCTTGTTAGTCATTATTTATTCCAGTACTAGTGAATTGTATACTCATATTATTCTGACTAAAACTAAGCCTACAAACATGCTGTACTGTTCAGAAAGTGCCATTTTCTCATTTCTGCATACGTGCTTTTCTCAGTTGCCAGATTTTGCCCCTTTTGCCATGTCATATTTGCAGCACAGAATCATCCTCTTGATCTTTGCTGCCCCATTTCTCACATCGCATTCCCGCAACACATACTCAGCAGAAAATCTACTTTGCAGCTAGTTGTGGAAGCATGATAAGCCTTTGTCATAACAGTAGTCCCTGACATTTAAAGGACTTCAGTTTATATTTGTCAGCCAAATTTCATACCTTCAAACCTCTTTCAATTAATCAAAGTTAAACCATTGTATATGTGAAGGGGCCTCTTGTGGTTTCTAAGTAAGTAGTATGGCTTTTCTGGCAGAGAGCCACAAGCAATTTAGTAGGCACATACTGTGGGGGTTGAGAGGAAGAGAGACAGGAATAATCCAGAAAGCTTTAAGAAGGGCTGAATGAAATCAGTATTTCTATACACAGTATAAGACTTTT
This sequence comes from Bombycilla garrulus, assembly GCA_013400315.1. Taxonomy (NCBI): domain Eukaryota; kingdom Metazoa; phylum Chordata; class Aves; order Passeriformes; family Bombycillidae; genus Bombycilla; species Bombycilla garrulus. The sequence continues at coordinate 17,625 of VXBU01000887.1, forward strand.
GCATTCCGTGTTTTACTTTTGGCCACGGCAAAACTGTTTTCGTTTGTTGTCATTAAAGTAATTCTGAAACATAGCACCAACTTGGTTTTCCTCTTACTCAACCAGTTTTGCACTGGTTTTACTTTGGTTGAAGTATTCCCAATTTGCACCTGTGGCAGAGAAGATTTAGGCATAAGGGACTTAATACACGGTTTACAATTGTAAATTTACAATTGTCATATTGTCTCTAAACTGTTTCCACAGGAATAAACCTAATGTAGTTCCTAGCTGTCTTCAAAAATAGCAAGATTTATTTTGTAGCCTGAAAGTCAGGATGAGGCTCTACCATGTACCTTTTGCCTGAGAACTCTACAGCTGTAAATAGACACTAACATAAAAGGTCTGTCTCCAGCAGAGCTGATCTCTCTTTCCAGTTCTAACAGGGGTCACATAGTCAATGTAAATTACCACCATAAACTAAATTCCACCTCTCGTGTAGAACAAAGTGCTTGATCTGCCTGTCTGAAAGTCAGGAGCTATGCAGAGAACGGTAATATTTCAACAATTCAGCATGAGTGGCAACCTGTTCTTAATAACGAAATGCTAGCAACATTTAATTTCATTTTGCTTCATCATGTTAAAATCCTTTCTTTAGGGGATTTAAAAACTATCTGAAGGGAACCTGAAGATAAAGAGAATAATTCAAGTAGAAGCACTATCTTCCTCTGTATTTCATGCAAGTTCAGGTTCAACATGCACATCTTGATGCCCATAGGGAATGAGTTGCCCTTAGAAAAGGATAGCCTAGGTATCTCAAGAAGAATGTGATTTCTCCATTTTTTCTGTTATTTTGATTCCGTAAAATATGTACCATAATAGTAATGTCAAGAGAGTTAGTGGATTTTGCTAGAAATGAATTTAAAATCGAAAAATTAAAACTATTATTGGCAGGTTTTTGGAGGTTGTAATGATTTACTTGGGTGTTTTATAACTAAGATACAATATGCTGTTAAAATGACATGTAGGTTGGAAACTTTAACTTTAAGCTAGATTCTTATATAGCTAAAACATCTTGAATTCAGTCTGAAAGATGTCAGAATCTGAAGAACTCAGCACTTCAAAAATTATGCAACAGTCATATCATGGAAAATTTGGCCCCAGTTCAGCATGTCTAGACTATTTTACACACTCCTTTTTTGATATTAAAGATGAATTCAATGTAAATGTCTGGAATTCTTCTTAGGAGCTTGTTGAAAAGGGGCAGTGTTTTAGCATGACTCCCTTGTGCAAACCTGGTGTTTAGCAGATTACGTATGTTATTCTGTTATAGGTACACTACAGTGATAGACAAAATGGCAAAGAGTGTTTGACCTGTTTGACACTGTCTCCTGTGCAGATGACTTTCCAAGGTATCGGAAGCTCCATTGAAGCCAGCCATGACCAGGTATAATACCTTCACCCCACACTCTTGTAATTTTATTAATATCTGGTAAGGCCAGAATGTCAGCATTAGTAAATTTAAAATTTCGACACATCTTGTGCTTTTCATATGGCATGTTCTTGTCACAGGGATTTGCCTCTCTTGTCCTACTAAAATCCTGATTAGATCTAAAGAGTGACATGGAAAGGAGATAAAGCCATATTGCCTTTTTAAGACATAATAGGAAAACCTGAAGAGCTTGCTTTGGTTTTAAAGTCAGATGTAAGGTTCTGCAAAGGTTTTATTTGCTTTTATGTGTGTATCAGGTCTTGTCTATCCCATTTTTGCTAGAAGATTATGAGTAGTTGGAAAAGCAGGGAGATGAAACCATCATCTCTAGCCATCATCTGTCACAAGAAACTGGCATTTGAGAGGGGAAAGGCATTTTTAATCAGACTGTGTAAAACTCACATTTTGTTTGGCTGTTGCTAAAACATTTAATTCAAGCTTCTGGCAAAAAGCCAGAAGAAAAAAAAGGGCTCAATGTTTATCATTTATCACCCTATTGCTTCAGATGGGAACTGAGGGGGACTTCCATTCTTGTTGTCTTGTCCTCCAACACTTGTATGTGTAAAATCAAGACAAGACTTTGATACTCTGAAAGTATTAAAAGCAAAAAGGAAAAAAGTAGAAGAAGACATTAAACCCAACCTTGCACCTTTCATATCTTCAGTAGATTAGAAAAAATTACCATATTTACTTGCCTTTGCAGGTTATCTTTAAATGGTACTGTATTCACATTTGCTGTATATTTTATCAGACTCTATGCAAGATTCTCTAAGAAAAAAAAGGAAAGCTGCCTTAAGAATTAGCAGAATTAGTTACTTTTGGGGAAAAGTTTTGGACACTCTTAGCCGTGTTTTCATTTGGTGGGTTTTTTATTGAAAGTTCCTAAGTTAGTTGTTAACATAAACTAAGCCCATTAGTTATTTACATGGTAACATGAGGATACTTCCTGCCCTTAAGTGTTTGGTGTTTTACAGTAATGGAGAGCTGTGGTAAGTCAGACCATACTTTGACATTCAATTCTCATTTCATCCAGCAACTTGTTTATGCTGCTCTAAAACTGCTTCATTTTTCTTTCAGTAAAGATAGGTTTTTAAAATATAGCTATAACACAAATACGATATTTAGACATTTCAGTGAATTTAAGGTGGTCCCTGTCAATTTGGTAACAACTACATTCTGGGCTACCAGCCAGCTTGGCCTTTGTTTTAGCTTTTATTTAGGCTAGAGTATGATATGTAAACAGAAAAAGGACTCTGTAAGCAAAAAGCACATTTAAGCCATCTGAATAGTTATATATTTAAGACCTCTAAATGAAAATGTTGTTTTGAGCCTGCAAAGTCAAGCACCCAGAAATTAGGAAATTCAGGTTATGTGCAGCATTAGTTTCATCCCAAAATGTACCCGATAAGTGCTCCAAACAGGATATTCTTCTGAGAAGAAAAAAAATTGCGTAAAGTCACATAGATAAAGATTGTATCATAGCACATTCACAAATAGGTAAAATTAGATTTACTTGGGCCATTATGTAGCTGGAATTTCCACATCTTGTTTTAATTTGAAGTTTAAAAAAAATGTTCATAATTGGTTTTAGTTACGTAATTTTCCACAGGATTCTTAAAATGGAAAGAAAATGTTTTGTTATTGCATGATGGGGTGGTTGTTGTGTTACTGAACCCACATCACTTGTGCAAAGATTTCATCTGAGCCAAGAGCCAAAGGAAATAATCATCTGGAAGCCAAATGCCAACCAGTGGCTCACAAAATAGATCCAGTCACTGGACAGGATGCACAAATTTCGGCTCATGCCTTCCCTAACTGTGAAAGGAATTTCATTTTCTGGGGAAGAGGGATGCTATTGACGGGTTGTGTTTGGTAAGGGGGTGGCAGGACTAGATTGAAGCATCATTTTCTATCACCTAAGTAAATAGACAAAAATGAATCATTAGCAAGTCAACTGTTTGTCAGGCATGGGAATTAATAAATTAATGACAAAATTAGGGCTATTAATGGAGTAACTAAAAGAAAATTTCCCTCTTCTCTGTTGTTCCTCTGTGCTTGGTATGTTTTTCCTTGTTTCCCACAATTTTACTCACAGTAGGTTGATTTGATGGTTATTATTCTTTTAAAATAGGAGATAGAAATGCTGCAACTTTGTCAAACTGAACAGCATTTTAACGTGTCAAATTACATAAGTGCAAGATAACTGTATGGTATAAAACTTGAATTCTAGAAATTCTTCTTCAACTTTTGTAATCTGTTACTTTTAAGTCATGTCTGTAGTATTTTATGGCTATCAGGATGGGCTGATCACCTGGAACATGTGATTTCAGGGGAGGGATGGTGATTTCTGCCTCAATAGTGAGGCCTGGCATAGTTTGACATCAGGAACTGTCAGCTTCTGTGCTTATGAAGATAATTTTTCTCACATTTATTTCAAAATATCGATTCTGTAATTTCTAGAGGTTTTTTATGGACACTTTGGGAATAGACTGGAATATTTTGGGGGAACAGGGGTGAAAAGTTAGAGTATCAAATAAAAAAGTTATATACAGATTTGTCACTATATTGTGGCAGAAGAACCAAAGTAATGTGGTGTGTGGCAGCTGAAAAAAAAAAAGAAATAGAAATGAAAAGGGGAAAAAAAAGGAAAACTGTGTTGCCAATGGCATCTCCAGCACTATAGAATACCTTTTAGATTGGACTTGTCTTTCGTAATGTGTTTCCCTACTCATATCCACTGGGAGATTTGTTACCCAGCAGATACCAAAGTGGTTACAATCCTACATAAGTACATTATCTGGCTGTTTCAAATATGTCAAGACTTGACACTGCAGTGTTTCAAGTCTCTTGCTCTTTTCCTGTACTCTGTAGGGAGTTTTCATTCTTTAGATTGGTTTAGCTTATGATTTTAATGAGTTCAAATATTTTCCCCACATACTTCATCTGAGCAATTTCAGATTAATATAAACATATCACACTGGTACACTAATTAGTGTGCATTTTGAATGTCTGATTGACAAGGCATATCTCATTTGGTCATGAAGCAGTATTGTGAAAGCAATTGCTGATCTTTCATTTTTCTTTTGACAAAAAGAAAAAATGGGAAACATTCCTAAAGCACCACTGCAGTCTATTCTGCCACATTATTTTGCTGGGTTTTGCATTCAGGTATGCCAACCTCTTCTAGAAAAATTTAATATTTTTTTTCCAGAATGATTTATTTCTATCTTTTCTGTTTCCCGTTATCTGATTACAACTCTGAAGTTCTCTTTCCTTATCAACAACTATTCTTTGGAGGTTTTTTCATTAAAATTTAGCTACAGGTAGCTATTAGTTAAATGGCGACCACTTTCTATTGGTTTTCTCAATAAAAGCTGAGTTTTTTCTTAATGGTAGTAGAGTCTGGTATTTTTTACATTGATGTGGGAGTGGAGACAACTTGTTCTCAGGGCTTATGATGGACTTCAAGCATATATTGTAAAGCTGGGGAATGAATTGAAAGTGGGTGATTTGAAGTTTCAGAAAGGAAGTCCAGTTCGATTTTTATTTGTGTCACTGAGAAAATTCAAGATATGAAAAGCAGGTGACAAAAAAGGGAAAAAATCATAGATAGGAGGCTATATAAGCAAAAATAGTTGGAATGAAGCAGAAAATTAAGAAAGTGCAGAGAAATGGGGCGATGGATATCTGAAGGCCACAGAAGTGGGATAAAGAGAGAAAGTTAGAACTAAGCAGAAGAGGTGATCAAAAGCCCCACCAAAAGAAAAGACATATTCTGTACTGCTACATCTCGAAGTACTGAAACCTGAATTTCTTGTTACTGCTACAAATAAATATCTTCCTGTTTTAGTGAACTGTGACACTTCTTTTTTTTTTTAATTCTTGAGTGCAGGCACACTAAGAACTGTAAGTTAGAAGATGTAATGCGAGCAACTGAAGCAGATGGAGATTTATGTTTTCCCTGGAGGACTCTAGTCAATGCCTTAGAGTTGCTATAGATGTACTGCACTCAACAAATATCCTGGGATTCACTGTAATGGTAGCTAGGTTAAATTTGATGCCCTATGTCAAACAAGACAGCCTGTGAAATAGTTTTAATCTTAGAAGTGACATACTTCTGCTATGTCTTGAACAAGCCAATGTCCAACTCAGCTTCCATGTTTACAGGTATGGCTGAGAAACTTGCAATGTTACCATCTTTAGTGGCTTTATCGTAATTGTTTTTTCTGGATGTTACAGCTCTGAGTGACTGAGTGCTTTAGGGTATCACACTCCTGTGGTTGTCACAGCTGTGAAAGAATAAACATCTTTAGTACATTCTTAAGGCTTGCTGAACAGCAGGCAAATTGAAAGTATGAACATTCATTTTAAATAAAATTATTTAAAAGTCAGTGCTAGTGATGAGAAAGAACAGCTTGGGCCCATTTTGAGATTTTGAATGCTTGCCATGGAATACTCTGCCTGTACAAGTAAATTTTTAACTCCAAGTAACTTAATGTTCATTGAGGAGTGACCATTTCTCTACTTGAATTTCAGGAGGCAGATCAAAGAGCAGTGCATTTTCCTAAAGTCTCATAGCTTTAATACTTTTTGATGATTTTGGAGGTTTTAACCATATGTATGGTTTTTGGAGCTGGCAGTACTGTCCATTTGTTTATTACTGAGTTCAGGTGTTTACTTCACCTAATTGGGCTGTTAAAGTGATATCAATGAACATTTTATGCCTATATTTTTATTCCTTGCTTTCTTAATGTTATCCATTATATTTATGCTGTAGTTTTAGAATTTTAGAATTTTAGAGTTTTAGAATTTTAGAATTCTTCTGCACTTTGCAATGCACAGAATAGAATACTTTTATTTTGCAGGAAGATACCAATCGTTTAATGTTATATTTAATCTACTATGAATAACACTTTTATTTTCAAGTATAAAAATAGCAGGAGAATGAGCAGGGGCAGAAATTGTAGAAGTGGAAGAGGTACTGATAAGACAGATTTGATCAGAGAGCCCCTTCCCAGGGAAGGGATGTACTGAAAGGAAGATGCCACACTCAGCAGCTTCAAAATCACTGATGGAAAGCTTGGCAGACAGCAGTGGTGAGCAAACTGAAATGTGGTCTGTATCAAACCATCATTGCTGGCCTGCAAACAGGCATTTCTGGGCAGGGGTAACAGAGACTGGGCATGCCCAGATGTGAGCAGCTCCTGATGGCATTTGAACACAGTTCTCAAGGAACAAAAGGGATGGGTGACAGGCTCAAGGGAAGAATGAAAAGAACTTTACACTGTAACAGCAAATGCATCACACATATGAAGCTGCTCATCTCTGTTATGGTCAGAGAATTGCTTGTAGGGCATGCTCAGGAGGCAGCATCTAGGGAATTTACAAAGCCAAAATAACTAAAGGTGTAGTCAGCGAGTATGTGTAGGATAAGAATTTGTCCAGTGCTGTAACCAGAAAAGATAAATGGGGTTGTGTTTTTTGTTAAGATACCTTTCCAGGTCAGAAAACCAGATGATTTACTGGACACTACATTAATTCCCAATTAAAGTTTTCTTTTTGTAATGAGAAATTAGTATTTTCTAGATGTTGAGATTTACTTCACAGTGGGTTTTTATGTCCTGGGCATGGTAAAAAAAAAATGTCAAGGTTCTTTTTAAAAAAATACATGTATCCTTTTTTTTCCTTTTTTTTTTTTTTTCTTGTCAGATCATTTCTACTTTACTTATTGTAAATAAGTAAATAAATCATTTCTCCAGGGTGGCTTCTTCAATAAAATGATAAAAATATTTTAATAAATGAAAATTTTCTAGAAGTTTTCTCAAAGTTTGGCAATTCTATTACAGCCCCTTCAGCATCAGGACTTTTACCTGATCTTATGAAAATATCTCACACAACTAGGTCTCCTTCTCCTTCAAGGGGGTGTCTCACTGGCTGCTGCCCTCTTCTCTACAACTCTGTAACCTCCAGGGGTGGGTGAAGCATGACCACAGTGAGTGCTCAATGCTCCGAAAGATCCAGTTCATGGAGGACAGAAATTTAAACTACTTTTGATATGCAGCACCACGTTTCACTCTTCTGTTCTGTCTCTTAGGTTGATGCTGCAGTAAGGAGTCATCCCATCAGTTTTTAGTTAGGCTCACCGGATTGTTGTCTGCTATTTGATATTTTTCCTCATCTGTTGTGCTCCCCATGACTGTGTGTGGAAGCATTGGTACATTCTCTCCGTATTCTTCATCTTCTGTTTCTTATTATGTCAGTCTGGATGTACGTGACAGAACATTTGCTTTTCCCTGGCAGCTGCTAAAGTTTTCCTTGATGAGCCCAAGATCAAATGCTTGTATTTGTTCAGGAAGTGTAATCTTTAATTTTCAAAAAGTGGGTTACTAATTAACTGCTGAATGGGAAAAAAATGCAAACCAAGGCATGCCTATCTCCTTGCCAGACTCTTTCAGTCCTCTCATTCAGGGCTTCCTGAGTAGATTCCCAATGTGACTGTTTCTTGCTGAAGATGCATAATAGGATTTTTCAGTGCTCTGTGTATGCGTGTTTGTTTACACAGCAATGTCAGCAGGATATGAAATGCCACTGTTGCAGTCTCTGCCTATCTTACATGCTCGACATGTAACTCGTAACTAATGACAAACAAAGGCCATGCATGCTTTTTGGGACTGTCTTCCTCTGTTGGAAAAAGAGAAAAAAGGTGAAATACCCTCATGACTGCTGCAGGTGAGGTTTCACAAGAGTGATGAGGTTCTCAGTGGCTGAGGTGGGAAGGGACCTCTGGAAGTCTCTGGTCCAAGGGCCCTGCTCAGGCAAGGCCATCTGGAAGAGGCTGCCCAGGCCATGTCGAGGCAGCTTCTGAGTGTCATCAAGGTGAGACATTCTGCCTTGGCTGTTCTTTCCCCTTTACTTTGTCTCCCGTCCTGGCTGCTTCCTAAACTGCTGAGCTAGGTGTAAATAAGCTTTTAACCAGCTCAGTGAGTTGAATTGATCTGCTGGGGTTTAGATGAATGCCAGTGCTGAAACAAGGGAGACATCAGGACTACCCACCCAAGAGGAGAGGAGAGGGAGCCGTCCCTTTCCACAGCAGCAAGCTATTGGCTCAGCTTACCCACCTTGTAAAATGTCATTTAAAGGGGATGAAGCAAATATTAATTATACAGAGAGGTTAATTTCTTGTAGAAACGTTTGTCTTCTTTAGTAACCCTAAAGCTGTTCACTGTGCAGTAGCATGACCTAGCACAAATACGAGCTCAGGAATGGCACATGCAGGGAGGAAGAGCAGGGCTGTAGCAGCCCTGATCTGCAGAAGTTAAGCTGTTTTGGAACTGCACCCTTACTAGTTAGTTGCATTAAAATACCTTAGCAAGCTTTCAGTGCAGTGTAACATGTGGAAGTGGAAAGAAAAGCATTAACAACATACAAGGAGCCAACCTTCCATGGACCACAGGCCAGCTGTTCACTATCCTAAGTTTGCAATCTGTTTCTGGTTTGCTTGTTTTGCTGTTACTTTAGGCTCAGTTGGACAATGGTGGAATGTAAAAATCTGGAGTTTTCTTGCTGCTGTGGCTGTTAGGAAAGGGAAGAAGCTTAAAAGGGAAAGGTATTGGAGAAGTTTGGAAAAATCTAAAAATGTCAGTTTACTGCCTTGTCACGCTTCAACAGGAGATTCAGCCCACTTGTATTATCAAGAAATCTAACAGATTTTTCCCTGTCAGGGAAAAACATGGGGAAGACAACAGAGGTAGGTTCTTCTCCTACTCAACAGCTAAAAATGGATAAGCATACACCTACTGGATGAAAGTTAGTAACAGAGATAGAGGCAAAAATCGAGTTAAAGGAGACCCACCCCCAAGTAGCTTGTCTTGCAGTTTGGATTGAAAAATATCTAGATTTTTCATTTTAACCCCTGACAGGCAGCATTTTAATTTTTAATAGTTTCATCCATTTTAATTTCTAGGACTGGTAAAACCTTTCAAAGTTAAGAATTAAAACTAACACTCAGTCAAAGCCCAACTTTTGTAGACACCTCCATTTTAGACAAATAAAGACATTAGCAATATATACCCTGAACTTTTTTGCCCACCCAATGCTAGCTAGAGTTCTTCTGTGGCATTTTCTACACACTACCCAAAGTAATGCTGTGTCTGTTTGTTGATTTGTGTTTAATCACTTGTCATTCAGTGAAGTTGCTTAACACTCTAATTACATAATTGGCATTTCAAATTACATTTCCTTAACCATTCTACAAGACAAAATAATGATTTGCACATGTGGCATCTGAAGAACTGTGCTTTTGCCAAAATTCTGTTTGCCACCTAATTTTTCCACTTCTCTTGAAATAATATCCCATGGCTGGCATTATGCATGTATCTAGGACAAATGAAATTTCATGGTTTTTGGTTTGCACAATTGTCATACAACGCCTTGATCTACACAGTGCAAGCAGAAACTAAATTTAACATCCTACGTCCCTTCATTTTAAGGATTCATTTCAAGAAGCCAGAATCTCATAATTAAATGCTCTGACAATAGACTTAAGGGGAAATAAATGAGGTCAGAAATCATAAGTAATTAGTAATTAGTAACAGGTAATTTTGTAACTATAAGCACGAGAAAGTTGTGGAGCAATGTTGAGGAGTACTATGATTAAATTCAGTTCCTAGACATCTGTGCTTTCTTCCTTGGAGGTTTTTTTAAATTCCCCATCAAGAAAAGCTGAAGACTTGCTCTGGCTTGATGACTAATGGTTTACCTGAGAAAATGACTTCTCTTTTTTACGTGCTAGTCATTCATGTCCTGATGGAAAGTATCAGACATCTCAAGGAAAAAGGTGTTTAAACTCTTTCCTATAGCTCATTTAACATAAAATCCAAGTCTCTCCTCTGTCTGCTTCCAAAACTCATCACTTGTACAGGTGTTTTTGTAGTCACACTGGGTTTCTAAAATCATTGAGTTAGAACATCCCACTGCTTGAGACAGGAAGGAGTCACCAACCAACTTTCTCTTCAAAGCATCAATTGTGCAATGTCCTTACTTGATACAGGAGTTTCTGTATCCCCAGACGCTCTGTATGTTCTTGTGTCCTCCATTTCACAGCCCTGTAAAGATTGCCTTTGTTCCAACACTAATGCTTCATTCCAGCAAGATCCTTCACATATGCTAAATGTAAGACTGCTTCCAAGTAATTCGCTCTCTCAAGGATCCAGGACTTGAGATAATAAACACTAGAATGGCGGTATCAAGCAAAACCAAAGCAATGAACTCTTAAGTTAAACTTTAAATTTTATCAATATTTCTCCATATTCATTCTTTCTCTTTCCCATCATTAGAGAGACTGTGAGACCTAGTTTTCCACAGATCCTTACGGCTGTACAAATAATTGATTTTACAGTCCAAAATCTCCTCTCTCATCCTTTATCCCCTCAAAAAAACCCACCAGTTCAAATTGGTCCAAAATAAAGAAAAAAATGCTCCTAGCCAAAAAAAATAATTAATTTTGCACTTGGGCATTTGTAGTGAAACTAAGAAAATGGCTGAGATTTACAAAACTGGTGGGAAAGATGATGAACTATTTTACCAATAAGCTCAGGGGCTCACACTCTCACGCAAGAGCCAGAGGATGTCAGTTTTATTCTGTGCTTGTCCCCACAGGACCATGAATCCTTCTTATGCTACAGAGAGGCACAGCTGGGCAGCCCCAGGAACACAAAATGGTAACCACAGAGCAGTCCTGTTCTTGACTCAGTGAACGGTTGGCTCAATAGAGTTGCATGAGCAGAAAAATTTGGTGCAATTCTCATTTGATATTAATCTGTTTGATCTGAATAATGAAAAAAAGGATTCTTACCCTCCTGGGAGTTAAAGTGCCTTAAGCTATGATTTTTCACAGTCCAATATTGACCATCAGGTGAATCTTCCCCTTCAGTTTTCACCACAAGTGGACAAAGCTAAAGAAATGATAACAGATAAATTCCATCTTTAAAGGGATTTACAGTTTGAAATGCAGAGTATCCGTCCTGAGTCTGAGAGCAGGTTTGGCCAAAGCAAAACTGTTCTTTCCAGTGTATAACTGTTTCCCGGAGGAGTATGCTTGCTTTGCTCTACAGCCAGCCCCACCCTTGCCTCGGGTAGGTATCCAGCTGGTGGCGGCATTGTTCAAACCTCCAGCCACGTGTTCCTCGTGGGTGGAAGTTGCCACATGGACCCGGAGCTGGAACTGCCAGGGACAGGCTACCAAAGCAATTTAAGGCAGTAGGACATGTAGTGACAGATGGAGTCACTGTGTTCTTCAGCAGTACCTGGAAAGTCTTTGTCTTCCTGCCTTCTAAGCATAACCTGCAGACAAAACAAGATCTTTCTTTCCTCAGCATTCAGCTCTTCAGCTTTCTGTAAAAGAGCTTGAAATTAGTTTCAGCATATTTAAAACTTGGTTGTACAGCATGGATTCATAAAGGACATTTTGGCAGCTGCTGTTGCTGAATCTCTTGTATGGGCTGTAGATAAAGTAAGCCAAGTACCAAAGCCTCAAGTCTCTTATGCTGACAGCAGTGGAGCTCTGAGCAGTCCCTGTACCCACCGTGCCTCAGCCACTTAGATTAAAATAACATCTTTTGCTGATACTGGTTACAAAGCTTATCCCAGTAATGGAAAGATTTTAGATGGTTTGTGAGGACATTAGGCTTTAGACATTTCTTCAAAACACTGGGCTGTTCAGCAAGTCAGTTTTATTTCATACTACCTCCTGAATATTTCCTACTTCAATATTGTTTTGAATAATTGGGGTATTTTTTTCTAGCACGGCATTCTGTATGAAATTACGAATTGAGGAGATTTTTGTGTCATCGTGTTTGATTCAATACTCCATTGTCATTTATGTGAAGTGGTATAATAATACACTATCAGTCATTTAGTGGGGAGCTGGGCATACATGAACCTCTGTGCCTGTGAGTGGGGCTTCCCAGGGTGCCTGAGCTCATCAGTGCAGATAATACTGCACAACCTGGGGTTTGAAATGGCTTTGGAATGCCACAAAACAGGATTATTCTTTCAAATTAAATAAAAAGTAAAAGCTCAGTGTATAGAACTTTTCAATATAATTTTTTTGGTCATCATGTGTCTGCCCATGCTTGTGAGGAAAATAATAGGGAAAAAAAGGGTAAAGGCATGTTTTCCATAATTTCATAAGCTGCAAAAGAATTAAGCAAGAAGATGTGAGTTTGAGATGGAGTTAAGGAAATTAAAAGGAGACATCAAACATTGGCTTGATCCAGAAGTGCTTAAAATCCCATTTGCCCTTACAGAACCAAAATACTAGCAAGGAAGTCTGACATGCTGGCAAAGACACAATTTAGACATGTCAAATTACTTTAAGATAATTTGAAAGTTTCTTGGCCCTCATTTAAATAAACTGGATCTTGAGTTTTTTGGAACTCTCCTGATAAGTAACACTTAAAACCCTTTTGATCAAATACCCTTTCTCAGGCAATTACATGTTCTTAATTTAGAGGCCAGTTCAAAAGATTGCTTGTTACCTTCATTTAACAAAGGTTCAAGTGCTGCAGTTTTCTGATCCTTTTAAAAAGGCAAACAAGGAGAGTTTACACAATTAAAGTTCTTTTTTTATTCTCAAATTAATTATTTTGAAATATCTCACAGATTACATCAGTTTCTTCCTTGCATTCATGTTGCAAGATGGCGAGTATTGTATATTGTTAGTGATGCATTAAATTAGTTGTTTACATTATAAAATCTAAACATATTAGAATCTTTTGTGTTTGTCTTCAAAGATTCCTATTCTAATAAAGCTTTCTGAAACAAGTAAGGTTGTCTTTTTTGTTTAGTTTATGCATCAGTGGAGAACCTAAAGATTTGTAGCCGCTAGCCATCCCCGTCTGTGTTTAGTAGAGTGTAAGGAAATTGTGTTTTGGACAATATATATTATCTTTTCATATAAAAGGGAAAGTTACACTTTTAAATAAATTATTTTGCATTTAGAAAAGGTAACACCTGAGACAAATGTAAATGGGAAGAGTCAAAGTTTATACTCTTCTCTCCAAGAATTTGTTTTGCTGCAACTTTTAATCGAAATAAAAGAAGTATGCATAATGTCCTGAAAAATAAAGATCTTGGCTGAATCTTTCCTATTTTTGATGGCTTTGTTCACTCTTTGGGTCGAAGTGTTTCTGAGTGTTAAGTGATACAAGACCAGCATTCAGCAAAGAACAGTATTTGGGATTTTAAAGAATGTTTTCTGTTTGGACTCTTAAGTTTTGCTCTACAACAAATGTTTTAACAGAGTTATAATTAAATATGAAAAAGAAAATCAAAAGCTGACAGCTTTAATATGGCTGGAGCTGCTTGGTGAAAGTAACTTTCACTTTTGAGGGAAGTTCATGACTGAAGTTTTAGAAGCAAAACAGCTTTTCCAAGAGTTAGTTGAGCGGCATGGCAGTGGGTGTCCACACTTACCCCTCGACACAATCCTTTTCAGTGCAATGTGTCTTAGTTCCTCATCTAGAGAAATGACTGCTCTAAGATATATATACCCTTATATATATACACTTTGACTTTTTAGGTCATACTGGTCATACCGCATCTGCCTTGTGAATCTGTGTTTTAATAAGTTTAGACATACATCTTCCTATCCTAACAGTGTTGGCAAGTCACGAGTAAACATCAGGATTTTATTTACCTGTCAAAGCCCCAAAGAAATTGCATTAAGCCAATGACCAAATAAAATGTCACAATTATACTTTATATCGTCTGGAAGGAAAAGTAGCAAGCTAAGTGTTAACTTCAGAAGCAGATTATTTTCTGTGTACAAAATATGCCTTTTAGAATAACATGCCAAGAGCACTTCATATCACAATAGCCTCCAGAACATACAGCAATATAACAAGCACTGGGTTATAGTAAAACTTGGGAAATGTGACAAAAAAAGCAGTGGAGTGAAGAGAACTGTACTGAAACCAGTTGAAAAAACAGGAAGGATAGAACTTGATAAAATTGTGGAAAATCTTAAGGAACATCTAGTTTCTGATCATGACACTGAGAAAAGCGATAAGGAGTAAACCGCTATTTTTCAATAAGCTTTCAACTTTAGACAAAAAAGTAAAGTGATTAAAAGGTACCAGAGACTTTTGATTAAATAGAAAAGTAGGTTTTTTAAATGCTGTGTAAAATCAGAAAAAAAGAGAATATATTATATGCTTGAAAGATTTTTTTAATGAAAGAAAGCATGCCAGAAGTTTTTTTCAAAGGTTATCATCACTTGCTGAGTTATTTAGGCAAGAAGTGTTCCCTCAGCAGCCTAATGACAGTGGTATGTGTAACAGTGTAGTAGCTCTCATCTGAACAGTTTTAATAAAGTTAGAGGTTAATCATGAGGCTTTAAAAATAATACAGACTGTGATCCAAAGTCTAAAGTACAAGTCAAGGCCTTGTGAGAAAAATTAAAGGCTATGTTTCAAATATACCCTGTAATTCTGGATTTCTGATTTGAGATACTTTATGCTACAGTATTCATAAAAAAGAGCACACATAACTTTTAAAACACTACTTCATTAAGAAATTCTGGCCAAATGTCCTGACCCTGGAAACATTTCTGTATTCATGTAGCTGTACATATGAGGAGTTCCATTAGATTACCACGATTCGTCTGTGCAAGGTACAGAGTCAAAAATGCAAGTTCAACTGGTGTGAGTGGAGGTTGATCTGAGGTGAAATACTAAATGCAGCTACATCATCTGGGTTTAGGATCCCATCTTTGTTTTGGCTGGGCTCTTTTCTAAGTGTTCGAGACTGAACTGCCTCATCTCTGAACAGAGTCATGTTAAGAACTAATGTTCATAGTTATTTTTTTAAAGCCCAGGGTGTGTGAAAGCTGCAGTTTCCAGCTGTCTCATGATTTTTATAGTAGAATGAGTAATTTGTGTTTTGACCTCCCCTTTGCTCTTTCCATTTTGTTTTACAAAACATTGTAGCTGGCACTTGCGTGCCCATTGCTTCCAGCTGGACGAAAGTGAGTGAAGAGGAAAATTTTGTTCGTAGTTGTAGATGAAGAGGTGGTGAGAAGTATAGAAAAGTAAAGGCTCATTGTTGAAATCACAGGAATTCATGCCCCATGTCCTGAAAACAGATATGTGGCAGGGTTGTACCTCAAAGAGCAGTGTCTTGTTTTGAGTAATGCCTCTTACTTCCCTCCTAGACTTCCCTCCTAAAACCTTGTTCCAGATCACAAATCTTTCACAACTGAGAGAGCAGCAGCCCAGGGTATCAAAGGCTGGTATTTGACTGATGGTTTGATCATGAGTGCAGCTTTTAAGGGCATGGTCTTTATCAGCTGGTTGTATGTTATGAACTTCTGCATTTGCAGTCATGTTCTCCATTTCAAGTACAAGTTAGGAGGTAAACAAGCCAAATTGCTAGCTTAAAGTGGTAAAACCAGGTGCCGTGCTTTAGTTTATGTTTTATTAAGAAGTCAGAATGTCTTTTCAGGTTATGAATTGGACAGTGTGAGTAACTGGTGTAGTGCTCTGGACATTTGCTAAAGACAGTGTTTCAGAGTGTGCATCTGAAGTTTCCATTCCACTCCTTGTTTGGCAGAAGAAAGAAAAATCTCAGTATCACTCTTACTCCTTTCTTTGGGGAGAAGTTGTGCACCTTTCTTCTAATCTCATCTTCCTCTACCTTTTACAAGATCTTGGTTTTGTGTTTGATACTATTAAGACATCTCTTAGCAAATCTCTCTCATTGTAGGTATTGCAGGCCACTGGCAGGTTACCCACACCTTGTATCACAAGCAGAATAACTTAAGCTTCTTTAGTCATGAAATACAGGGAAGATTTTACATCCTTGCTTTATTTTTTTTCCCAGAAAACATCTGATCTTTCAAAATCCTTTTAAACTTCAGAGCTTGGAGTGAAGTGTGATCAAGTTCTACTATATCAATGCTATCTCTACTGATAATAACACTTGTTTCTTGACATCATTCTGACCATATGCCTAAGCATTTGCTGTTGTAGCCTTTGCCTTACTTTCAATATCAATTTTGTAATGTTGTATTTTTCTGGAATAAATTATCTGCATCTAAATGAGATGGAACTTGCATTGTTGTGGATTACCCATTGAAAGTTCCATTTTACAATGCTTACGTGTCAACATTAGGGGTTTACTTTTTATCAGTTCTTATTCTTTGCTTGGAAGAAAGTAGAGAATAGAACAAGAATGCCTTATCTATGTTGAAAGTAGGTCTTCATAAATGAAAAATAAGAGTCAGTTTCCCCTAAATTTGATTATTTCATGAATTCCATTCCTTAAGTACTGAAAGTAAAGTTCAAAATGTTAACAGGGTGGTATGATTAGGATGCATTTGATGAATGTGGTTTGTATGAGACTGGGCTCCCATTCAGAATCAATCAATCATTGCTCAGTAAGTTTTTAAAGTAAATGTCATTAGAGGTTGCATTTACAGAGAATATATTTGTGTTATCTAAATAATCATCTGGCGTACTCTTTGCATAATATCCTTATGTAGTGTCAAAAATTACAGAGAAAAGAAATCTTCAAAAATGCAAATTTTCCTACAAATGTGCAGGAAGCAGCATCCATCTGAGCAGTGATGTTGAAACCGATTTATTAATCCAGTCCTATATCAAAATACTTATACAGAGTTGAATATAATAAAATTGCAAGTATGATTAGGAATAGAGTTCTTCCAAATTACCCCAGAGCAAAAAAGAAAAAAAAAAAGGAAAAAAAAAAAAATACTGACATTTTGTCTGTCTACATAGGAAGTAGTGTATATATTTTATATTCGTTCTGACAGTCATTCTGACAGAAACTGCAGAAATTTCTATGTCATTACAAAGCACTTGTGTGAGTAGTTAAAATTAATTCACAGGAGTAACTTGTATGTAAAGTCACTCACTTACATAGCAGTTTCAAGACCTGGCCCAGAGTATAAGTTTCTATCATCATACCTAAAACAACTTGTCACTGTGATGTTTCCAGTATGAAGTATACGTCGGATACCCAACCAAATTATATTTCACGTTTGAAATACATTTAAAATATTTTCCTTTGCTATAAATTTCTCCAGTACAATGTTTTTTCTGCTGAAATCTGAGAAGATCTCTTTAATTGTGTAGTGTTATGTTTCAGTAATTCAAGTCATGGTGCAGGTGGTACATGCAGTTTACTGATGTTAGAGATAGTATTTAAACAACTCCATGCGCAGAGGTAGTATATCAAAAGTTTTTAAATTGAGGGTGACAGAAACTGGTTCTGCACTTTCATGTTATCCAACAATGTGGAAGAATTTTGGCATACAGCTGGAATGATCAAGCTACAACAGTTTTACTGTCTAACTTCATTTGATGTGCATTTCAAAGATATTTCAAAATTATTAAGTTGTATACAGTCTTATAGCTGGAGAGTTTACCTTCCTTATGGAACTTTTTAATAAGGTCTGATACAAGGGAGCTTATGATCTCAAAACATTACATAAAGCTGACATATTTTTTTGTAAATCTTCTTTTATGTTTAATTTTCAAGTCATGTAGAAGCTGCAGTTTCTACAGGAGCTGTTACTATAAAAGTGAAGCATGCTGCTACTAACCAGCCCACATTATTTTACAAGAACACTTCTTCCATTGATACAGGAAGAGACTGGCTTAGAAAAATAGAAAATTGCTTTAGCTCATCAGCAGTTTGGGTAGATATAACAGGTAAAATTGGAAAACAAAGGTAGGGATAGGAAGCCCAGAGTAGTTTGGTGATACATTAGAAATTACATGATCTGTGCAAGCTTAAGATGAGTTGTAGAATATTTACTGGTTTGTTGCTTTTTGCTAGAAAAGCCAAGCAAAGTTTCTGTGAATCTCTTTGTTGTTTTGCTTAATACTGATATGACTCAAAGAGCATAGGGGTAAGCATAGATAAAAACACTTCTTTATAGGGTAAAAACTGTATTTAATTTAAAATTTTCTGTGAATACTTGCATTTGTTCGGGATTCTGACATCTGGGACCCATGGGACTTGGTTTACTTCTGTAGTTGCCTGAATGTATGTGTCCTATAAAAGAAATGAGGATTTCAAAACTTAAGAAAATTAATTTAATTACAAAAATTACTGTAAAGAGTGATGATTGAAAGTTAGTTATATTAAAAATACCTACTTGAAAGTGGCTTCCTGGGTTTTTAATTTAAACTTTACAATTTTTTTTTTTTGTTTGTTTAATTATTATGAAGCATTTCCCTACAATTTTAGCTAGTATAAGGTATTTCATGTCAGCGGTGCTTTTTTGTGTCTGAGTACCAAGTGCACTATTGCACAGGGATTCATTCACAAAGGGTACCTCAACACAGCAGCACTTCATAACGATCTGACAAAACAGCGAGGCATGGTTTGGTGTTTGCCGTACTTATCTGCAGCAATAACAAAGAATTGAAAGCTTCCTCGCTCCTGTGTTCCAGTCCTCGTTCTTTCCCTGCTGGCTCACACAGGCGAGAGAGACATGTTTATACCAAGGACAAAACTCAGCAGAGGCTGGAGGAGGGAGCTGCTAAGTAAGGAGTCAATATATGTCTCATATAAGGAAAAGCAGGCTCCTGTGCCAGAGCCGTTTCTGTTAAACAGAAGCCTATGGGGGAAGGATTATGACGTGTGATTGAGACACCTGTTGAGAAAATAGGCAACTATTGACAAGTCTGATTCATGACTGAGTGACTGCTCTGCTAGTCTTCACATGATCCCCACCGAGAGCGAGCCTCGACCGCCTGCTAAACAAGGGCTGTTTGAAGTTTCTTTTTAACATTTCCAAGACGTTAATTCAGCAGGACATCTCCACTGGGGTTCTCGATGTCACCAAATCAGCAGCTGTTGAAATCCATTCACTTCAGCATGAAATGTTTGCATAAGTTTTTTTCTTTTTTTCTTTTATTTGTGACAACAGCAAAGTAAATAAAACCCTAAAAAATCCTGCACTACTCAACTTGTAGATGTGTGAGAACAGCTTCTGGTCGCAATTGTAGCTGCTAAGGCAAAATATTTATTTGTAGAGAACAATGACAATCAGAGTAGTTTATTATGATACATAAAAAGTACTGATTTTAGTAGATATTTCTGTCCCATTTTTCTATGTAAACATTCAGTTAATTTTTGTGCCAGCTGTTGAACTTGTGTGAAAAGTGTTTTGAAATTGAATTGTCTTTGTTTTCCAATTCAAAAAAATCTTAAAAGTCTAAACCCAAATGTTTCCTATTCTTTCCAGTCAGTAAACGAAACACTGTTTTTCGTGTAGGAAAACATTTCTATCTGACTCACATTTCCCTGAGAAAACAGCTTGTATCATAGAACTAGTTTAGTTTGAAGGGGAAACAGAACAAGGCAAGACATGTAAACATATTACAAAGCTTACTTTGATATTTAAATGCTTCTCTTTTTTTTCTTTTTTTTTTTCATTTCCTGGCCATCTGAAAAAAGGTGTGGTGAATGTAGTCAATTGTAAATAGAAACTCTGTATTTTCAGTCAGCTTCATTGTTAAACCCAAGAACTGCTGACCACATATGAAGACTCCCGGTTTGAGCCATCCTTCCTCTGTTTATTAAATCTGTTAAGACTTAAGTGTATTTTTACAAGTTCATTAATGTATTCCATTCTCTCTGATGTATTTTTTCCCACTATTATCAGATTTCATTATATGGGAGGAATTATCAGATCAACCCATTATACAGCCAAGCAGCGTTAAGTCTGATTGGAATTTGGGCTTCCCTCCGTTTACAGGGGGAATATTGTGTAAATCAGACTCTCGGGTTTCAGTGGGAGGCACAGGGCTGCACAGCATCCATTTGTCAAGTTGATTGCACCTCAGCAAGGCTGCATTAGCTTGTCTTTGAACAGAAGTGAAATCCTATGCGAAGCTCCCCTTTCTGTCATTTACACTAACATCCATCCTCTTAAACCAAGGCCTCAGAGAAAAAACAAAGTGATGGCACAATATAATCAGTCACTCAGGTTGTCTGTCATCTGTTTTCTTAAGGAAATGACTTTTAAGTTAGTGGAGCAGAAAATTGAAGAAAATTAGCAGAAGGTTGTTGTAGAAGCAGGAGGAATTTTTAAAAATTACAGATGTACAGAGAGAAGCTCTATTGCATAGAGCCAAGAGAAATGCAATTGATTCTGGGTTTTGGTTTAGTGTTTATTATAATGCCAGCGTACCCAATATGCAATAATTCAACTTTTAATGAGACTTTATTCATAAACTTGAATTGGGCTGTAAACGCACAATAAAAACCTGGTATGCACATTTTCAGCTTTTATATCAGTGACTGTGTTTTATGATCCTGAATACTCCAGTAATTCGCACTCCTTTCCATGTGTCAGGAAAGCTGCCTACATATCTCAGAAATGTTGAGCTGGAAAGGCTCTGTAAACAGCTCTGGGAAGAGACTTGTAAGTTTATTGAAAGTCAGAGAACTGGCTTTTTACCTGATGAAAATGGCAGTAGCAAATAACAATAATTACTCAAACCAATGCACAGTGAAACTTGTACAGTACAAGTCTGTTGCTACAGGGTTAGAGGTAAATGAAGAGAAGATAAAGATGCACATTTTGCATAAGGTAAAAAGTACCACATTTTAATATACTTCTTTTCCTCCCATCTTCCTAAACTCTTCTGTCCACATGAAGGTCAGTTTTTAATTAGGGATACTTTGGTTTCACTTTAGTCACTAAGAGAGTTTTGTCATGTGTATCTTAAGGGAACATATTTCAGTGCGGTATTTGTTAAAGGAGGATTGTGTATGGCTATTTTAAGTTAGAGCAAAATAACACATTCCTAGTCTAAAATAAAAACAGTGAGTTCTTGCAACAAACTGGTGTGAATTTTGAATTTATTTAGTTATTTTGAAATAGATACGCCTTCTAACAGCTTATCATGTAGTAAGTGACTAGCATCTGTCAAATGTGCTTCTTTCTTTTCTTTTCTCCCTTTTTCATTCTGCCCAAGGGAAAATTGCATGTGGTCTTTATTTGTTTATATTATGAAAATATAATAGTTTGAATCTTACAGTGCAGTAATAGAAAGATTACTGATCTTGGGTGAGAAACCTCTTTTCTAATATTTCTTTTTCCCCATTTTTTTCTGCAAGAGATAGGGACACAAAACCTCACAAAACAAGTCAGGTTATTAAATTACTTCATCTTAACATTCCTTGGGAATGTAGAAAAAGGTTGCTATTTTCAATACCATGCATAGCATGTTTCTATAACTTTCATTAATAACTGTATATTGCAGCCAGTTAATTTTTCAGTCACTAAGAATTAGGATTTGTCATGTGTCCCTTGAAGAAAACTTTAATTGGCTTGACAGTCTTGAATACACTTAAATTTGAATAGTTTTACTCAAAGACAGTCTGATGTATAAGCATCTGCAGGATCAGAGCACAAGTGAATCCATTTTTCTCTTCAAAAATAAATCTTAAACCATTTGAGAAGGAAAGTATTTTTAAACTGTGTGTGTGAAATTATATAAAAATTTACAGAAAATCAAATGCATTGCTCCTGCAACTCACATTTCGTTAAGATATATATCACTTGATGTGATATGAAAATGATAATGGCTACATTTTGCACTACTTTTCCCTTTTATAACCTAATGTTAACATTTAGGAATTCAGGAACTTGAGAGCCCTAGAGATCAATCTTGATTAGTTTATTTGTCTTTGTTAAGATTTTGATAGCCTGGTAATGCTTTTGTTTGAAAGAGTATTCTTTACTTCCTCTTGTGGGGCATGAAATACTGTTGCACCCAGCTCTTCCTCTGAAATAGTGGAAAACAATTTAGGTAACTGAATCTTTGATGAGGAGACCTGAGATTGAAAGTTCTGGCATTTAATTGCCCTTTTACTCATAATTCTTCTATGTTTAACCTCAAAGGTGATTAAAAAACTTACATCTTAATTGCATAGCCTCATTCAATCATTAGTACTTTGCCTTGCGGCAATTTATTACAACTTTATTTCCCTGAACCATCAATGAAGATGATGCTGAATTTTATATTAGCCAAATGTCCTTTTGAGATTAATGTGGTAATATAGATTTTATGCAAGCTTTTTCCGCTTTAATATTTGTGTTATTAGATTGGGGTTATAGGTATAGCACAACTGCTTGGGCAGTTTAGAGAATGCTGCATGCCTCAAGAACTGATGCTGGAGTTTTATTTCAAAATGTGCATCTGCAAGAGGAAATAATAGCTGAGCATTCTCTGATGTGCTTCTCTATAGCTATTTTTACAGCTTACTCAGACAAGGTTTTCCCATTTCAAGATAATAGCTGGCCTCCCATTGTGAGAAAGCACTTGGATCAGATGGGTGAGGAGGTGAGGATGTGGGTGCTGTGCCATAAATGCCATTGTTAATGCTGGGCAAGTCGCTGTAAACTGCACTTATCTTTCACAGTGGTTTTTTGGAGGTTTCTACATTCTTAAAATTTTGAAGGGTTTCAGCTGTTAGGGCTATGAAATAGCAAAACTTCCTTGTGTCAGTTAGAACTCATCATGAGCATGTTTTCTGTTATGTTCTTTAATTCATTTTGAATAGTTATTTAAATATGACAGGTAGAAAGCATTGAGACACTCGTGCTACTCTACATAACTGTAATAATTGAAAAATTCACAGCTTTGCCATACCATTCTCAGATTAGAATTGGCAGCTGCTGGCATCCCCTTTACAAGCATTTTTGCTTGCTTGGAGTTCAGGGAGATTTCAATGGATGAGGCTGGTTTGATGAATGCTTCAAGCGAGGTGCGCTGACACCAGTGCCAAAAACACTGTCCTGCCTTTCCCCCACTCCTGACTTCTCATTCCTGACCCTCTACCACACTATCCTTTGAGCTATCACAGCTGTTTATCCTACAAGCAGTGAGGGAGGGGAGGCTGGGGGAGGACAGGACTGCTGCCATCACTCACTGCTCTGGTACAACCAGCAGAAGTGTTGGTTTGGCTGCAGACTCTGGAGCCAGATGAGTGGGGTATGTAAGCAAACCAGAAGGGTCTCCCAGCATTCCCAAAATGTGAACTTATAACGCACCATGGAATATGGTGAATGTTACATCCTTCCTCTCAGGAACAGGTAGGTTCATGCTAGCAGCAGCTCAAACAGTAGCAGCCTCCACCCTGAACTCTAGCACATTTCACCTCCCGAAACAAAGGCTTAAGTGAGGATGCGCAGGCATTTGAATTAAGTGGAAGAAGGGTATGACTGGATATTAAATTTATCTCAGTGGAAACTGGATATGTCTGAAAGAGTAGGGAAAGCAAAAGAAATAAAAAAGCTGAAGAAAAAGCATACCAGAAGACTCAAAGGAGGAAGAGAATGTGAAAATAAGAAAGAATAAGATAATCACTGTGGCAGATCTACAAAGGTCTCAGTGCTGGTTGAAAAGGTTTCAAGAAGGGAAAGCAAGGGTTTTTTTGTTGTTGTTGTATATCTCCTGCATTGAAGAAAACATGAGTAAAATTGGGGGTGGGTGATTTTGGAGGTGTTTTTTTAACTAGATATGCCTAAAAGATGCTTGACTTCATAATTTTCTCCTCCTAATAGAAACAGCCCTCAGGGCCTCAAACTTTGGCTAATCATTTAGGTCAAAAGGGTAATAATAATGTAGAAGACCATGAATTAGAAGTGTACCCTGGGGAAAGCTTGACCCAATGCAGAAGTAGAAAATAACCATACAAAACTCTGTAATGGGATCCTCTGAAGCTGAATGGGAAAATGAGGGCTCATACAAATATGTTCACCATCTAATATGAAACATAACTCCAGAAGTATGTATTTTTATTCCCTGTTATGAGTGAAACCACAGTGGAGTTACTGTAACACTGAGGCTGAACTAATCCCATCACAGGATCAGATCTTGGTAATAAATAGTTCCAGGTGTGATCCAAGGATTAGGAATGTTTAGATTTTTTTTAAACTGAAAGGTGTAGAGTTTTTTTTCAGTCTTTCCACTCTGAAGGGAGGATTGTGTGAGGTGTGAAACTTCTGTCTCTCAAAAGAGAGACCTGCCTACTGCATATCCTTTCTTACTGGTGTATCTATCTCAAATACCTTACCAAGAAAGCTGATATTATTCTGCATATGTCATGAATGGGGGAGTGAGGGATGAGGATGTTCAGCATCTTGCTGGAAGTTAGCCACCATGGTGCTGGCAAACCTGGAACTATAAGCGCTGTCCCAGTGCTTCATTTCACGGGTTCTGCTGACTTCCAGTTCATCCTTACAATCTGTCATTTAATTTATTGTGAAACTTTGGGTTTGTGATGGGACATGTTTGGAAAAGAGCGACTCTTGAATATGCCCGTCTTGTGAGCGGCATTAGACAGGGATGGAAGGAGCAGGGATGTAAACATTGTGCCATACTACACACGCATGGAGGACCAACTAAGGCTACATAGGCAATCTCCTAGCCAGTGTCTTCACACTTCTCAGTCTTTATGGGCTAAGTGCTTGAAGGTCTATGAAGTAGGCTAAACTTATGTGTGAGGTTGTTAGTCTCAGTTTCTTTCTACAGGCTGTGGCTGTATTGGCAGCAGATAGATGGCGTAGCAGCAGATAGTGCTGATTATTTCAGACACATAATTTCAGTTTGTAGCTGAAAAAGGAGATGCCAAGAACTGTCTCTGTGGTCACACTAAGCATTTATATCTGTTTCCATACCATCATCCCTCCCCAGAATTTATACAACGGTGTATAACCATTTATACAACCCCATGCAGCACTACAGGCTTGGGTGTAAGAGGAGTGACTTGAGAGCTGCTCAGCCGGAAGGGACCTGGGAGTGCTGGTTGACAGCCAGTTGCATGTGAGCCAGCGTGTGCCCAGGTGACCAAGAAGGCCAGTGGCTTCCTGGCTTGTATCAGCAACAGTGTGGCCAGCAGGACCGGAGCAGTGATTGTCCCCCTGTACTCAGCACTGGTGAGACCAGACCTTGAATCTGGTGTTCAGTTCTGGGCCCCTCATTTCAAAAAGGACATTGTGGTGCTGGAGCGAGTCCAGAGAAGGGCAGTGAAGCTGGTGAAGGGTCTGGAGCACAAGTCCTGTGAGGAACAGCTGAGAGAGCTGAGGGCTTTTTAGTCTGAAGGAGGTTGAAAAGAGATTTTAGTGAGGCTGGAATTGGTCTCTTCTGTCACGTCTCAAATAAATGGATGAGAGGAAAAGACCATAAGTTGCATCAGAGGAGGTTTGGATTTGATATTAGGAAAAAAATTTGACTGAAACATTGATTAGGCATTGGAATAGTCTGCCCAGGGAGGTGGTGGATTCATCATCTCTGGAAATGTTCAAGTGGCATCTGAATGTGGCACTTGGGGATATGGTTTAGGGGTGATTATGGTGGTGGTAGAATGATGGCTGCATCAGGTAAACCCTGGAAATCCTGTGATTCTGTATCAGAGCATCAGGTAAATGGTCACTTCCACTCATTATTTTCCGTGTGTGTATGCCACTTACAGGCAGGATTAACCAGTTTGGGACCTGGAGCCCAAATTCTTTGCCCCATAATCCAGAGAGATCAGAATGAAAAGAAAGCATGGTGAAATAGTAAGAGTGCAGAGACCCCTGTGTCTCTGAATCCACACTGGCACTTGTAGGGAGAAAGCAAGCAGGTGCTGGAGATATGTGCAAAGAAAAGAACCACCAGTAGGCATCAATTATAGGACCTCAGACTATGCTTTCCTTCAGTGTGTGCTGCTGAGCAGAGGCCCTGAGCCAGGGACAAAGTGTTCTGGGACATGTCCTCTGTAATACTTTTAGATTTATTGAATAATTCACAAAGCTTTTGGACATCTTTTCCCCAAACACACACAAAGCCAATTGTGCTATAGAAGAGAGTTTGAGAAACTCTGTAAGGAAAGCAGCTTACTTCTTCAGCCTTTATATAGGCATTTTAGAGCAGATTGCATTATTCCCTATTTTGAGAGAATGACAAAACTGAACACATAGCGTTTGCGGAGTTAAGATGCTTTAGTTGTTTATTTTATATCTCTTTATGAGAGCTACTGCCTTATTTACATTGTAATAGTAATAGTCATGTTCTGCATATATATGTATTGCCTTTGATTGGGAACAATACCAATTCCTATACCAACTGAAGAAAACGGAGTACTTAATGATTTAATTACTTGTGTTCTTTGCAAAAATAATTAAAGGGTCATGCCAAAATCTTATCAGAGCATGACTATTTAGCATGCCAAGACTGAAGCTATTTAGGTGGCATACTAATGATTTATTTGCTGACAAGATTCACTTTTAGAAACTCTCTCTTCACTCTTTCACTATTGATAGTTAGAAGTGTAAAAAGTGTAGTTATCAAAATGCATTAGTGGGAAGAAAGAATAAATTTTCAAGTGACTTGTGATTAGAGATGCTTCAGTTTTGGAAAAATTGTCAGAGAAACTGATTTTTCAGAACCGAGCAAATATTTTCTGAAAAATCAAGGTATGGGTAGGTATTTGAAAGTCAACCAGCTCTAGCACAGCTACTTATGGTAATCCTTCTCTAAATCTCCACCATAAAATTTTTGGACTGTAGTTACTTATCTAGAACACCACTTTAATCTGTAAGTGTTAGCTTGTTTCAGAAGTGTTGCAGCTGAATAGGTAACAGTGGTGGTTAAATTTTTCCAAATAGTCGAACAATCCAAGACACTGTAAAATTACTGTAGTCCGTATATGCTTTAACAAATAGATCCTCTATTTGCCATTAGATCTTCTTAAGCCACAAACATCTACCTGTTAATTTTTTCATAAGTGTTTTCTCTATAAAATTGTCAACCGTTCCCAAGCAATAGATTTAACTATTTCCAGTAAAACAATTTTGAATATTGCATATACCTTGACCTACAGAGTTAATCCATAGCTTTCCTTGAAGTATATACTCATAAACATTGGTCTTTTGCAGAAGAGTCTTTAAAGGACTTATCTGTAGATGCTTGAAAGAAAAACCATTTGCTAAATTCATATTAAGACTTGCAGATTATGTTTAACATTTGAAATACATCAGTAGCACTAAGTCAGTTTGAGTGTCTCAGCAACTAACTAGTCCCAGAAAGAATAGGTGGTATCCCACAAAGTGCTGATCTTCAGCATTTTTAGTGCTTTGCAGAATTGATTTCTCAGTCTCAAGGCAATCGTCCATATCATGCAAGTGCTGCATACTATTATAGTCAGAAGCCTCTGTTTGAGAGTAATCCAAGAAAAAAATGCCAGTGTATTGTTTCCAAGTTCTTTTTGTGAAATATTTGGCTCCAATGCATAGCTAATTTTCAAAAGGCTCTTTGAAAGTCTCTCTTTAGAAAAATATGTATTTTTTATATGTGCATAGTTCATTTTTAAACCAAATCTAGCTAAAAATTGCCACATAAGCTGTTTTTCAATGGAGGGCCAATAGCCATATTTTTGTGTCTCCACAGAAGGAATACATTTATATTTTTAAAATGTAAGTATTTGAGTAGCCATATAAAATAAGCAACATGAAGGTGCCATATTGAATTCATTAAGATTTCTCTCTCATATGTAACCCCAAGTATCTAGATCCTTATAATTTTATTGGCAGAGGGAACAAGTACATGGCTTGACAGATCAGCTGGGCTATGAATAGCTAAACATTAACACACTTCCAAGCTCATGTTTTGGTTTGGGTTCCTGCCTTCAGTGTAGGATAAGTCCCGACTGATGATACCATCTCCAGACCACATTTAGCAGACATATTTTGCCTGTCCTGTTATCACTCCACTGAAGCCAGGAGTTGGAGTATCCTTTGATCCCTGGTCCCTTTGGCTGTTCACTGCTCAGCTTTCTTGCTGCTCTTTGTTCACTAGGGCATAACTTCAAGCTCAGTACCACAACACACTTGCTGGACTGTGGAGCTGCCAGGCCCTAGGAATCTGTGATTCCTATGGCTGCTGCTGTCCCAGGGATCAGGGGGCTCAAAGAAAACCAAAAGCAAGGAGCATGTCACCGATTCAGACTTCTCCTTTGATATAAGTAATTACTAGGAAAGAAAACTAAACTTTCACTTCATAACCAGAAATTAGTACCATTTTTGTTTGACATGGTGACATCTCAAGTTGTTAAAGGGAGCCCTCGGTGGCTCTCAGGGATTAGTGGGGGGAAATATTTCACTTGCAGGTCAGCTGCACGGATCTGTGCTGGGGCACGGGTGATTGGCAGCTGTTCCGATGCGGTGCCTGCAGGAGGCCCTGTGAGGGAAGCGGCAGGTTTCGGGCTGGGGAGGCAGGTGTGAGCGCTGCAGTCCCACGCTGCCAGAATTAGGAATCTCTGCCGGCAGTGCCATGAGGCTGCCGGCACCTCGTGGAAACCCAGCCTCGGGGTGAGACCTGGGGGCTTTCTGCTGCTGGAGCTGTGCCTGCACGGGGAAACGGTGTGAAATCCACACCTCGTGCGAGCTCTCGCCCGGGATAAGGCTGCTCAAGTGAAGCAGGAGCCTGTCCTGAATTGCTTTGTGCAGGCAGTTCTCTTTAAGCCTGAGCATTACCGTGTGGGGCAGCTCTGGAGAAAGCGAATGGCAAAGGAAAGGCTTTAATGCCCTTCCCTATTTCTGTCCCAGATTCCTTCCCACAAACCTGCATTTCACCAGGCTTTTTCCCTTGCTACTTCAGCTCCTTGCTACACTTTCCCATGCAAGCTTTTTTTCCTTGTAAATGATGTGAAGCAAATACCTAATGTTATCTTTAGTGCTGACACAAGAAAATTAGAGGAGGTATATTACAGTGCTGTTAAGTATTCTTTCCAGAGAAAACTGCTGGTTAGGTCAATTTACTTGGCACTGTACACTGCTTTAATCTTAACTCGAGGCCTGCTATAGATGTACAGCAGCTGGGTCTAATGTCTTCATGCATGGTTGCAAGCAAGTCAGTTAATTTCTGTTTGTTGAGAGGTAGGAATCAAGCAAATTTTTCTCTGTTGAATGGAAACATTGTGGGGCTGGTAACAGGTGAATAAGCAATACTGGATAACAAAACAACCTGGAATTACTGTCTGAAGGACTAGATTCCATAACAGAGAAGTCACAGTTTCATCTCCTTTAAAATGGCAGTACTTTATCCCCAAACCTTCAGTTAGAAGAATTAAAAGGAAAACTGACTTGACAGACCTTGTTTGAGAGAAAACATGTCACCAGTGAAGAAGCACTTGGTTTCAAGTTCACTTGCAGTGCTGTAAGCTGCTAACTGGAGTGGTCAGTTAATTGCTACACCTTTATTCAGGGTACAAAAGCTAAATAAATTGCTCACCTGTCATGCTGGGATCTGCTCAGCTGTGGATGACCTCTCAGATTCTATTCATCAAGCTTGGTGACCTATATCCATAGAGGTAGCTCTGGCTGGGCAGACTGTCACCCATGGCCCAAGTTGCTGCCACATTCTGTGAAGTCATCAAAGATTGGAGCTAAATTCATTGGATCTTTTGATTTGAAAAGGTATTGAGTGTTATAACCAGTGAAAGAGTTGCTGCCTCAAAATGGGTGCTAATAAAAATGTCCAATGTTCTGATTAAATGTAAGACATATGAGCTATGGGCCTGTGGCTCATCGTATAACCATAAGCTTCTATCATACTAGCTAATGGTAGCTTAGTTACAAATACACCTTAAAATTGCCTATAACTGTTCATATATTTATAAAATAAAACTTCAGATAAAAAAAAGGCAACAAATCTAAAGAGTAGGAAATAAAATCCATGTCTTTCTTCTCACGGATGACATTGTGCTGTGCACAAGGGGAGAGAAGGAGAAATAATCTTCTCGGGGTACTATAATTATTTTTTGTTGTTGTTCCTGTGTCTATAGTCATAGAACCATGCAATTTTGGGTGTTAAAAGGAACCTTAAGGATTATCTAGTTCTACTCCCCCTGCCATGGGCAGGGACACCTTCCGCTAGATCCACGTATTCAGAGTAGAAAAACATACTTCCAAGCACCATAATTTTTTCTAACAAGATCTTCTTCATCTGGACAGCCTAGCTTCTCCCATTTAGTGCACAGGCATATATAAGAAGTGGGAAATCTCAGGCCACATGGGATGCCAAATTAACTCTTCTTATTCCATAGCTGGCATTACTGCCAAAGTCTCC
This sequence comes from Bombycilla garrulus, assembly GCA_013400315.1. Classification (NCBI taxonomy): domain Eukaryota; kingdom Metazoa; phylum Chordata; class Aves; order Passeriformes; family Bombycillidae; genus Bombycilla; species Bombycilla garrulus. Next base: position 48,249 of record VXBU01000887.1, read on the forward strand.
ATATTGTCAAATCACCAGCTGAGAGAAGCTGCATTTCAGAAACCTTTTACCAAAGTAGCAGTAAAAGGCTATTAAAAATGACAACCCGCATGGGATAAAGAATAAGCAGAATTAATAATGTAATTTCCATAGAGTGTATCTCTGCTGTTAGTTGAAAGAACATCTAAGATGCAAACATTAGTCTGATATTTCTTCTCAAGCTTGGCTGCTTAAAGCACTTTCCTATAAAGTTCTGTGTTTACCTAAGCCCCTAGGGGAAAAGCCACCTTCCCCTCCCCTACCCCTAGTGGAGCTAATGAGCCATGCCTGTTATCCTCCCAAAACTCTTATTTCAGCAGAAATTAATCCACTTTCTTTGCCCGGTTCTAACACATGCCACCACGTTAAGCCAGGAAAATGAACCTTCTTGCCCTTTTATGCTCACTGGAGACTGACAGATAGGTAATACTTCTTTGTGTTTTCTTTAGTCATTATGTAGTTTGACACTAAAGCTAAACCAGCTTAATTGCTCACTGCTACCCAAAGAACCAGTCTCATCTCTTTCCTGCCATCTCGTTCCCAACTGCATGATTGCCCTGTCTTCTTTGTGTGGCACTTGTCCCTGTGGTGAGTTGGTTTAGAGCTCTAGACTTAGAAAAACCAAACCCTATAAAAATACATTAATAGAAGTTCAGTTCCCATTGGGTGTCGATGTGATGGTGGAAGTCTGGGGCAGGAGCACCTCCGTGGCCTGAGATGGGAGAGATTGGACAGCCAATTTTAGCAGCGACACAGTGTTAGGTCAGCTTAGCTGTCTTGCCAAACTAGCCATGGTATTCTGTAGAGGGTAGCATAATTGCACTATTCCACAATAAACCTGTGGTGAGTCAGCCTGTATAACTGAATTAACTTTCCCAGTGAATCATGTTTCTTATGTAGCTCATTGGGCATGGCTGCACAGACCATCTGTTAGTGGTGAAACTGGTGTGTATGTCTGACACGCCACCCCTTCTTTTGGTGCCCCTCTTCAGGCCTGGAGGAAGAATGAGGTGGGAAGACTGACCAGTATTAAACATGATTTAATTTTTCCTGCCAAATTATTTGTAGGCTGGTCATTGGTATGTCCTGAAAGACAGTTGTAGCAGCATAATTAATGGGCCAACACAAGGGCTGGAATGGTGATGGAAAAGTGGAAGAAAAAGGAGCAAGAAACTGCTTAAGCAGATATTTGCACCAAAATAAATGTCACTATAACCATGGCTGTGGTAAGGATTTAGCAAAGGTTTTCCTTTATCTGAAGTGTAAGGAACATTTATATTTGGAGCAGAAGGTCTGATTTTAGCCGTATTGTCAACATGCCACACTGTGAATTGTTGTGACAATCTCAAAGATTAGCAGGGTAAGGCAACTTGCTTCTTGTCAGTCAAAGGGGGTGCAACTCTGAGCCTTGAATATAAGGGAAGATAAAGCAGCTGTCTGGCCAAAACTGGCAGCAAGTTAGTTTTAGAAGGCCTTCTAGGATTAGATAGCATATTCAGCATGTGTAGGTTACACAAGATGAATGAGGGAGCAAGGGACTGAGAGCAAGAGTAGCATTTTGCAGATATCACCTGTCTGGGAAAATGCACACCTCTGAAACTTCTCAGCTGGAGCAAAGAGCCTGGGTAGATGACAAAACAAATCTGAACCTGCAAAAGATTGGATTTCTGTACATAAACCTGCCTCAGCACCTAAAGGAGTTAAGCTGGCATCAGTCTAACTACAGCTCCGTGTTTGCTGGTATCTTTCAATAAATGTTACTGCATAAAGACCTGCACAGCCAATGCACTCTCGGATTCTCAACAGGAGCTTACTGAAGCAAAAGGAGAATAACAGAAGAATCAATCCCACAGTATGAAAATGATCTTTTACAAACAACTTTGAAGCATTGAAGTGTAATATTTTGTGATTGCATGTAAAGTTCTCTGATGTCTTTCAGAGAAATTTAAAATCCTACCATATGCTTCAACCTTGTTTTTTTTTTTTTTTGTGTCCGTGGGTTATGTGCAAATCTTTAGGGTGATGCTAGAACAGTTGTGAGCATATTGGATGCCCAGATGATTCAGGGAGCAACTTGAAATGTGCTCAGCATCCCACGCTGACTATAGCCCATTGAACCAGAGAGCTCTCAACACCTTGCCGCAGCAGGCTCTTAACAAGTGGACAGCATTATGTTAACTTCCTTGGAAGGAAATCAAGTACTGCTCCCTCAAAATCACCTGTGCCTTTCTGCCCAGATTTCTAGGGGCTGACAGACTTTCTCCCAAGTAGTTCTTCAGTGCTACTTTGCTCCACAGTGTGTGAAGGAGGAAGTTTGTCATGGAGAGCGTCCTGAGAGCCAGACCCATAGGGCATGTCACTGCCACCTCAGGTTCTTAGGAGAAGGCTAAAACTGGTTTGTGTCAATGCTCCCCATTAGCTGCCCTAATTTTCAGAAAGAAACATGGCTGTCACTTCTACTTAATTACATCGTTTCCTAACATACAATATTGTTCAGGTTTTGTTTTCTTGTCTGTGCCATGTGTAAAGTCTTTATAACAAGACCTAAAATATTGGCTTTTTAGTAAATGAGAGCTGGTATAATACATTAATTCTATTTCTTATAGCCTTTCAAAACAGAGGCAGAGCTACCCATATACAATTTTGTGTACTCCCTTAGTAAAAACCCTCATTCATTTAATGCTAATTTTGAACAACTTTTTAGTCAGAACAGGATCACCTGAAGTATTTTTCATATATGTCTACAGAGTGCAGCCACATGCTACATAGCATGTTACAAACCTTGAGTATTTCATGTGTATAAATATGTTTTATTTCTAAAAGTTTACTTTATCTACTGTGAGCCCTGATCTTTATTTCAGGACTTTGTTTTACTTCTAGCTGTCTCAGTTACTAAATTTGAGGCATACATCTCCGATTCACAGCTCAGTCACCTTCTATTTAAAAAATATGTTTTGCTTGTTTCCCCTGAAAAATTCTGAATTTCTAATTATCAAAGGGAGCTGTTTATCATTGTTTGAGGTGTTTGTTTGACAAGCAGTCATGCAGAAATAGTGCAATGTGTAGGCTCCCTGTATAAATAGAAGCAATCATGATCCAAACTGCAGATAAGTAATTGGAATAATAAGTAGAAATAAAGACGCTTTGTCAGTTTGCATTCCTTTTTCTCAAGCAGCTAAGGGCAAGTGTAGAAACTGATTCTTATCTTTAGTTTTTTCTCCAAAATAAGGATAAAACTGGATTTAAGAATAAGAGCTTACCATATGAATTTAGGTTTATGGAGGATGCATTCTAGACTGTCAAAGATAGTATGCCTAAGGCAAATTTGCTTCTAAAGAAAAGAATGCAATAAAGCTTAGGGTTATACTGAAGCTGAACTGCAATATATTATGAAATAGTAATTCCTGGATTGTTGCATTCAGATTTTCAGCCACTATGATTCTTTGCTGATTAAAAAAAATCCTCTGATAAATGCCAAGGACTAGTGAAATTAAGGGTCTAACTTTTTCTCCTGTCTAAACTTTCAAACTGAGAAGTAGATAATAATTTGCACTTACCAAAAACTACATGGTGACCTGATGCTATTTAATGTATTTTAAAGAGATGATTGAGGGTAATGCTGATGAAAGTAGCCTCAGTGAAAAGTGACCATCACACCTATGTAAGAGACAATGTCTGACTAAGCAAGCTCTGAAAAATTGGTCCTTTTCCAGATCCTTTTCACTCTCTGATGTAGGATCTAGAGGATGAGGTCAAAAGACTTATGCACGGTCTGTGCGGAGTCTAGCATGACTTAGCCTCAATGCTGCTCTGAATTATAGCAGAACAAGCTAGTCTTCTGATTCTTCATTGTATCATCTACTGAACACGAAAGTATTTCCGGATTATTTTTTGCTACAGGTTTGTAAATATTCTGGAACTAAAGGATAAGCAGTTGCAACCCATTTTTTCTTGTACTGACAGTTCTTGTTTGTAAAATAGTTGTAGAAATAACTCCAGGACATCTGACATCTTATTCATATGAAATGTGTTGGCAAAATTTGTCATGAATTGATTTCATTACTTCAAGTTTCTTTTTGGTTCTTTTTGTTTGTTTGGTTGTTTTTTTGTGATTTTTTTTTTGTTTGTTTGATTTTTTGGGGTTTTTTTTTTGGGGGGGGGGATTTTTTTGTTTTCTGTGGGAGTATTTCTATTTTTTCAGTCATTTTGGAATTTGGAAGTTTATTCATACCTCCTTAAGCGTATAATAGTTCAAGGAACACATAATCCCTTTCAGGGAGCAGCTTTTATAGCATGTGGTGGGTGCGTCTGATTCAGCATCAAATGTTGGCATCTCCACTTCCTCCTTCATCAGAAGTAGTGAAGTTTCATCAGAACTAGAGACAAAAAGTATATCAAGAGAAGATAAAAAAGTGGTGTTCCTTTCCTCAGGGGAAAGAAAGAGAAGAAAACCAGGTTTAATATTAAATGGAAAAACACAAATCCACTTTTCAAAATCATCCTGTGTACTTCCTTCAAGCTTTACACATCAGAAATTAGAATTTTTTCACAGTGTTGATAAATAACAATGAGAATTGAATATGGTTTTTCATAAACCAGAGCTCCTTTCCCTGAATATTTGTAATGTGATTTGATGTTTCTTCCTTGTATGGAAACCTTGGATTCAGAATATCCTGTTTCTGGTCGGTCTAGAAAAGAACAAACTTCAGAATAATGGAGTTCTTAATCTGTACAGTCAGATTAATAAAATGTCCACCAATCTACTTTCTCCAACTTTCTGATCCATTTGATGTAACTACTGGCAAAAATATTTGTGTTCACTATTTAGAAAATCACTTTTGAGCTCCTGAGCCTGGTAGTCTGTCTGTCTCTCAGCCTCATTCAGGGACAAGAAGCAGGTGCCCCCAGCCTTCCTTCTTGCCTTCTTTGCACCCTGTCTTTCCTGGGATATCATCCCTCTAAGTAGGCCAGGGAGGAGCCACCAAGGTGAGTGAAATATGCTGGGTCTGGTCCTGAAGAGGGCTGAAAGTCTGTGGTTGTTCTCCTGCCTGGTGTTCACATGTCAGATAATTCCACTGTATCCAACTCTTCCTCCTCCAAACTTCAAATCCCTTTGTTCAACAATCTGAACTCTGCAAGAAATAATTCCAGAAAATGCTTCAGGCAATGGAACGTAAAAAGGTTTCTGCTTGTAATGGGATCCCAGTATCACTTAAATTGATGGATAATCTGATTCTTTTTTCTTCATTAACTGGATATTTATAAGATAGAAAATCCACAGTGCTTCAGCTTTCAGGAGCTTAGTGTGAAGGGCATATTATACTATAGGTAGGTATTACCCTCATCTCTCATGCCAACCTCCCTGGTTGAAACAGCCTGAGAACAGGTCGCTTTGTATAAAATAATAACTGTGAGGGATTCATGGCTTTGCTCTTCCAGATTATGAGCCCAGACACAAAAGTCTGAGCAAAGAAACGGAGCCTTTACAAAACCCTTCCAGAGGAAGGGCTGGATGTCTAAGCTGTTTTCCCATCCCAACTCAAAGATTTTTGTGAGATCATATATCAACAAATAAACTTCTGGCTAAGCTATGGGAACAAAACCAAGTGATTTTGGCCAGTAATAACATCACAGTTGAGTGAGGATGATGCAGAAACCTGAATTTTCAGATCTTAATTTTGTCTCATATTTCTAATACTCTTTGAAATTAACAGATGACATTCTATCTTATTTTTATTTTAACTTTATTTCACATTTTAATTTTTCATCAAAGACACATCATTTCTCAGTGTTGAAATCAATATTCTGTGATAACTTAATTCCATTTCTGGATGCAGCAGACCTAGATTCCTTTCTACACTAAATGGAAACAGAGTGCAGGGTATTTAATATCCTGTCATTGAGACAGTGCAGGCTGCTACTATACAGTGAGTAGTATATTAGTATATGAGTTTTGAAAACTAAAATATATCTGGTAAGATAACAAAAGAGTAAGATATAAGTATAGTAATTATTTTTACATCTAAGTGTGGCCACTCTAAACAATCACAAGCAATTTGAAAGTTTTGAACAATCTCTTTTAGTGTAAACTGTTCAACCAACTCTTCATTATATTAATACTCTGAAATAATTGATTTTCAAATACTGAAGAAGGCAGAGCATGAAGCTTAAGTCTGTGAGTCAATAAAGACAAATTAGATTTGTGTAAAGATCTATATTAAAAAAAAGGCAGTACAAGTTCAGTGATGCACGGCTTGTCTTAAAAACAGCCTTTGTCCTGTGTGGAAAGAGTTCCATCATTTGTTATATGTATTGCTTTTATTTTCATGAAAGAAATACAGTATTGCTTAAAGGAGGTGGGCATTCGTAGCTTTGTTAGTTATAACATTCTAAGTCCCAGGCTGTTGAATTTGGGATATAAAGCTGTTTTCAAATTTATATACTATATACCCCAATAAAGTGAACACCTACTTGGGCTAGAGCAGAGCTGTAAACAACCTGACTACTTGTTTTCATAATGTGAACTCAGGGCCTCTTATCGCTCCTTTGTTGTCCAGTAGTGTACTGAGTCTGGCTGGGATGGAGTTCATTTTCTTCCTGGCATCCTGAGTGAGGCTGCAGCTGGGATTTGTGACAAAACCAGTGTTGGTAACACGCCCCTTTTTAGCCACAGCTCAGTGGTGCTTGCATAGAGTCAAGCCCCTTTCTATCACAATCTGTCCCAATGCAAGCAGTTTGGATTGGGCAAGAGTTTGGGAGGGGACACAGCTGGGGCAGCTCACCCTGACTGGCCAAGGAGTTATTCCATGCTGTGTAACATTATGTGCAACAATAAAGCAGGGGGAGAGTCCTTCCAAGACAGCCATCACTTGGAAAGTGGCTGAGCCTTGGTCTGCTGGTGTGTGGTGGTGAGTGATTGCTTTTACATCACGTGGTTCTGCCTCCTTTTTCTTCACTTATTAAATGGCCTTTTTCAACCCATGAGTTTTTTTCCCTTTTGCTGCTCCAGTTCTCTGCCCCATCCCACTGTGGGAAGAGGGAGTGAGAAGCTGGATGAGGCTTAGATACCAGTCAGATTAAAAGCACCACTAACACTGGATGCTTTCAAATATTTCAGTTCAGCAGAATATGGTATTCTGGACTAACAAGGTGTATAGTACTGAAAGCTCCCAGCTTCAACTTTGATACTGCTGTCAATAATCAACTTGTTTTTCCTCAGAGTATAACAAAGGTGTGGGCTAAGTATCCCTTCCTTTCTCTTTTCTCATTTTTTAATTCTGTTGACATGGGCACATAGTTCAAGACTTTGATCTTATATGTATTTCCTAAACCTTATCTGCCAAGGAAGTGTGAGAAGGCGATGGATTTTGAGCATGACATGAGTACTAGGATCAAAATGGAGGGTCCTTGTACCTAATCTACACAGAAATTGGATAGCTTGGCCTCCAGTGTCTCTATATAAATGTCTTCATTTAAATACTTTTATGAAGTTACTCAAAAACTGGAAACTAGGGCAGAAAATGTGACCTGGCATTTTATTATATGTACAACCTGAGTTACCTTGAGAAATCTCTTCTAGTACACGATAGACTGTATTGCTCTTTCTCTACACTATACAGAAATAAACACTTCAACATTATAGGCAGTATGCTCATCAGTGGTCTGGAAGTAAGCATAAAATCACCTCTTGGTAATGTTTGCTGACAGCAGGAAGGCCAGCAGAGTGTTAGATGGTGTTAAGTTGTAGAATACAATGCAGTAAGCCTTGGTGACTCCACAAAGTGCATTCTGACTCAGCTAACTGCACACTTATTCATCAAGGAACAAGGGATCAAAACCATACTGTCGGCACAGAGAATTTTGGCTTCTAATTAGCTGATCAGGGTCATATAGGATGGGCAATTGAGTAAGAAGTCCCATTGAGCACTTGAACATAAATGTAACAATTAATAGTAATTATGAGTCACAAGATATATCCTTGTATATGGCATTGGTCAAGCTGATGCTGGAGGAATTAATCTAGTCCTGATGTCAGCATTTTTGAAGGGATATGGAAACACTGAAGTAAGTTCAGAAAACAGCCACAAAAAAGTATTTGCTTGAGGAAGTGGGGAAAATGCCTTCTGGTGAGAATCTTGGAAGCTGATTTGGTGTAATGTCTAAAGGAAAAAAACTGGGAGCTGGCTTGATTCTTTAAGGAAAAATACTTAGAAAAAAATAGTTTTTTTTCCTAAGGGACTCTTTAATATACCTTAGAAGGACTTAATTAGAACCACTAGCAAAAATCTGAAGGTACACAAATTCAGAGACGAAGAACAAGTTCTGAACAGAAAAATGCTTACATGTGAAAGAAGCTTCTAAATGTCCCTAACAGGACAGGATTGTTTTGGTTAACACTCAAGGATACTCACGGCAGTATCATAAGAGGACAGACTAGACCAACCCAAGTTCCCTCCTGGCTTTATGAATTAATGAACCTATGTGTTTTATAACTACAGAATATAATAGAAAACTCCCAAACCTGTAACACTCATCACTAGACCAAGTAGCACAGGCCAGGAAAATCAATGAATGTTATGAGAGAGAGAGCATGGAGCTCAACTGAAGAAAGCATCCTGCAGTGTGGTGCCAACTTGCTTTCTTAGTGACGTCTCAGTTGAAATCTGAGGAACTAATTCTACTGTCTGTGAGTGCTTCTTTTTGTAATTGATGATTCAGTGTCTTTTGCATTTCTGTTTGGGGTTTTGAGTAGTGAATTCACTGTGCTTAACCTGGTGCTTTGGGCCTCTCTCTCTATCTCCTGCAGTTTCAAGCTATGATGAATTTCTCAAAATAGAGAGGAAGCCTGGCATCCGGCTCTGCTTAATGCAAACACAACTCAGAAATGCCGTTTTTGCAAACGGTTTAAATCAACACAACCAGGCTAATTATTTAGCTTGTTTGCTGTTTTCTGGGGTGAAAGCAGGACAAGTTGCTTTTTAAATTCTTATGTATAACTTAGGCTCTATTCTTTCCTCTCTTGTTCAATGCTAAATCCCTCAATTCTTGTGGGATTGAAGAAGAGACTTCCAAGAGAAAAATACCGTTGTTCACTCTGGAGTTCTTTATCCATCTACCAAGTTACTTTTACAGTGCTGCTACTTTTTCAGCATTGGGTGTTTTTTCCTTTTTTAGTAAAAAAAATGATTAATACTTCCTGTGGATATTTACCGCAGCATATATTTCCTTACACAATATTTTTCTGTTGGTAGAGTGAGCCTATTCTTTCCCATGTTTTATGACTCTATGAAAGCTTGAAAACTAGAGAGAAAAAGTTAAACAAGAGCTCTCAAAAATGTTTGGTGGCTTAACTTGGGCTCCAAAGCTGTGGGGTCAAAGCCCATCCTGGAGCTTGAACTGGCAGACAGTAACACAGTTTAAATACTCTCTGTTGGATACATCATTCAAGTGAAAACACAGACAACTGTCTGTTTTTTTATCTGATGGAAGAGTTCTCTCTTTCCAAAAGTCTCCTTCCTCTCTATGAACAGATGTATTATTTGGTACTGCAATCCCAAAGATATGGATTTAAAGTAGGGAGTTTGCTTGCATCACAGGAGAATTTGTCCTTAAGCCCCAGAATAGTGTAGCTTGTAGTGAAGCCTGCCTCAGTGCAGGCATTACTTTTGGCATTACTTTTCTTCCCCCCTTAGTAATCAGAATCCATTAGCAAGGCTTAGCATATCCAGATTGATCTTGCTCAAGCCGTTATGTCTGTCCAGTTCCATTAGCACAAAACAGGGTTCTGCAGTGTACAAGGTGTCCCAACTCTCTCCTGCCCCAGTTCTGGTTTTTTTGTTTCACATACACTAAAGAACTCCACAGGCTGATTTTAAGACATCTCTGGCCACTCTGCAGAAATGAACAGAATTTTTCACCACATGGACAGGTAATTTAATTCCATATTTTATAACTGCTGTGATTTACAACTACTATGATTTATAACTACTGTGCTGGAGTTATAATAGTCAAAGCTTCCTCGTAAACTATAGTCACTAAAGCATCTTGCATACCTTTCAGATGCCTACAATGCTTCTAGGTTGGGTTAATTTTATGAGTTTTTCTCTGGTGGAAGTACAGAGAGAAGCATTTCCAAAGGCTCATTCCTCACATCTGTTTATTTAGGAGAGGATAAATCATGCTCTAGAGATACCTGTCTCCTTCTGCACACAACAATGAACTGTTTCTATGTGCTTGGTGAATTCAGAGTTAAGTAAGAATAGAGTCCATTCATTACTAACCTGCCATTTCTCATGCAACCAACATTTTATTGGGTTTTTTTATTAAAATAAGAGATACTGCTGCTTATGAAACTTTGGCTTTATAAATAGGTATGGTTAAAGGTTTTGCAAGAGCACCGGCAGTAATAACTCATTCTGGCATTTACAGACATTTTGCAAAAAGTGTTTATAGGAGACAACACCTCTATAGATCAAATACCTCTAGATCTGGGTAAATGGTACGTTGTACAAGGATCTTGCAGGATCAGTTTTAGGAATAGAGTTCTTCTGAGTAGTCCAGTTCCTGTAGTTACTCCTCTCCAATGAAAGTCAAGTGTTTGTTAGCTTGAGGCTGGGCACAAGCCGTATTTAGCTCTAAGAGAATATGTGTTTCACTGGTAAAGGAGACATGCATGAGGATGGGGTGAAACTAAAGGAAAAAAATGTTTCAAAGTGGAGGGACAATTTAAATTCTTAAAGCTCCACTTGTATTAGCTACTTCTTGGCTTCCAGTGAATGAAGGCTTCTTGGCATGTGCCCTGCCTGGGGTCAAGTTGGACGTGGGAGAGATTGTGCTTGAATGTCTGGAGTACTACCACTTGGGGGGGAAAATGTGTAGCATTCCAACAGATATAATTAATGACAAGTGTTGTTGTCTTTCTCTTGTGCCATCCACCCAATGGCTGCCTGGTGCTGACCCCTTGCTGTCCTGCTGACCTCTCCAAAGTTTATTTTAAAAAGGCATCCTTGCTTTCCCAAACTTTTCAGCTAGGCTTCCCTTGGGCTTCTTGTTCAGTGCATGCCCACAGACTATGCCTGTGTCCACTGCTCAGTGATCAGACACAAGTGTTTCCATTAGTGGGATGATTAATGGAAACTTCCTTGGGAATGGGAAAGAGAGAAGTGGGTAATACAAGTCAAGAAACGTGTTAAAGCCGAACAAGGAGACTTTGTTTCTTTGTTTCAAAAATAACTTATTTTTCCAGCGTGCTGCAAATTGTCCTTACTCACTTGGATCCTGCCCACATCAGTAAAATGCTGCAGTTATTTCCACAGGGGTGGGCTTGAGAGAAGTTGGTGCTTTAAACACAACTTTGTAGTGAGTGACCACATCAAATAATTCCATCGGCCGAACTGTCTTCTTTGTTGGCAGATTTAGTAGATATGGGGTTTAATGCTGCATAGTGCAGGTGCATGGAGTTTTCTACATCTAAATGCAAAGTAATAAAACAATGACTGAAGAGTAGAGAGGAATCCAAACTGGCTATTATGAGAGTGCAGCTGTCAAGTTACTCCTTACTGGTAGCATTTTCCAAACAAAAAACTGCATGACTAAGTCCTTCATTTGCACGATGAGGATCACAGATTCTGTCTGATCTCAAGATTCTCCTCACACTCTGCTTACCCTTTTCCAATTACAGGATGCTAGAGGCAGAAACCTGCTTCTTCCATTCCCTTAGACACCATGTTTAGCTCTTTGAATGTCCAGGGATAGGACCCACCCTGTTGGCCGAAGCAACCTGCAGACTGAAGCAGCACAGCAGTGAAATGAGCACAATGACTGATATTTTGCTGCTGAGGGAACTGGTAAAAAAACATGAATTAGGGACAGAGAGACTAATGAACTGGGGAGGAGACTAGAAGCTCTGTGCTGCTGCTTCCCAGGAAAAGCAGAGGGCTGGAGTTTCTAGCAGTATGAAGTAAGACCTTCCACAATGCTTTACAAGGAAGAAGCTTTTGCTGTTTTCCAGGAGAAATCAGGGCTTTAGTTGCTTGCTCTTTTAGTCTAACGGTGTGGTAAGAGCTTTGAAGAGACCGCAATAGAAAATGTTACCTTCCCACAAAGCAAGCAGCTCTGACTACTCAGTAAGTTATTATTTAGCATGTGCCCATCATATTCTCTATGGAGTCAATTTTTCAAAGCTAAATCTTGATTCTCTTGCCCAATCAGAAAAACTGGGCAGTTGCGCTGTAGTGGAAGAGGGAGACTGATGCATGGGGCTGGAAGTGCTGTTTTCCAGGTTTGAAGGTCCTTTGCCATGTGTACAGAAGCAAATAAATTAATTCCATGTTTACATCAGGCATGGAAGTGCCTGTGCTGGCTGGGACCTCATGTGCCTGTGCAAAGGGAAGGCCTGCCCCTCCCCTGCATAGCAAAGGCATTCTGCTTTTGTGACATCTGGGCCACTGCAGCTGTTATAAGGAGGGGTTTGCTCTTTTTAGAAATTATTAGCTAAGTAAGCATATTGTTTATTAAAATATTCAGTGTATGTTGTAAACTTGTAACTCTGATATAGAAAATATCAGCAAATGATTCTGAAATTTATTGAAGGATTCTTCCTGTCCCTACTCCAGTGAAGAGTGAGAGTTATATTTGGTTGAACATGTAACTCAAAGAATAAATTTTTGACTTTTGTATTTTGCCTTTAGAATTCATAATAGTTTATATTTATCAACATTTTAAGTTAAAATTGTATATAGAAAGTCATATAAAAATACTGGAGGAAATAATTTGACTTTGGTTCTTCATATATGATGAGCTTTGATGGAATCATTGCAGTAGTTAAAACACAAGAGAGCTAGTGGTCATGAAGAACAGATAGAATCTTTTTCCTTATGTTTCATCAACAACACTGTTCATGTACGAGTGTGTTGGAACTCAATGTGCAGCTGCTGGTAACACTGATATCAGTAGAACAGCTATTAGTCAGGCATGATATCGTAAATAAGACCTGAAAATGATTGAAGGTTAGCAAAATAGCAATATAAGAAGCATATATGACTATATGAAAGAACAAACTTCATGTAAATTCTGCAGAACATACTTTCTTAAGAATGAGAATTTATTAATTTTATTACAAAATATTTTGCCATCTTCTTAATGAAGTGCTCTTTCACAGTCTAAGTGTAATAATTATTAGATTTCTTTTTCTCCAAAATTGTTGAGTTTTTGTCAGCTACCATTTTTCATTTCTTCTCTTTATATAGAGATTTTTTTGCAGCCTTTGAATGATTGATATTCACTGTATTCCTAATTGTTGCACCCTTAATTGGAGAAAACTAACAAACTTTGTCAGTTCATTACTGCTTCTTTTGTTTTCTTTTGTATGATTAATGCCCATTGTTGATACCAAGTTACAGTTCAGTCAATTGTGGCTCAGAAACAAGAATTAAATTAATGTTAGGGAAATATAAATTATTAACCAATTTGCAGGGGTGGCTGATTCTAATTAAGTGAGTTTCTTCAATAAATGTATTTGAATATCAAATTCCTCTATGGCATAGCTAGGAAGAAAGAATGCCAGAATATTTGAAAATGGGCTTGCATTGTATCATTAACTCCTTATTTCAGTAAAACTGTTTTTTTTAGCCTTGTGGAATCTAAATTTAGTAGAAACAGGGCAAAAAATGGATATGTCATAGACCCCATCTTCAGGGCAGCTGGGTTAGTCCACTGCTTTAGCATCCTTAGTGCTGTGTGTCCTGAATCTCCTGAAGCCTCCCCCAAGAGGTGAACAGAGGTTTGCACTTTCTGGGCCATATCCACAGAAAAAGAGCTGGACCCTTTCACATCTCTTCTAGACAGGCACGTGTTGTTCTAAGTCTAGAATAATTTTCTTCAGCTGGTAGGCAAGGAGCAAAACTACAGTTCTGAGGTAGAAATCCCGTCTACAGAAACACTGTATTTTACTGATAGAACAGAAGGGTTTTCAGCACTGGATCTTCTCTTTTGGTAAGTAGTCCATGGGAAAAAAAAATGCTGTTTTGCGTATGTATTTCTAAAAATGAAGGTGAATGTATCCACATAAGAAATAAGGAGGACAAAATTATTTTCATAAAGGAGCAGGTTGAAATACAAAAAGCAGTGGGGTCCATTAAGAAGTATTTTCCTTTATGGTTGGCCTTAGGCTCACTTTTGTTTAGCTGGATGTGTCTTGCAGTATAGTAAAAACACACAAGAGAGTCTGTCTCTTGTATCCTTAGTGCAGGGATTAAGTTATTTCTCTAAGTTTTAAAAAAGTTTTCCTCATTTACAGGGAAAATGGATGGTAAGTATGAAAGTATTCCTTAGTGATGGCTCTTCCAGGGACTTCCTTTGTTTTTTGTTAGACCCACTGTAGTACTATCCTTTGCAGACTGACATTGGTTTACATCACAGTTTGGATGATCTTCTCCAGTTGTATAATCACAGACCAGCATGGGGAGTCTGTGGGTGGTTTTAAGAGATTTTCTAGGTTTCTTTGTTTCAGGAGTTTGGTGTCCAAACATTATATGATTTGTTTATACTGATTTCATTGTGAAGGAAAGAATAAGTCTGATCTCCTCCTTACTGTAACTTGATAGCATGGCAGTTATCTCAAGCATGGCTTCAGTTAGGTCTTATTCCTGCTTGAGGAATATTACTGCCTAATATGCATAACATTATGTGTGTATTTTCTCTGCTTCTGGTAGCAGCCTTAGAACTCTAGTGTTTCCTTCATGCTCTGATTTTATTGTTTATGTGACAGCTAAAATTATTAAATTCTTAGAACTAACTGAGACTGGACATAAGGTTTTACTCTCTACTATCATTTAACTTACATTAGTAGTTTTGCTTTTATTCTGAGTGTATTGACTTTAACTAACTTAATTGTATTCTGTGATGGCACAGTAAAATTGCTTGTATCCTGATCTGGAAACCCTCTCAAAGGGTTTGCATACATGTGCAGGCTTATTGGATCATTTGCATGAAGAGAGCTTGAATAGTGAAGGATTATTATTATTTATCTTAATAAAATATTTTATTAAGATATAGCTGTATATCCATTCACGTGCCTTATACCGAAGAATGTTAAATGAAACAGCATCCTGAGGGCTTTTCTTCTTAGCTGTGGTTGGGTAGTTGCTAGTGGTTTCCATGCTTTTACACAGCAACATAGACTTACTCAGGAAACACGAACTCTTCCCACAGCCTTCAGGTACAAATAATTACATGTCACAGGAGACTGTCTAAATGCATATGTAGCTGTTTATCTACCCTCCCAGATAACCAAACCTTCACATAACAAAACCTTTAAATACTCAGGGTTGTGCAGAGAAAGGATGAGAAGGACTATTATTGCATCTTACCTTTTAAAGAAGCCCCGAAAAGCAGAAGTACTGGATTGCAAGTCCTACTCTCATCGCTTCTGAACTTACTGCTAAAGTACCAATTAGATAAATAAC
Organism: Bombycilla garrulus; assembly: GCA_013400315.1. Classification (NCBI taxonomy): domain Eukaryota; kingdom Metazoa; phylum Chordata; class Aves; order Passeriformes; family Bombycillidae; genus Bombycilla; species Bombycilla garrulus. Next base: position 63,731 of record VXBU01000887.1, read on the forward strand.
ATAAATTATCTAGGGAGCATGAGGTGATCCTCAGGACAGCTTAGTAATTGCTGTGATCAACCTGTGGAGTCAGACTCCTCCCTTTCTTTGATCCATGTATGTTGACTTTTACTTTTTTTGCACCAGCAGAATCTTCCCTGTCACTGATCCTGGAGGTTAGATTGTCACCTAGGAGGTAGGATATGTAGTTTGTTGACCTAAAGCTAAGAAATCCAAAACCTGTATGTCTCATGCTCTGGACAACAGTGCTCACATCTGTGCCATTGACGAAAAGGACGAAAAGGAGAGTCTCTTCTCCACCCCCTCCTCTGCTGTCACCTTCTCAATGCCAGCAGAGAGCTCTGCTCAGGCCTCTCAGAGAGCTGTAGGGCTAGCTGTCTTCAGGACAGGACTGTACATTTGTAGACACCAGCTGACCAAGCTGCCAGGCCTGTGCCTATGCTCCTGGCTTTGCAGATGAACTCCAGAGAGGACCAGGAGTTCACCCCTAGGCTTGGAGTACCCCATTGCCTGCAGGTAGCTCCACACTCACCATGTAGCTTTCTCAGCTCATTCTTCAGAGAAACCTGTCTCTGGTCTTAGTGCCGAGTAAAAAAACTGAGTGCTTAACTTTAGACCTTTGATTTTATTCCAGGGATGTGCTGTTTAAAACTCTTACAGCGCCTAATTTGTAAGCACCTGAATTTTTTATTGAATCTAATCCTGACAGGTTATTTTGTAACTAACAAGATTTTGAGTTAGCTCTTTTTGACAGCTGTGGTTAATGAATTTTAATAATAGATGTTAGGATGAAATGATAAAATAGCCGTTAGCAGATCTTCCAGACTAAACCCCAGCTGTTCAGTAAAAGTTTTGGACATATATCCATATTTTTGACTGTAACTGTAAATGGAGTAAAAGCAGGTCCATAGATGTAGAACTCAGTTAATCAGAAACAAGGAGGGCCTAATCTTCATTAGTGACCTACTAGTTGGAGAGGTTCCTGAATTTAAGAAGTTCTTGAGAAAATCTGGGTCCTGTTGTCTCTCTTGAAGCACTTTTTGAAGTACACAGTACCTAATATTTACCATTCTTACCAGAAAAACACAAAGGACAGCAATTATGGAGATGACTGAAGGTGTCTCTTACTACTCTTTCTATCTTTCTACCTATGCAGTAGCAGACTGAAGTAGGACTTAATGACTAAAGCAAATCCAAGGGATCAAGGTCACTTCCTGCTTAAATCAACTCACAAACAGCAACAGAAGCTGAATCTGAGGGTAGATTCGGTCTTTCCATTAAAAAGGAGATCTGTAAGCAGTAGAAAATATAAAATAATCCAATAAAAAAATACATCTGCTGCTTCACAAAATGCACAGGAAGGTAGCTGCTACTGATTTTAAGTGAGGACTAATCCTTCACGTCAAGACACATTTGCTAAGAAATGGTTGAATTTGTGTGTAAAATAGCAGCTCTGGACTAGGCAAGGGGAAAATATGTATTATGAGTCTTTTCTGCAATGGTGTCATTTAACTTGATCATTGGAGTGATGAGCCACTGAAGGCAGGTTATTCACCTTAAGGAAATACCCAAATACCCTCACAGGATTCTGAGGTAAAAGAGAAGCAATGAAGTCATATTACAGCTCCTGTATTGCAAAAAGGCAGGTCAAAATAAAAAATAATAATAATAAAATAATAAAAAAAATATATATGTAAGCTTGAAAAGGCACAGGAGGGACAGATGTAGTATAGGTTTGTTTTTTGCTAGAAACCCAGGGTGTGGTTTTTTTTTCCTGGTTGTTGTATAATAAAGGCAACTTTGGGGCACTTGGAAAGTATTCTCATACCTGAGATAGAGGTGTGAGTCAGAGCATAAGGCTCAGCTTCTCCTTCACTTTACTAAGGAGCTACACAATGTACAGCTCAATGTACAATGTACAGCTTTCATTTATCCACCAGATTCAGCAGCACCTTTCCATTCTTCAGATACTGCCAAAATTCTCAGACCCAAATGGTAGGTTGGAATTTATACATCTAAATTTTTAAAAATCTGTAGAAGACCTCTTTTTAAAAAATAGCCTTTTCACTTGCCTCCTTATGTTAGAATATGTGAGGCTTTCCATACACCAGCTCTCAAAAAAACCCTGGTTTTATTTTGCAGTTCACCTCCAATTCTAAGCACTGAGAGCTGGGAATGCTGGACACTACAGGCTAGTAAGGAATGTATAGGAGCTTAACAGCAGGAGCAACAGACCCAGGTTAAAAATTCAGTGACCAGGAACAAATGTGTTTTTATTTCATGTCCCAGCTAAAATCCTAGATACAGTTTATTGGCTTTAAACTTTTCTCATTTAGTAGAATAGTCTAAGCTTAGTGTTTCTTCTTAATCACATCCACTTAAAATGGGACATATATGGCTCTATAAATTAAGCTAGCACAGAAGTATTCTTTGTTTAAAAGACTTGGAAATTGCTTGACAGTTAACTATTAAATGGTATCTAAAATACCTGGAATTTTGCCTGAAAGAGGTTATGCCTCTACTGAAAATGACAAAATCAAGTTTGAACCACAAGTGATGGAAGTGTACTGCTTGATTATGTCAAAGTCAGAAGCTAAGTGTATGTCTGAAAAATACTGAGCTAAAGTGTTTCTTCAGTGTGATACAGCAGCTTAATGGCAGGGTCACCTTCTTTTGAATAAAACAGATTTTTTTTTAATCTCACAAAATACATCAAGAGTACAAGTACTTCCATTCACTTTTAAATAAAGTAGAGACCTGTTGAATTTTTCTCATGGAAACAAATAAGTATATGAATGTGGCACACCAAGCAGTCATTAGTGCAGTGGTTATATTTTTTATCACTTGTCATATATCACTGTTATATCACTTATATCACTTGTCTGTGATATTTTGACTGAAGAGTCTATTTTGAACCTAAAAAAAAAATTCTCAGAAATCATACATTCTCATACCAAGTTTTTTCTTAATTTAGTATTTTTCTGAGGAAGGATTTTGACCAGCTCTCCACTAGACTCCTAGTTGAATGTCAGATCCAGCTGTTCATGTACAAGTCTCCTCTTTAAGGAGCAGCAAGATCTGCAGCATCCTTGTAATACTGATGTACTTTTCTCAAATTTGGGGTCCTGACATAAAAAAGGCTGGAATGAAGGATATGGTGTTGCACATACCCAAGTGAAGGCAGGGAGCCAACAAAATGCTGTTGTAATTACAAGTGAACATTCTTGTATCATAAAACTGTAAAGAAAAAGCTATAAATCAGAGCTGGCCTGGTGGTCCCTGGCAGCAAAGTGCAAAAGATTTGAGCTCATTCCCTGAGCTAGCCAAGAGTGGGATCCTCATGGCAGCAGCGGCTCGTTCCAAGGGAAGGGCATTCCTCATGTCTCCTGAGTGATGGCCATGAAGCAGTGATTTTGGTGAGAGTTGGATCCAGCCTGAAGGAGTGAGAGTCTGGAAAGTGCTGGCCATGGTGAAGAGCAAAGCAAGCTGTGAACCAGAGGAATTGTGTCTTCAAGAGAGTTTGTGTGTGTGTTTAGGAGCCTACTGCTTTCAGTGTTAGGTTTGCACTGCTGTTCAGATCCCAGTATTGGGTCACTTGTTGTACCTGAGGGTGCAAGACTGTCCTTTAATTCAGGCAGTTAGTTTCATATTTCTCTACACTCACTCGTGACACCAAAACCTTTGTATGGACATTAGAAAAATGCAAAGAAATTAAGTAATACTATCCAAAATGTCAGTACTGAAGTTCACATCACTAATGAACATGGACCCAAACTTAAGCTTCAGTTAGAAATGGGCTTTTCTTCTATCCTGGAACATTCTTCCTCTTTTCAGATGTCTCAGAAGGATGTAGCTCTTTAAAAATTATCGATCTGTCTGGATAATTTACTAATTCCAAAAGTAACTAAGTAGCAGTAAGGTAGGAAAGTATAAAAGCTATTAGCATTGGGCAGTTTTCTAGAAACATTCTTTAATACAAACTGTGTTTGTGACTATTTCCTGTCCTTCTGAAAGATGTGGCTTGATCTGAGCCTACATTTACAGTTTGTGTTTGGAAAATAGGATGATGTACTGTTGTTAAAATAAAATGAAATTTAAAAAATCCTAAGGGTGTGCAAGTGATTACAGCAAAACAAACCCCAAATTGACAGCTGCACAAACAACACTTGCACAGCAGTGGTAGTCAGCCACTAAGAATGCCCAGTTTCCCATCAGACTGGTAAGAATTCATAATTAATATCACATTTGGGGAGTATTCTGTAATAAAACCACAACTTCATATGCTAGCTTGATTATGGAAGAGATAGAGGAGAGTGGACAGAAATCCAGTGTTTTGCAGAGTGTTACCTCCCTGTTGATAGCAGTAAGAGAGCAAGACAGACAGTGTTTTCCAGTATCAGCCCCTGCTCTGGTTTAAGAGGTACAATCCTGAAAGGTAAGGGGCTCTTTCCCAAACAGATGTGACCCCCTTCACCTCTGATAAACTTCCCAAAAAGATGAGGGAAATTTGTACTGCACAGGATGTGCTCAGCACATTGAGGGACTGAGTTAGTAATGTCCCTGATAATTGTGGATACCTCATTGTAGGAGTCAGTTTTTATTTAAATTTTTTTAATAGGAGTATACACATCTGTCTTTATACCCAGCAGCTTTTCTGGCCCACAAGAAGTCCTCTGTGAATTTCCCCAACTGAGCTCAGTGGGATCTCTGTCAGCTGCAAGATTTATGTCATCTTTTTCAGTCCTGAGAACTGTTCTTTAAGCTTTTCACATCTGGATTTAATTGGAAAGACATTAAAAGACATTAAGTGTGCTGGAAAAGCATATTTTAGAGAAGATCTTTATAGACACTTGCATTAAGGGAGCTGATGGTTGTAGGTTAAAATGGGATGAGGACAAGCCGTCAACAGTTAGCAAAGACAAAATTATATTACAAACTACTTCAGATGAGAAGTTTGTCCTGCAGCTCTTGGGTCTGACTCTGCTCGCACTTAAATCAACTTCAATTAGGAAAAAAATTCCAGCTAATGCAGTGAAAGAATACTCTAAGATCAGAATCAAAAACTTTTTCCTTTTGGAAACACTCAAATTTCTAATTACATGCCATATATGCTAAAATTAATGCTTTTAGCTGTCAATCTAGATTTGGTACTTCGTTGGACACACATGCACACTTGTAAAATGAGACTTGGAGAATGAAGAGGGGGATTGGTCATTAGGGCTCAGAGGGTGGAAGTATCCTTCTCTGAATGCCAGTGTGCCGGCCACAGGAATAGAGTTTCACAGAAGCAGAGATAGGATACAATTTAGTGCGTGGGCTTCATTACAGATGTTGTAATGCAAGAGTCTAGAGCCCTAAACTCCCCCATTGTTCCAGCCACAATTTGCTCCTTGAAGAAACCAATGGCCAATGCTTTGCATTAAGTGTAATCTATTGCTTTTGTCTTCAAATCGAAGTTTCTAGTCATGTTTAGACTGACAAGCGCTTAAAATTTAAGGTAATGGACTCAGTATGAGAGAACAAACATTCTTTCATTCTGTAATTGCTAAAACCAAGGAATCTGATATTTAGGGAATTGTTCCCATGTCTAAAGCAAAGAGTATGGTTTTTAGACATAAAAAATAAGTCAAGTTTAAAGAAAAAAAATAGGTAGTTTTGTTAAACATTCTGCGGGGAAAAGTACTCTTTAGAATATTTCAGAAAAAAATTTATGAGAGGCTCTCACCAGTCATCTTCTCCTAAAAGGGAGACTTTTTCTTCAGTATGTAATAGAAAATGTTTTGCATCATTGGGAAAATGATAGCTTGATGAGTGGTAGTGATAGGAATGAGGCATTTGTATTAAATTACAACAGTGCAGACTTTTAAAATTATCTATCATTAAATACCTTTATTCAGAATCTCCCTCTTTCTATCTTGGCCTGTGACAAATGCCTGAAAACTAGTAAAACTGATTCTTAATTTTATTGCCTGACCTTGGGCCAACCCTTTCTGTGCTCATGTTCTCTCTCTTTGATTTCCTTCTCTTTTAAAAGAGCATTAATTAAACTGCTTCTGTTTGTTAGTGACTCTGTCTCATGAAGAAGAGGATATTTGCAAGGAGAGCCAAAAAGTACCTAAACACTAGTGAGTGAGTTTTACAAGTTCAGTTTACTAAGTGAAAGAGTAACCGTGTTGATGAAACATTGAGTAATGCTTGATAGCTTGAACCTTGTTGTATACTGATTTTGGTGTGGATATATGGGAATGCATAAAAATCTTTTAATATATATATATTTTTCTACCACTCTCTATAAGCAGTTACCTAAGAAAACCACTTAAATAACAGAATAAATACTTAGAGTTCATTAATTGTGTTAAAAGAGTTCTAGCTATATCTACATTACAGTGTGGTTCAGGGCTCATTCCCTCATGAGGAATATCATGGTCATTTATGTTTTGATACCTGTGCAGTGAAGGCAGTGGCAGTGATGTCAAAACCAGGATGGAACTGTGCAGGTCAAATAAACGAAGAGGATTGTTTAACACAGCACAGTTTAGAAGTCACTGTAAACTCTTCTGCAGTCAAGAATCTCAGTCTACTTATTTAAAATCAAGAGGTCAAAATCTTTTGCAATACATATAGGGTTAAATGCAGCAGACTTGCAAATCTATTGCAGTAATGTGGAAAAATGCTTATAAGTAAATAAATAAATAAATAAACCTAATAATTCTGAGAACACAGCTGAGTAGGATATTTTCCAGCCATTAGTGATGAGAGAGTGATTCATGGCCTTTTTTCAATGCTGGTGCAGGATTTTGCCTGAGGATATGCATTCTGCTGTTTTCAGTTTTACATTTGAAGCTGCCTTTCTTAAAATCTCCTATAATTTTTGTCTGCAGCTCCTCAATCATCCTTGAGTATTGTCATAATTTAAACCTCTACCTACCAATACAATAATTTGCCATCTAAATAGTCTCATTTGGAAGTCTCTAATTAATGAAAGCCCCTACATTATTTAAATGTCTACCTCCTTCTGGAAGTTAGTTTTTAAGTAGCTTTTGTCTAAGGATATAAAATCAGAAGCAAGATTAATTTAAGATTAATTGCTGTCTAGTGAAATTCTGTTGTATATATGTAGTGTAAACACTTGGAAATTTAATTTTAAAATATTTTCTGTCATGTTCATAAGTAAGCTGTGATGATGCATGATCCTTTCTGTATTTGTTCTTGGAATTGCAGCAACCGAAGGAAAAATTTGAAGTCTTGAATTTAGAAATAAATTTACTTTAAAAGAACTTCCAGAATCCTAGACAGAAGTCTACAGCAGGTACACTGAAAAGATACTGAAAATATCTGATGGAAGATTTACTTAACTCTTAGTTCTGTTTTAACCAATTAAGATTTATTTTAACTGCTGGTAATGCGGCCCGACTTTCACACCTCACTTCACTGTTAGAGGATGTAGACACACCTCAGTAGATACTGGCACTGAACCTGAAGGCTCTTTGGAGATATTCATGAAGAAGCATCAACTCACTGGTTTCCTGCAAATAGCTTGGTAGCATTTGAATATATTGCCCCTTTCAACTGGGAACATGTGTGTGGGGGGAGTCTGAGAAGGCACAGGTTAAAGAACAGTCCTGTGTTCGAGTGCCACAGTCAAGTGCCACATAGAATCCTTTAACAGTCCCTTCTTCTGATATTCCTACCTGCAAGTAGGAACACAACCTAAACTTGGCAACTTGACTAAATCATGCTGGATTAATCTCTTATATTCTGTAAACTTAGATGTGTTTGACTGTAAGTATCATTTATTAAATCCTCTTCATGCAAAAGCATACCTTTTACTAATTTTTAAATAAGCATGCTTTTTTCTCTTTGTGACTGGAAAGGTTTATATCACCATTAAAACAGTAGAACTGGCTTACCTCATGATTATGCAGCTTTCTTGGGCTTTAAGAGAATGCTTGACCATTCTTTACTCCTGGAATTATTGCACGATCCCAAGAATGGCAGTCAGATTTCTAGTGGTGGTTCACATGGAAAATAAGCCATGCCCAATTGACTCTCTCTACTGTTAGGCAGTCTTTTTAATAGATGAAGTAAATGAATTTAGGTTGAAGATCAAAACCTATGGAAATAAAGTTCCGTGTTGAATAGTGTCTTTCACTCCATGCACTTCTCAGCATATTAAGAGGCATGGAGGAATGAGTACACGTGTCCAGTAAAACTAGGTGGAAGAAGGTGACATGCATGCTGTTGTTGATAGAAGCTCTGTTGAATATATTGAAAAAATTGTTCAAGAACAGTTAATCCTTACTTTAGGATTACCCCCAGAACGCTGGCAAGGTCAGGCTGTACATGGATTGTGTGTCATTTAAATTCTGGCTGCATGAGTTGCCTGGGGGCAGCATTAACTACTACGTGGGACTTGTTCTAAGCTACATCTGTGAATCATCATTCTTTGTTTGAAAATAGTGAACTCCTCCTATCTTCCAAGCTTCTTCTCTTGACAGGTGCACTCAGTAGCCTTAAGTGCAGTGCCTATCAGGTGACTATGCCTTTGTGCAGAGATTAATCAGTTTGGAAAATGCTATTTCCATGTAAACTACATGAGTTAATCAGATTATAACCCTGTGTTTTTCATGCATATCATAAACCATATGAGGAAAGAGCTTAAAGTCATTTAATTAAGGTTTACACCGTGTGCTGTGAAAAGCCTTCCTGAACTTAATATTCAAACAGATTTTAACATTGGTTCACATGAAATCTAATCAACTGGAGAGAACAGCACATTGAAAGGAAAGCGATGAAAACTCCTAGCAGGAGTTATTTCTTGCAATATAGTAAATTCATTTATAATAGAAGCTGTGGGAAAAAGGGATTTGTTTGCGAGATTTAGTTTTTGCTTAGCTTGTATGTAGCCAACCTGACATATCCCAGAGAATCGAATAAGTATGTAAAGGAGTCAAATTTTAGCTACTTTGTGTGCATGTATGTAAGTCTACACAAACAAATATATCTTCTCTTTGTGCTTTTCTCTATGCATGAAGTTTTGAGTGTGGGCAAGTTAAAGCCAGGTGGAAACTTAGCCAAAAATTTCTTCATCTAGAGAAATCAAAAGCAATCACCAAGAACAATAATTTGAATACATAGAAATTTAAGTAGTTATTCAGTTTGGGGCACTGAGCTTTTAAACTCACCTCTGTAGCTGTAATATTGTTGGGGTTTTTTTTCAATAGCCTTTAAATGTGAAATTAAAATCCATATATTAAAAATTTATGAAGTGCATGTCATTACTGATGCAGACAGCTTTGCTGCAATGTTATTGCACAGACATTGCCTTTTGGGGCCTCAGTAGTCAAGGGAGAGGGAAAGAAACTCACTGATTACGGAGACATTTTTTCTTTTGATTTAGAAAACAAATAAACATTAATTTGTTTGTAAATACTACCAGTTTTGCTTGTGCTCTGCTGTTGTCTAGGCTTTTGGCATGAAGCTAAAATCCAGGACTAGAGTCTGTGATGGTAACCTGGTATGCAAACATGTTCTCAAGCCTAAACTTGAGCAACAGAGACGTGTTGATGCATATGGCATGTGACTACAAAAGACATGACCACAATGAATCATTTGACTCAGCAAACTCTGTCCTGAACTAAGACCCAGCTACTAAAGACAGTAAAATCTTGTCCTTCACGACCTTCTGTAGACTCTGCCAAGTCAGTCTTGCAGTTTCTGCCCGTAATTTTATGTCTTCAGAAAACACTGATTAAAAGGAATATGTTTTTTTAATGTACTTAGAAAATTGATGTTAGGAGGCATATCGCCAGTGAACTAACAGTATGAAGCAGTGTGTTTATTAGGATTCTCTCAGACCTCCTTGGTAAAGTCAACTGGAAGGGCCACAGAGAACAACAAACTTTTACAATTTTCAGTTTCATGGAATAAGCTGAAATGTAATATAGATTTAAGAGAAAAAACACAAACCACATACTGTGTTAAAACAAATGTGAAAATTTTACCATCAGGATGTGATCTTAAATGCATATGGACTAGTGGAGTGCCTGTCTGCTGTTCTGGCTAGAGAATGATCTAATGTTTTTTGGGTGTTATTATAAGACACTTAATCCCCAGAGTGAGAAACAGGAAGAATATTTACAAGTTTCAGTGCTATTTACTAATTGCCAATTGACTTGAGGAAAGCTAAAAAATGACTGGAAACATCCATCCCCATCCTGATACACACACATACTAATAATGGAAATGGCAGCCAAGACAAACAGCTAAGCAGTGCAGTGCATCCTGTTGGCATCGTATTTTTGGCACTGTTGTAGCTACACAGAAAACAAGTGATACAAGAAATGTGTAAGGACATCTGTTCTGTAACCTATGGGGCTTCACTCACAAAACAGTTGTAAAATCTTCTGGGGAGAGAAAAATTTCTCTGTATCTGTGCAGATGCTCTATTGTAAGAAAAATATCAATGGAAGGAAGTGTTGAGCCTTTAAAAGAGGAAATTGTTCACCAGATTCACTGTCAAATGTTCCATTTTTTTCTTTCCTTTTCATTTAACCTAAGTTATCTTCCATTCATAAGTTATATTTAAGCCAAGTGGTGTAAATCTATTGGGACTAATAGAATTGAATCATGGGTTAAATTAGCCTGGTGTCTGCTTGTAACTCTTCTTCACTGCAGATTACTTGAGCTCTGTGTCGCTCTGCTGACTATTCAGGTCACAGCCTCTAAGCTACCAGCTTCCTTCCTGAATCCAGCATCTTCATGTCTGTCTAGGGGCATGATGGGGAGAGAAGAAACATTAAAGACATCTATTAAGATCCAAAGTATTGTTTACTCACCTGCTTCTCTTAGCTTGCTGATCCTTCCAAATACAGGCAGCCTAGGGGAGAAAGAAAAGGGGAGTTTTTAGTACACTGCAAGGCTCTCTCTACCATTCCTCTACTCCCTTTCAGCCATATCCCATGAATTAAATTTCCTTTAAAAAGGAAATAAACTTTCCCAAAACTCAAATCTTGTTGCAAATGTTTAGATACAGGTAATTAGGCTTTCCCCACAGGTTTAACTTATGGAGAGTAAGACATGGTTCCATGAAAAAGAAATCAGACCTCATATTAACCTGGAACACATTATGAAACTGTAAGTTAAAGGGGGAGAGTGAGGTGTAGGAGGTCGGTGGAAGAAAAGCTTAGCCCTAGGTGCTGCTGGAGTCCTGGGTGGGAGAGCATTTAGGAACTGGAAAAATGCAGACACCGCTCACAAAAACACCGTGACACCTGTAGCTGGAAGATCAAGGATACAGGCATAGGACTGCTTCCCTGCTGATTGCTTCCTCTGATATTTGGTTTCACAAATGCAATAGGTCTGAGATTTCATCTTTCATGTCATATTTCAGTTTGGGAAAAGCATGGCTTGAAGAAGGGTGAGATGGCGAAATGGGACTGCACCATGTTACAAGCATTAGGATTTGGAAGTTGTGTTGACATTAGGCACACATCACTGAACACCTTGAATCATGTTTTCATTTTATTTGTTTTTTCTAATTGTTCCATATTTACTTTATTGACACCAATATGCTCCCATGCTCCCATTGACACCCAATGAGCTATGCTTATAAGCAAATTGTTCATTATTTTATATTGTAATATTTCTTCCCCTGCTGTTAGAAGAGGAGAGGGGCTCTCTTGATCTGGTTCTATTAAGGTAGTGGCTAATACTTATCCAGGAAGTTTCAAATCAGTTTTCCTGGAAAACAGCCCTGAAAGCTGCTCTGTAATTCTGTAATTCATATGACATGCCTTACAATAGTCTGATCTGTGAGTAAAACAGTAGTAAGTAACAGAGCTACTCAGCAATTCTAGAATTTGGATGTTTGTGTTGGTCTAATTAATCTCTTGATGATTTTGGGATTTCAGTTACCCCTAATTGAGACCAGACTGTTTTGCAGATCATGTAATCAATCTGTGATTTAATCTCTAATGAAACTTTACTTGGCTCTACTTGCAAACTATGATCAGGGCCTTTTCATCGAAGTCACTGTACAAACAAATAACCTGAACACAAAGTTCTTCCACAATAAGTTGACAATTCACACATCAGACCAGGAAGCTAAGAGTGGGTATGAAAAAGTAAACAAGGTGGGTTGAGAAACATGAGGTAGCACTTTAACTGTGTGGGAGGAGAGGATGTCTCAGCTTCCTTCTCTCCTTGCAGTGCTACCTGGTAATGGGCTTTGGTTTACCATGCATAAGGAGGAAGGAGATTCTGATAGTTTTGCTAATGTGCATCAGGAAAAAATGGATGTGAGAAGACAGGAGATTCTTGGGTGCCAGTCCCTACCCATTGGATTCTTTCTCACAGTTGCTAACCCATGACCAATTAAAGTACAAGGAAGCATAGTAGCCCAAATCACTCCCCTTCCTCACATGATGAGTCGTGCTTGCATTGCGGTGAAAAGGACCTCAGGGAGAGAAGGGGAAGAGAGAAATTGGGATGAAGGAATGTTTTGGGTTACTGGAACAGAAAAGTTAAGAGGAGAGTAGTTGAAAACCCTCATTGCCACTGGAGGAATTATTCATGATGAGCAGTGATTTTGCTGTGCAGTCAAGTTCAAGGATGGAAAGATAGTGGTTAGATGTTATAGGAGTAGAGAATGCACATGTGAAACTTGTGAGGAGACACTATGAAGTGGTAAAAAAAGAACTGTTATAAAGAATGGAAATATATCAAAACATCAAGAAAACCAGAAAAAATGAGGAAAGAGAGAATTATCTCTGGAGAACTCATTGAGTGATAAAAGTGAAAGATCCAGTAATAGGATCTTATAACACATGGTAAAGGTAGAGTGGATTGCAGGTAACAGTGATAATCAGAGGTTTACCAAGAGAGTTTATAAAATGTTTAGTGCTTTTTTTTTTTTTTTTTTTGGGTCAGGGCACAAACCATAACATTTCACAGACTAGAAAGATTCTACTTTCATGCGTTATGGGTGGGAGTACCTTGTACAGCCTTCTGAGGCTTTAGCAGCTAGTCATTACTATAGACAAATATGGGACATGTGGTCTTTTACTTTGGGGCAGCCTGGTAATTTTTGTGCTGTTATTCATCTCACCAAAATACACATTGTCTAATAATATTTAAGTTGTATAAACATACCTTTCAAGCAAAGGAGTTGTTGAGAGAGTCCAGGCAAAGAATTAGTACAAAGGCAAATCTAGTACTTCATTACAATGGCAGCTCCTGTTCCAGGAAGGGTCCCTGCTCTCTGAAGGAAGTGAAGATAGAGACACAGATTCTTTCTGTCCCAGCAAATAAGAAGAGAGCAGCAATTGTTGCTTCACCATGAACAGCACTTTAGGGCCTCCAGTCAGTTCCGCTGCTTGAGGTGTTAGCTTAGGGCACAATGTCTGTGAAAAGTCACATTTTCTTTCCCCTGTGATTAGTTCTAAATGCATCTCAGGAGGAAGTGATAAAAAAGCAAAATCCATTTTGCAGTTGTGCTTTACATTTCACCTTCTCAGTAGAACTGACCGCAACTGTGCTGGCTCTATTTCCAAAGTCGGCCGTGTGGTTGTTTTGTAATCAACCTTTTCTGAATTAATTACAAAAAAAACATTTTTTTTTTTACCAAAGCAGATTGAGGAAAGAGGAGAAGGGGGGCTCCTAGCAGATGAGGCAGAAGTTGGTCAATGAAGAATGCACAGGAAAATGTTAGATTAAAACTGACTGTTCTTCTATTCCCGATTCTCCCTGATCAACCCATATTGGCTCCCCCTGATTAGCACATTTCACTACCTGCGTGTAAGACATCAGGCTGTAACACTGTTCCAGATCTGACTTTGGAGTGCTGGTAGTGTCCTGCTGATCCTTTTCCCACTTCTCACACCTTCTGCAACCATCTGCAACTCCAAAGTTTGCCCATAGGATCTCTGGGAAGTGTGGGCTCTAGGAAAGCATGTGGGGAAGCTGGAGAGATGAAGAGGTGAAGCTTGCATCAACACCAACTGGAGTCACTCATATGCCCAGGAAGGAGGAGATATCCTCCATCCCTGGACAAGTACAGCTGTTTATCATGGAGCTGTTGTGCACCCACTCTATTAGCTCTGTAGCCTAAATGGCTTCAATATAAAGGAAATTAATTGAATCTAGAATATCAAAACAAACACCTTCCTTCATTTGGCGCTAATATAATTGTGACAGTGGTTTTTTTGCCTACTCATTTTTTCTTTAGGCAGCATTAAGTGCCTTGAAACAGTTTTCAGAACAAGGACTGGATCCAGTGGAAGGAGCTATGAAAGTTGAGAATGAATCACATGAAAAGTAAGTACCATTTAAATCCTCTGCCTTTTAATGCCTGTGTGGTATGGTAGATAAGAAATGTTAATTAAGAGCTTAGTTGCCCTTTTAAACCTATGCAAAACTATTTCCTCTGGAATTCACATACAGTTTGTGACAATTTGAGAGGATAAACACGATTTCAGGTTTAGTGTTACTGATTATGTTTACTAATTAGCTATGAGACAGTCAGTCCTGTGGAAATGCTAAAGAAAAGGATTTTCTTTTCATTGTATGAATTCTGTGTAAGTAGCATAACATGATTTTTGTCAAATGTGTTGTAGCACATGATATTGCCTATAAATAAGTGTAGCTATCTGCCAATAAGTCATTATGACTGCAAGCTGAATTTTACCTCAGAGAATTTAAAAGTTGAAATTTCTTTCAGGTCTTAAAAAACTCTGATATGGAATATTAGCTTTGAGTAGTAGACAATAGAACAGGGTTTCACACTGGATTTTCAATTATTTAAGAAAGTGGGACTGTCCATCCAGTAAAGATTTTTTTCCAACTGCTAGTCTGTTTATGTAAAAAAGTAGTCTTGTGTTACTAAATAAATTAGGAAGTAATAGAATAAAAGAAGTAAGACTAAAAGTGGCATTTGGAATTTTCAGTGGATATATTGTGGCTATTTATAAACTAATTTAATCAGAAACATTTTTCCATATGATCTCATCAGCATAGTATTTGAACATAAATATTGTTGTTTCACTTTAAAATGTTACCTTCCACGGTGACCTTTGAATCTCATGTGCCATCTGGTAATAAACATGTCTTAAAGATGTGCAACCCTGGACCTTACCACTCTTGTTAATGTATTAATCTTTCAGACAAGTCAAGCATCTGGGAGAGAAAGCAGACAATAAACAGACTAACTCAGGCACCATTGCTCAGGACTGCAAGGATTCAAAAGCTGTCGTCTAGGAGCTTCCCAGCACCCACGGCTGCCACTGCATCCTTATAAACCTGTCAACACGCAATAGGGTGTATGTGTACAAGGAAATGAATGACTAATGCCATTATTTGAGTCTTATGTGAAGACAACACTATTCTAACACAAGAGATAGTATACATGGTACTGTTTATTCAACTGTGGAAAAAAATAAAATTGAACATTTCCCTTAGAACTCAAGATCAGAGCATAACTCAAATTGCCCAGAGGCAGAAGAAGTCTGACGGTATTACTGGAGGTTAAAATAACAATGAATTAACAAAAAAGTGTTAGGAAAAAAAAAGGGAAACTTTAAAATTGATTAATATTGAGGAAAACAAGTCAGCATTGGTTCAGTTATACAATTTTTTGTAGTGTAGTTTTAAGTTCAGCTTACTGTTTTTTAAATAATGCTTGAATATTTTAAAATTAACCAATGACAGTGCTGTGAGAATTGTACTTGTTGTCTTCATATATAGTCATACAGCTTATCTTTTTATGCAGCCATTATGCATTCTTCATTCTATATGAATATGTATGACTTTAAGATGCACTACTCAGAGTTGTATGCAAACAGAAGTTTAAATCTTGACAAGTATTTGCTTAACATGAACAGATGTTAGTTATGATCATTTTCGATATAGTCCAGGAGAAAAGCAAATATGGTATTTGATTTTCCTTGCCATAATCAATTAAAGAGGCGTCTTGCCTCCAAGCAACATTTTCCCCTTCAATTCTGCTCTCTGTTGTGTCAAGCACATCTACACCCCATTATGTGTGTTGTATCAACCCACCATTTGCATCAACTGAGTGTTTTTAATCTCTGCATTCGGACCAAGAGCAAAAGGGAGGACTGCAATGTTATCAAGCCAAGGGTGGAAACTGTTGATGTAAAGATCATTCTTTTGTGAAAGGAGTGGCAGCAGAGATAAGACCCGTGGCTGCTCTGTACCAGCATATTTCTTTTAAGTGTGTGGCCAAATGCAGTAAAACCACATCAGTTCATGTGTACGATGACAGTGTCTTCTCTTTCTTTATCACTCACAGTTAGACAACGAAAGAAAAAAAAAGAAAAAGAAAACAATTAAAGACTAACCATGACTGGCTACCACACTAGAGACAGGTTTCAATCAAGCTGTCCCCATGCCACCACTTTCTGCAAACTTATTGTGTTAGACCAAACATGCTGGTATTTAGGTCATTTATCTATCCAAAATACAGATTATTTTATTTAATGCAACAGACAAAGCTTAACTGAGTAACAGCCGTGACAACATTACACAAGATTGTAGAAGCACAAAAACCAGAGATCACAACTCAGTGACTCACACTGAAAAGCAGAAGAACAGCAATGTGAGGAAATGGTGCAAGGTACAGTGGCATTGATTCACCTCTGGGAAGGGCTTTCAGGGGAGCATGCATCCTGCTCTCACAAAAACAGTGCTTGGAGTCCTTTTTTTCTACTTCATTTCTCATGGGTATGATTCACTCTCAACCCTGGCAGATAAGGAGCCTTTGTTCTAAAGGTTTGAAGTTTTCTAGGGTCTGACTCCATAAAAGAGTCAGGAACAAGCTGAGCCTTTCAGTTCCCACAGATTTCCAGGGAGGTTTGGCACCTGGCAGACTCAAGTTATTCAGGCAGCAGCATACAAAAATAATTAGCTCTTACACACCACCTTTCTCAGGGATATGTTACCTGCCTAATTGGCAGCTGGAGAAGAAATTCTGCTCCTTCAGCTCATCAAACAGCTCAGAGAGCCCAGAAACAGCCTCAGTCTCCATTTTAGCTATACCTGCCAGTATGCAGGATACAAATGGCATTACTGTCCCCTCTCATGGAGAACAAGAACAAAAGAAAGAGGCAAACCCATTCCTCTGTCCTAAGGGAGAGATGCCGTGCTTACTGGGGAGAATGTGACAAGGAGACTGGCAGTATGATCTCCCTGGCATTGACAAAACCTCTGTGGTGTGTCCCAGTAAATTTTAGATTTGTTAATTTGTTGCAGGTAGGCTCTGCATTGAGCACCAGGCTTGCTCCAGTGGATGTGGAGTGCAGCAAAGTGATGCTCACCTCACTCTCAATGATCAAATTACAACCAAATGTGTGCAACCAGCTGTCTAGGCCCGAGAGCTCATTCAACCTCTCCAATCAAGGCAACAGTAGAGAAAGAGTATCTCTGTGAAACTCTTATTTCAGATTCTATTGCTTGTCAGAATAATGCTTGGCTCTGATTCTGACATAAAACCAGGCAAGTAACTGAGTTGATGGGGCTCACTCCGTTTTCTCAAAACTGTAGAAACATGGAACCAAGAACAGACTGGGGGAGGAGAGTCATATAGTATCAGAAGTTCTAACTATTTTCCAAAAGCAGGGTTGACTAGTGGTTGTTTTCATCACAAGTTAGAAAGTCTGCAGCCTTATGTCAAGTGCACACAGATGGCAGTTTCAAAGCACCTTCCAAGCCACAGGTTAAAAGCTTCATCACAGAGGCCCCAGTGAAGGCTGACAGAGCTTTTCCTGGAATCATCTGAAGAAAGAGTTCCTGCTCCCTACAGGTACCAACAGCATCACAAAGACCTCTGTATGGAGCTCATCAAGATACTGCACTTGAACACCACAGTGTCATTCTGATGTCACTAGGGCATTCCAAGATTCCTGTGTCAGTGAAGAGATTTCAGTCTGTTCCACCTGCAGCATTTATTTTCTCAAAGAATATCCTGCAGTATTCACACACAGATACAGAAATGCACTTTAGTTTGGCATTATTACTAGCAACTTCCCAAGAACTTGAACAAAATTCTTGCATCAGTGATGTTGCAGCATCCACTGGACTTGTCTCCAATCTTCAGTCTTGTTGGTTCACAGCTGCTCCTCTTAGTTCCTGAGTTATCAGTATCTGAAAGCTGCTGGGGAGGAATCAGGTCTGATAATCTAAAAACTACTATATTTTTCTCCAGTAACCTCATTTTTTTTATTTTTTTGCTTTCTAAGGTAAGTACATGTGGAACTGAACAGATTTTATATTTATTATTGTTTAAAAACGAATCCATTATGATGGATACTGTAAGACTATCAATATGTTTGAATGTTACTGTTTATTCTAAAAGGGTTGTTTGGTTTTCTGACAGCGGGTAGTACTTTTCAATTTATTTTTATTTTTTAGATTATACATTCTTTAAGGTATAGATTTTGTCCAACTTCTGTTGCAAAGCATCAAGTACAGTTTAGTTCCCCATTGCACAGATATACCACACATCTCATCCTACGTCTCAGAGCACTTTCAAAGATGAGGAAATGCCATATTTTACAGAAGAGGATCTGAGGTGCAAGCTGATCCTTAAGAATAAGGCAGGAGTAAGGAATAACATCTAGGATAGCCAGTTTGCCTATCTAGCAGACTACAGTGTTCTCAACATTTACTTTAAGGACTCAGAACACAAATTGCCATCAATTTTGAACTTATAGAACTCATTAATCAGCAGGAATTATGCTAAAGAGAAAATAGGTCACTAAGGTATCCTCTCAAAAATCTTTTCAACACCTTCTAAGGGTCAGCAAACTAAGAACCTGCACAGGAAAAGGCTCATCACTGGCAGAATGAGGTGTCTGATGTGGCTCCGAGGATGGGAACACATATGGTTAATTTCATATCTGAGATATCATCATCAGTGGAACATTGTCCTGTCAACAGCCCAGCACACTCTGTCAGTTTCTGTTCTCGCACTGATACATGTAGCACTGGTGTCCAAAGGGACAGATGTTCTGCTTCTGACAAATACGAAACACAGCAGCATCGGGGCCCTAGAGCTGCAGAACAGGGTGCAGGTCTCTGTTCCCAGCATCCCAGCATTCCCCTTCCATTCACACTGGAGCTGAATTTACCCTTCAGCTAGTCCTCATTGAATTCAAGAGATAATTAAGCTGGCATTTCATTTCCTCTGATGGAAGTCAAAGCCATAGGATTTAAAATATTTAGAACTTATCAGCAGTATTTTTAAAGGGGCTTTGAATAAGAGTGGAGAGGAACCGTAGGAGTAGGGGAGTAGCTGGGATGAATGACTGCAGGAATATGGAATCTCCTCCTCCTTGGCCTGAAGTGACAATGAAATCTAATCCTTCCTAAAGTGTATGCAAAGCCCTTGATCTCTCTGACAGTGCTTTACTACATGCATTTTATTGGTGGGTGGCTGCTTGTTATTGTTCTCATCTTTCTGGCCTGGTCCAATTCCTCATGAAACAGCAGAAGGTTTCCCATTTCCTGCAGTGAGAGTTGAGCAAAAATTTTAAGTTGGATTTGTTTTCCAGTTAATAGGCAGAGGCCTGGGTTTTTGTTTGCTTGTTTCGAAACACTAAGTTAAAAAAATATGCTTAGTAAAATCTTTATATCCTTTCCCAGTCAAATCCAGCACGCCCCACTCTCGGTTGTATCCTATAATTGGTATTTATTATTTTCTTTGCTCAAACAAAAATGGTCTTTGCAACTCCTGAGAAAATGAGCAGAGGGTGGGAGGTGATTTTTAACGATAATAAAGACAGGGACTGTGTCTGAGCCCTGAATACAACATGGAATGATGATTTTGTGTACTTTGGGGGGACATGGTTCTGTGACCAGTGAGAATAGATAATGGCTATCTTCCTTCAGCCTTCTGGCTTAAACATGGCAAGTTGTCTGCCCTGGGCAATAGTATTCAACGTGTATATTTGGCATAGTTCCCCAGGGACACCTCCAGAAGAGCTAGAAGGAGAGAAGCATGTCCTGAGTAACAGCTCGCTCTTCTGCCTTTCCCTCCTCATGGCTGATGATCCCCAGGCCGAAGGCGTGAGGTTCTGTCAAGATGAGGCACAGGGAAATGCTGCTTCCCCTGTGGGTATTTACCTCTCCTGCAGTCCCTTGCTGTGTGTAACTGCATTCCTGAGGCGTGATATGAGCTGAGCAAGTGTGTACATCGGTAGATGAGATGCGGATGAAGTGTTTTGGTGGTATGATTTCTATTATTCCACATGAGCAGCACTGACTTTTGTTTTTGATCGTACAGCTTGTTATTTGCTTTATGCAGTTAGTCATGGTTGGCTGTGCACTTTTGTGCTTGGTGTTTTAACTCCATATCATTTCAGTACAAAGGAAATTTAAAAAACAACAATGAAAATGTTTCTAATCTGTTCTTAATTAAGTAGACCTCAATAACTGATTTATGAGAAGAAGGAAATCTAAACAGAGTGGCTGCTAACATAAAAATATAACTTATTTAAGGCCCAAATTTTCCTTTATTTGTGATAATCAGGATCTAGGAGGGCCTGAATGCCTACGAAGTTTTGTCCAACAACACACAATAAATGAGAAGAAAATGACACTGAATAAAAACAGTTTATGCTTATCACTACCATATATTTAATATATATTTGTGCATTAAAACAGATAATTTAAACCTGCTTATATACTTTTGTTTGTGATTATATGTGCAGCATAGATTTCTTTTTCTTAATCACTGATAACTGTTAAAAGTATTTAAGGACAATAATAGTAAAGTCAGTGTTATCTAATTCCCTATTTTAAAATGGCCTGCTTCCACCCCCCCACCCCACCCCAAATTAACTTTATTTGAACTGGCTAGAAATAGATTAGAATTTTTAAAATTCATTTAGGTTTAAAGATAGGAGGTCTTCACATGTGGTTCAAAACAAAGAAGACATGTTTAAATAGGATAGGGGAAAAAAAATCAAAATGTGACATCTGTCTGTGGTAACCCAATTACTTCAACAGAAGTTTCTTAACTTCTATTTTTATAAAATGACAATTTATGGCAAACCAAACTTGACCTCCTGCTATATGGAGACAAAACATAAAGTAAAAAAAGGTGCAGAACTTTTTTCTTGTCAAGGAAGACGTTCCCATCCAGTGCAGAACAGTAACTACACTTAACCAGCTCTTACACACAGCTTTATTAACCAAGGCACCAGCTGTCATATTGCTGGGGTATTGGTGAATGTAAGTTCAACCCTACTGATAATTTGTAAAATTGGGAGCTGTTTACAGGATGCACTAGAAATACTGTAGTTAAATATTTGGCAAGCAGAGACTACAGCTCCCATGTACAATACACAGTAGGAGTAAACAATTAAATAAGCACAGAATGCAGCAGTTCCTTGCAAATGAAGAGTCACCCAGCCCAAGGCTGGGCAGTCAATTTCTATAGCTCACTTCAACATAACTACTCTTATTATTGTGAAATACTTGTTGCATGTGATCAACACAGCACTGAGAAATATGTTGCTACTATTTCAATGTTTCTTCTAACTCATAGACAAAACAACCCAGGGCCAGAATGTTAATAGCACTAACTTAGTTAAAATATACCAGAAAGGATGAGATTTTTCTGATGTCTCCAACTGGTCGCAATTATCTTGAATATCACCTTTGGAGTAATTTGGAAACTGCTTTTGAAATACCAGCAGATCTATCAGTCTGTTGTGAATACTTACAAAAGTAAGGAGGAAAGACACTCTTAAGGTCTTCACAACCTTATGTACAAAATTTTGCAGCAGATTTTGCAGGCACCCAAAGGGTAAGTGTGAGACTTCTGTGCCTTAAGGATTTCTGTCCCTTCCCTTAGCATCAGTTGTGCTTCTAACTGCTGTGTTTGCACAACAGCTGAAGAAAACATTTCCACGCATATTTCATAAATATTGTGAAAAAAAATTAAGAATAAGAGTTTGTGAGAAATCAGAGACTTAATAGCTTTCAGGATTTTTTTTGCTATTTTCTTTTAAATTTTGGTTTACCAAAAACTCTTTGTTTCTACAAACAGAAATCCTTCATACTTTTTTCAATTGAAGAATTAAGACAAAATAGCAGTTATGCAAGATCTGTAAAAAGCGACCAGAATTGGCTTTTTAAAATGGACCTAAATTTTCTTATTCATATATATATATATAATCATTATATATAAACACTTTGCTTAAATGCTATATATCCACTTGTGTGTTTCTGTGTGTGTGACTGAATTCAAACTACACACATTTAGCATGTGTTTATGTACATGTGAATATATGTACACAAATGATCTCTGTGTCTCCCAGATCTAACACAAAATATCTTAAAGTGCACAGACAGACAACTCCTCAAAGCAGAGGAATGCCCATGTAAATCTCCATTTCTGGGCATGTTCAGAAGCACTTTGATCTTAGCCATGTGAACTATTTCCTCCTCCAGTCACTTCGGGCCTCAGATGCTCTTTCCCTCCCAAGGAGAGGATACCCTATTCTGTAATGTTCAGGGATTTTTACCGCCTTGCGCAAGATACGACGTACTGGTGAAGGAGGAACTCCTGCCAACAAAAATCTGCTTTTTACTCACTAGCTAAGACTGGAGACTAACTTCTTTCTCTGCATCTTGCTTCAGAGAATGTCCTAGTCCACCAGGCAGAAGTCTCTGCTGAAACAGGGTATCACACACCTCTCCAGCTCATCCTCTTCACATTGAACAGATCTATTCAACATTTACTAAATTAGTGAGAAAGGAATATGATTCCTATTACCTGGTGCTTATAGTACTGGTGAGTAGAGTACTAGGAGAGAAAAAAGTCTAGGGTTCCAAGTTATTTCCTAAAAATAGTGAAATATCTGTATCAGCTGATGATGAGGCAGTCACTCTTGTTCACTTTTGTACTCTCTGAACCACTGAATATTAAATTATTCTGTAAAGAATGGAATGTTTTCCATGGAGATGCAATGTAGCCCAGTGACTTCCATGTGTTGGTGGCTGAAGCATTCTTTGAAGGTGGAAAGTTTTAAATCTATCTGCTATTAAGAAACACTGTCAATGCAACAAATATTCATAATAATCTTACCCTGTGCAGTTCTTTATCAGACTGAGCTTTACAGTCCAGTCTGGTTTGCAAAAGCACATGGAAAGCAAAGCAGCTGAATGTGAGGTAGGTATATCACCCTCCCCAGAAGGAAACGTCTTCTTAATGAGGAGGAAACTACCTTCCTTCATGACTACTGCACCTGAGTGATAAACTTCTCTCTGAGCAACAGATGATGTAAGCCTGAGAAATGTATGACCATGGCATAGAGCCTTTACAGAAAGGCTCATTTCCATTGTTTCAGTCAGGAGAAGACTATGTTCCAACAAAGAACTTCAGTTTGTTTTCCTTCTTAATCATATTAATAAAGATTATATTTTGCTTTTTTCCTTAATCCAGAAGTTGTATTGTAACATCACATAGAGCTTCAAACTTCTTTGGCCTCTCAGTTCTGTTTTTACTTCTGTATTTGCATTTCCTGGTTTAATCTTTTATTTTTGTTTGATAATTTGGATCTATTCAAATTCATTCCATCATATTTCAGAGAGAATAGAGTTCAAGAAAATTTGAGAACAAAAAGGATATTTCCACTGGAAATAAAATTAGCAGCTTATTTTATTCCTTAAGGCCTTCACCAAGGAATAATTTGTGCAACATTGCCGAAAGCCAAAGGAATCTTAAAACAAA
This sequence comes from Bombycilla garrulus, assembly GCA_013400315.1. NCBI lineage: Eukaryota > Metazoa > Chordata > Aves > Passeriformes > Bombycillidae > Bombycilla > Bombycilla garrulus. Next base: position 87,486 of record VXBU01000887.1, read on the forward strand.
AAGAGTCAACAGTTTGATAAAACCCAGACCTCCCGTGTTGTACAATTAAAGGTTAGACAGGGTGATAAGAGTTTTAATTTACCTTTGGGAGATATTAATCAGATTTTGGATTAACTTAAAATATGTTTCCTGCGCATTTCTTGTCAGATGAAGGTCCTTCAATGTTTCTGGTGCAGAGGAAGAGATAACACTTTCTCAAAGTGAGGGGAACACCACAAACCCAGATATGCTATCAGGAGGCTTTCTGTAAACTCCATAATTCCATGATTTTCCTTCTAGCAGCCAGGAAAGCTGGGGGTACAAATTCCCATATGTGCTAGTTCAATGTGAGTTCTGTTATTATTAATTATTTATACAGCACCGTGCGTGTGCAGGCCTCTTTATAGACAAAAGGAAATATCCCCCAAGAGCTTGCAAACCAAGCAGCCCAGTGGTACAAACACTTCTTTAGCTTTCCTAGGACGTACTACCTGGAATAATCCAGTGATGTCAGTGGGCTACTTAGGCGCTGGTAAGTGCTCTGCTGGGTAGGAAGTGTTTGCAGGATTAGGCTGCAGTTAAACCATGAAGTGATGATGGGTGATGAGGGAGGGGAGGGCAAGCATTCCAGCAACACGATCATGCTGTGGCTTTAGTTATAACCAAGGTGTCAAGGGGCCGGGGCATTTTTAATGCTTTCTGTTATTTGTGATCCTGTTGCCGAGAAGGAAAAGCTCAGCTTTATAGGCCACACGGAAGAAATGAGCTGCTGAGGAAGAAGACTGGCTTTGAGCAGAGGGAGAGACAGAGCCTGTTCCATGAGGAAGAGGGCTCCAGAGGCAAGGAGGGATGCACAGGAAGAGATGCTGACCACACCCTCAGAGAGTCTCCATCCTCTGCTGCAGCTAATATGTGTCCACTGCATCCTTGAGAGCTTTTTTATTTTTTCCTTTAATTGAGGGCATTTTCAGAAGTTTCCCAATACATTTCCAGCTCTTGGCAAGTCCCAGGCACATCTGTGACATTTAGCTGATAGCCTCCTTAGTGAAGGGAAGGTTGCCAATGAATCCTTGTGCAACTGTTTATGCTACAAACCTAAGTATACAACTGCCAGTTTCACTCTTACAACACAGAGAGCATTTTTCCTCCTTAATTGAAAGTGTGGAACACAACAAAGCCTTTAAATAGCGAGAAAACAACCGGCTGAAACAAGTAGTAAGAAAGACATCAAGGATGACAGGCAGTAGGCCCTCCGCCCAGTGAGACAGGCAGACAGGGCACGCTCTATTTTTAAAAGGAACTTACAGACTTCAAAAAGAATATAGGATATGGGGTTGTTCTAGGATATCAAGGCACTTCAGGTAAATATTGAAGGGATGCTGCCTTCCAAGTGAAAGCACAGGTCGGGATGTGGCTCCAGAGAAAGGCAGCAGTCGCTGGGCTGGTATCAGTGGAAATCTTTCCTGGAAGGCTTTTTCAGGTGAAGACTTTTGCACAGAGGTATGAGATTGCTGCTCTTCAAGCACAAGCCTGCAGCAGAAACAGGGCGAACATCAGCACCTCCACCCACTAAGAGTTTTAGGGACAGACCAAGTGGCTGGGGAAAAAATCCTGCATTTCTGAGGGGTAGTGTAGGAACCTGTAAATTCACTGCAGGTTTGTTTTTCCGACAGCTCTAAGAGTTAAAATCTGGGAGAAAAAAATTTATTGTGAAACAAACAAAATAATGGGAATTAACAGGACAATTCAAACAGGAGATTAGCTTTCAGACACTTTCTGCAGCATGAATATTTTTAATTTTCTGCATTTTGTGGGAACCAAATGGGTGTCACAATGGTTAAATGAACTGAGAGACACCTCGCCCCTACACTTGGAGGGTGAGGATGGCACTTGCACAGAAACAGACGTCACCAACCCTCACTTTTCTGAATCCCCACCCCCCACCTTAATCCCTCTGTGATTTGTGAGACTTTTCTCTTTCCTGAGTTAGTTTGTGATACGTGACTAAATTCATTTCCATACATTTTTTAAAGTTTTTAAATAATTCTGGCAGATCACAAAGGGCATTTGAAGCAAACAGATATGTGTAGGCAGATCCATAGAATATGGAACTCAGATACTCTTAATTTTGTCTGCCCTTTTTGGTATTTAACCTGTTCCAGTCAGCATTACTGTTTTCTTGTACGAGTTTCACATTTTTTAACCTAAATTTTTATACTTTCTTAGTAATATGCTTTGAATCCTACATAAAAAGAACTGATGATATAAACAACCAGATCTTCCTGACTGAAAAATCTTTTACATATGACAAATACAAAACTAGCCAGGAGATGGTCTGGCTCTGAGCTCATTTTCCTTACTGTACCGAAGCTTTTGATGTAAGAACCCCGCATATATTTACTGAGAGCATCTGACACTTGAGATCAGGCTTTTATTGGTACAGGATACTCCAGGGTGTCAATCACAGCGAAGTGAGCCATTGTCCTCAGAGGTGATCAGCACGCCCTCTCCCCTCACAAAGGCATGTTTTCAAAGCATGAGTGGTGTCACACATGCTTTAGCTGTAACAGATGCAGAATAGCACGAGATGCACCACCAAGCAGCTCTTTCCAGCTTGCAAAGACAGGGCTGATGCTCCCCAGACTCAGACGTGTTCCTGGTACTCACTGCCCCTCCACAGGCAGGTCTTGGAAGGTTCTTGGTGCGCTGGAATCCATGGTGACCTGCTCCAGTATTCCATTAGCTGTGATCAGGTCCTCCACAGTGGAGTGGAGGGTCCAGACAGATTAAAGAAGATGCAGTAGCTCTGAGTGAGGAAGGGAATGGTCCTTCAAACTCATCAGGTGGCTGTGGTGCTCCTGCCACCAGCCCTGGGAGCATCTCGGCCCCAAGACACAGCCAGTGGCCAAAGGGGAAGTTCACCAGAACAACTGTCTTCACCTTCTTCCTTCTGACCCTTGAGAACAAATGTGACATGGGACATGACCTTAGACCAGGCAAATAAAGCCTGTGAGTGCATTTCTGCTTCTCTAACATTACTTCCAGACTGTAGCTATAGAATTTTATATTAGCTTTCGTACTGAATTGCCAACAGAAATCCCAAGAGATTCAGTCTCAAAAGTATGCCTAAAGAGGGAATATGGTCTGGATGTAATTTAGCTGCCATTGCCCAGCAATTCCATAGATCTCTTTGACTTGTGACATTAAATATATGGAGCAAGCACATGAATGGATTAACATACACAGTCCTATAATTAGCTATGTTATTAAATTTGCTAAGTAGTTGGGGGGAAAGGGGCTTGTTTGCCATCTGTTTAAAAAGTATCTCTCCACTGAAATCTGGATATAAAAAACCCCAGACATGTGGGCATGACTGCCTTACATACATTACTGGGATTATTTCCCTTGAGTTAACCAAGACAAGCATGATTCATATACCAGTAGAATGTTGTGCAAAAATGTGCATAGCATTTTTTCACATAACATTCCTTTGCCTTCCCATTATAAATTATGAATCATGTAAACATCATGAATTACAGTTTTTTGTTGGTCTGGAGTTTTTATTTTTTCCCCATGACCCTAAAAACTACTTAATAGAAGAGTAATTATACTAGGCAATATGGTAAATTCTGCGACAAAAATTATTTTTTCATTCTACTCTTGTCACTATATAACCACACAGTCATTTGCTTTAATTTCCCTAGAAAACTTGAAATAACCAAACTATGACTTTAGAATCCAGACACACAGACACACAGACACACAGACACACACACACACACACACACACACACACACACATATTTCCACTGACTCTGAATACAGGGCATGTTTGTATCACAAGAAAGGAAAAATTAGCACTGGTTAGAAAAGAGATGCATTATAAAAAAGAGATGTATTAAATATATAATCATTAGCCTCAGCTGTGTGGAAATTGTCTAAAAGTATGAGAACAAGTTGAGCTCTAAATAGCTTAGAGTAAAGCCCTAGCTCCAAACTCTTCAGCCAAGCTCCGTCACTCAATCAGGAATCTCATGAAAGCTTGTAATGTAAGAGCACAAGAAAAAGACAGCATAAAAGAAAAGAACCAACAAAAAACACCCAAACTAAGAGATTCCAGAGCATGGGAAGCTCTCCAAAAGTGTAACTGAGCAATACTTTAAGCCAATATTCCTATGTAGAGCCTTACCTTTAACACCACATTTCTTCAGAGAGATGAGCAAGCATTTGTGATTTCCAGTGAACCATTGACATAATTTACATTTGCAGCATGCAGATTGAATGTTTTATTAGTTTTTTTTTTTTCAAACAGTGCATATGATAGCAGTACAAAAGCACAGGTGAGAGCAAGGGAACCTGAATGTGAGTAGTTTTTCCATTTGCCTTAGGCTAGCTGAAAGGATGCTCCATTAGCTCAGAGGCAGAGGCGCCCACTGGAACATTATGAGTTTGGGGCTCAGTCACACATCTGCAATAATTTATCTGTGATAAATGTAAAAGTCACAATAAAGCAATGGAGAAAGCAGAGGATAAACCAAGACAGGAAGATAAAGGGAAGGGAGCTGTAAGGTACCTCAACACGTACAGTCTAACTCCAGCCTTTCCATACAGTCATCAGAGAGGGTTAAGCTTTCAGCGTGGGTGCTCTGAGTCACTGCCTGGAGGAGCTCAAGAGGTGATTATTTATACAGCACATTAACTGCACAGGACTATATAGGAGGTCTAAAGTTCAGAAGCTGAACATGAATACTCCCCAGAAGGTGTGGAGTTTGCATTTCTTTCTATTTGCCACGATCCCCATGGTACCTGTGAGCTCCTCCAAGCCACATTATAGAAGATGAAGAAACTTTCTAATTTACACCAGCCAGAAAGAACTGCTATCAGGCATCAAGACTAAAGTTTCTCTTACTATGTCTTCCTCTCTGGCAGTGGTAAATACCAAGTTATATGTTGGATGTTTGTCCCTGCACAGAATAAAGTGGTCAAGATAAACTATCTGGGTATTGTTTGCACACAAATAAAAGAAAGTTAAAACCAGAAAAGAATCTCCCTACTAAGGACCCTCATCCATCTGTTTTTCTTTAGGGATGCTTTAACATTAGCTAAATATCACTTACTTACACCTGAAAAAGTTAAATGATCTTGTTCCCATGAACTCTCTTACAAATGCTGTCCTGGCCTGTGATTTATATAAAAGTAGCTGTTCCCTTAATTTTATCCACAATAGCTTCATTCTTACCGTATGAACGTGCTTTGTCAGTATTCGCTTTGATTTATGGAAGATTTCAAACTACCAAAATAACTATCCCTTTTCTTTTCATTAAAGCTAATCCCCACAAAGACACTTTCATCTGCTGATTAGTCATGCTTCAGCAATCCTTGCTAACCAGAGGCTAAGTTATTGATGTGTTAAAGATGTAATCGCAGAGATTCAAGACCACTGAAGAAAATTCAACGTGTTGTTTGACAGTGTCAGAATTTAGCAGTGTCTTGGCTTTTTGAACCAGCCTGGGTAGCATATGCTCAGCAGCATGGTCAAATCTCTTCAGTTAAGCTACAGGCAAGAAAGGCTGTGTTAGGAAGTGTTTCAAGTCCACAGACATGCTGCATTGAAGATCATGAAAAGAAGGGGTAGGGATTTCCAAAATACTTCAGGGCAGTTGGAGCCCCACCTCATTCAGCATGAACAAACTGAACTTCAATGTTTCTCAACACTGCACCCAGCTTTTTAAGTCAAAGAGGAAACACATTTTGCATTAAAAATTATATGTGTAATTCATCACTATGGCTCATGTTTCCCCAGCCTTGTCTCACCTGAATCTTTATTTAGAAATTATCTAAGCAAACCCACCTCGTACCTTTTCATGCTCACCTTTGTGAAACAGTAATTTCTTCCTAGCCATCACTGTCCCTAAGTGATTTTACATTTAAGGAATTACAAGTTCAAATACTAGAAGTTTCCCATGAACTGATTATCATTGCAAGTGTTTAATGTAATAGTTTGATGTGTTGTAGATGTGCTAAGGAGAATAAGGACTTGTAGCGCTCTAGAACCTGTCTGTAAAACCTAGAAGCAATGGAGGTCTTCAAGACTAGTCCACCACCCAGTGAAGCAGCTTGCATTATGCTTTAGAAAAGGGGACATGACCAGCTTGAACAGCCACTTCCAGCAATCAGGACCTGTCTGGCTCAGCTGTGATTGGCAGCTACATGACACATATTTAAGTTCATCAGAATACACCCTTGTAAGAGCTACACCACAACTTCCTCAGTTATATGTGTATTCATGGCTGATGCTTCAGTATCTTGAACTTAATAGCTGTGTCCTGTTTAAGAAATTAAACATGAGTGAGATCTGCTCTAAATCCCAACTGACTACAATTGGCATGTAGAGGTCTCCAAGCAATAATCAGCTTAATTCTTGTGCAATCACCTTTTGGGACATAAACTTGTATTCAGTTGCCACAGCTCATAATCATCAAGACGTAAGAAGAACCACTTCACTTGGGTCTTCTCCATCTTTGATGGACAATTGAAAATTAGTGACAGCTGGAGGCCACCATGCGTGTCTCAGTCAGCCTGGGCTGGAAAATGGTTTAGCTGTTTTTGGAACAGCTAAGGAACCTGAACAGATACATCCTGCTGAGCCTGAGCTGCCTGCCTTCTGGGCTAGGCCAAGTGTTCCCAGGCTGAAGGCGATGACAGTATGGAGACCCCTAGACAGAGGCTCAAGTGGGCCCTGGCCCAAATGACACAATTGCACCGGCACAGGAGTCGGGCTGGCTCTGTGCACCCACCAAAGCATCACTGCAGGAGTCCTTCTGAATCCACTTTGTGCTGCTCCTCTCCCACGGCCCTGTTACACAAATAGCCAAGTACTGACTGCACTACGATGCCACTTTGTCCCATTTTCAAAACTGCTGCGTGGATGAGCCCACACTCCCTCATCACTCGTTCTGTTAGATGAGCTACAGGCTGCTCCAGGTTTGGACCTTCTGTTCCATAATCACACCATTACTTATGTTCGACCTGGATCAGCACAGACATATGCCTTTCCTGTCTTCTGTGATTCAATCTCAAACGCTCTTCACTGATAGACTTGGTCCTCATTTCCATTTTCATGTAGTGTGATAGAACACACCAGTGACGCTGCTTCTGCCATGTCCAGCCTTGTACTCAGAGCACTCCTTCATATCACTGTGTTTTTCCCCACAGTTGACATTTCACCCATATTAAGTCAGTCTTCTTTACTTTGCAGCATAAACTCATTACATGTCCTTACTGTTTACTAAATGCATGAGCCAGATCAGAATCCCCCTCTCCTCATGGATATTAGCACAGAGCAGTATGTACAGGGTTCATGGAAGCCAGCTCTCTGCCTCCTTCCTAGCAGCTGCTTCTTCATCTGGTGTATTTCTGGACGGACAGCATCCAGTTCCAGGGCAAATACTGCTCTGCAAGGAATGTTCTTGGAATCCTCTGGCTGAGCTTGGTCTTTGAGCCCAAATCCACTGAGCACATATAAATTGGTCCATTGTTAATTTGTGCTGGAAAGCCCCGCTGAGTATAGGAATATGCCAGGAACACAAATCTCTGAGATCCTATTTTCAATTGAAATGGCTTCTTCTCCCTCACTTTGTTTACCTTTCAGCTTTGTCCTGGTCAGCTAAGACTGATGACTGCTCCACACACCATATCAAAGATTTGCTCCATCTAGGCACAAATCACACTTGGAAGGGGCATTGAACTCTGGACTAGAATTGGACCTGGTCCTGCAGATTGCCTGCTGCCTGACATCCTGTGGAGTCCTGTGTCAGCCACTTGTTTGGTGCTGCTATTATAGAAAAAGAAGCCAAATGAGCTTATTGAGACTTTACCCCTCACTTTTAGTAGAGTTTTGCATTATCTGCAGCTGGGACAGTCTGACCTTAGGCTGCATGGCAAACGGAAAAAAAACCCACAAAATCTTTCAATGCTCAGAGTAAATCAATTCTGCTCTGATTTCTGTCAGGGTCACCACTCATATTTGTTTTGTGATTGCACATTTAAGACAAAAGTTTAGTTCCTATACCTTTCAGCCTAAAGGGAAAACAAGAATTTGACTTCCCTTTTGAAATACCTTCATTTCTTCACTTTTGAGGAATGATCAGTTACTGTGAGCAACTGATCAGATTAAAATGTACAAAATCACTCATAATCTGTATATGTCAAATTCCAAGGAAATTAGGCTATTACTAGTGAAGAAAGACAGCACAGAGGAAAAGCATGTTTTACTGTGATCTGGCAGTTCACTGACTCAGAGACAGGCTATCTGTACCAGATCTGTGAAGCAATCCAGAATATTTCAACCAGCTGGGTTGGATAATGTTGACACACATGAGGCAGAGCCAATAGTTGTATCTCACAGAGGCTGTAACAGTCCTCAATGTAACTAACAGGTGGTGTGTTGTTCCAGAGGCTTTGCATGATTCCACCCTACTTTAAGTCTAATGAAAAACAGTGTAGCTGGCATCCATATTGATTGTCCATAGGCCTCCGATTTCTGTGAGTAGGTAAATACTGATTACACAGGTAATCAGTTTGTGCAGCTCTTTGAGTGACTCCTCATCCCCACTGCACTGTCAGGATATGGTAAGGAGTGTGTCTTGTTCCTTTAGCCCAGGCAGCATTTTCACCTGATACTGAGATGAGCAGCCAGTTCCTTCACCTCTGTTTTGCAGATGTCATTGAAAACCAGCAATTGATTCTTTCTGAAAGGACACCCCATGATTTGGTTTAAAAATACTGATGTGTATCCCTTTGCCAATGGCTTATCAACCCTTTCTCATCTTGTTACGCAGGACGATTTTACAGATATCCTCATAAGATCCTGACAAGACGTCTTGGTAACAATATGATGAGAAAGGGAGCCCTTAGGTGGCTCTCTAAGCTCTTCTTTCTTCTTCTTTCAGGTAATTTTCTTTACAGAGAGTTAAATTGCAGCAAGAGTGATCTTATCCTCTGTCACTAGCAATAGCTGACACTAACAACAATCAAAACCCAAACATCTTCAGGTGATACACAAATACAAGCTGAATGCTTCTGCCTCCACATGGCCTGGAACACAGCTAGCAGCTTCTCTGTGATGGCACCTGAAAAAGCATGCCTGAGGACCCTCAGGCTCAGAGTAAAATTTACCCATGTGAGACAAGCTACTTTCTCTGTTGAGTACTTGGGCATATTCTTTGACCACCTTGTTGTTTTTCCCCCAGAAGAGTGTGAAATTTGTGTCCGGTAGTTTCCTGGTATGTCTCCTGTAGTCTTCCAAAACGTGCTGGTGGTATGACTAATGAAGTAGGAGTGAATGAGCAAAAATATTTTCACTTTTTCTGTCCTCTAGTTGTATCTATGCTAGTATCTCAAACTCCGCCAACCCTGAGACCTAGAGGCACGTTCTGGGTACATCCATACTCCTGAGCTTTCTTGCCCACCAAAGCATGGGACTGGCAGATTCATTCTACCTATGGATCTAACCCATGGCTTGTGCTGTCTCCTGACAGAGGTAGGGAAAATTTTGGAAGAATTTTACTTAGCATTAGCCAGAAATATGCCAGGAACCCCAGCAACAACTGAGCAACATAAACACATTTTGATGCCTGGGAACATTTCTCGGTACTACTGTTTTATTTTTTCCATTATATTGTTCAAAAAACTTGAGTACTTTTTAACTGTTTTCCAGTTGAATATCTCCTAGATCCAAGATGTAATTACTCAAGGGTAGTAATTCCTGGGTGGTAGAAGAAATGCTCCTGGAGAGCACTTTGCAGACAATCTGAGTGGTAGCACAGAGATTTTTGTTGGTTTTTCAGGGCATGTCCAGCACTCGATAATATGGCTGGAACATTCTGCTCATGCTTGGAAATCTGTGGGACAGGAATTTCTGGTGTCACCTCTTGTTCATATTCTTTGGCTATTCATGGCATAGAAAATGTCTGGCTGTTGTGCAGACTTATGGAGAAGGTAGGGTGAATTGTACTTGTAGTGTGATTGTGTCTTTTATTCCAGGATATTCTTTCACTTGAGAAGTTCATAACAACTGGTTGGATGTAGGGAACCTGAATCTGATGTCATGCCATCTGTATAACTTCTGCTGTAACCCGTAAATTCACTAGTGAGTTTATCCCTTTCATGTTCCTTGAAAAACAAAAGCAGCCTAAGTTATTTCAAGTGGGCATGTTGAAGCCTTGCTGGTGTAAGCGCTACAGGGGTGTATAAACCATCTCATTCTTTGACAGTGGCAGAAGATCCTTAATGCTCATATGAATCCAGGAACGGATGGTAACTAATATTTTGTCTGGTGCCACTTCATCAAAGTTAGTAGGATAGCTACAAGCTAGGGTGTTTCAACCTCCTCCACTCTCATTATTGCTTAGAATCAAGTGCCAGAATAATTAGTTCATTGCTGAAGAACTTTACAATGCTTTTCTTAGCAGATCTCATATCCTACACAAGGCAACAACTCACAGGTCTGAGTCCAAGTACAAGAGGGAGTTCCAGCTGGGACTGGGGAAGAAAAAACCTTAATGGTATATTATTTGAAGCCAGTTCATGTAGTCCATGTCCTCCACAAGAGTACCATCCACCAGTCCAGATGACTCTGGATTCATCTCATACACTCCCAGTTGAGCATACAGGACAGACAACACTCACAGTGTACATAAGAGTGATAAAGTTCAGTCCTTATCTCTGTGTCAAAGGGCCCCAGGCTGTGGATCACAAATGTAAATGAGAGCAGCTGAATGCTTTTCCATTTTTGCTTTTGTTTTTACCATGGGGTTTGAAGTGTCACATTCTGTAATATAACTTCCCTTTTCTAGTCACAAACAAATGACATCTGGCCACTTTCAATAATAAACTTGAAGAGAGGGGACATTTCCTTTCAGCTTGTTGGGCCCCTTCTTAACCTTCAAATTCCAAGGAGAACTGAGGAGAAGGAAACTTTTAAAAAAATAATCCCCTAATGATTAAACTTACCAATGGAGAAAATCTTTGCTTCGAGCCTCTGAGCACTGTTTGCTTCACACAATCTCAAACATCCTGACACAGTTAATGCTTGAGGAGCTGTTTGCTGCTCCCACTCTCGTTCTTACATCATACAGGAAACCCTTGCAGGAAATGAAAGTTCAGCCAGCCTTCTCCTCCCTCAACACCTTGAGCTTACAAGTCTAAGACAGAAAGCATTTAAGGAAGAATAAAGGTGGGGTAAGAGCACTGGAGAGGCAGGCCAGACACAGATAAATCACATACCTTGATTTTCCTGTCTGGCACAACATTCAGTTTTCTTTCTGGAGGTGCTTCTGTGAAATAATCTGGGTTTCACTCAACAGGAAGTTTTCACTATCTATGCCATATGGGGGCTTGTCATTCAGGGTTGTGTAGGCTGAGTCTACTCTGTGCCTGTGTCACCTCAGCAGGCATTTTTAGACGAATACAAATAAATTTAATACCTCTATTTCTTTCTAATTAATTCTTTAATTCTTTTCAATTAAAAGAATGGGGTCACAGTTATTGATGGGAGAATATTCCCAGTCTGAATATTCCTGTCACCACAAGGATGTGGTGGAGCCCTTTGTTTGTATGGAAAAAGTATGCTTTCAACCACACTCAGTCAGCTCTTTTAAACTGGGAGCAGAGAATGGCTGAGGTTATCAAGATGAATAAAAATTGGGGAAGGCATTGTGAGGAGAGGAAGTGAAAAGCTCATTTCTTTTGTTCTTAGTCAACAAAAATACCAGATACATAATTTTAAGAGTTCAGGCAAAACCACTACCAATGGTGCAACATGTAGTACATCCCAAAGAGACAATTTAGGGACTGTAAATGGAGCTGCAAGGCCTCCTCCTGATGATCTACAGGAGCTCCTTTTAGAGCCAATTCAGGACAAGGGAAACATTCCCTATGGTTTTCCTTTGGCCCTGATAGTGGCACCATACCTGCCACCACAGACAGTTAAAGGTTTTCTAGATAAATTTTTTTCTCTTTCTCATGAAAACATAATACGTGGAAAGTGCTTACTGTGGAAAATATTGAAATGCTAAATGAAAATGCACCATTTCTGCTTCTGATTCTGCCTGCCTGCCCAGTCAACTGCCTGCTGAACTCCCTTCTGTCTCCCTTGGCAGGTGCAGGACTTCTGTCTTGCAAAGTGCTTGTAAAAGCACCTTTTGGTTCCAAAACACTAGGAAGTGCCCCAGCAAGAGTTGTCTGTTTTTGTTAAAGCAAATGTACAGCTATTGCCAAAGCAAAGCTAATGGGGACTGCAGGAGCCAGGCAGAGATTCAAAATTCTGGACTGACATCATCACAATCTGAAACAAGAAAATTTTTTTTAAAAAAAAAGGTGTGACACTTTCCCATGAACTCACAGAACAGTAGAAAGCCCTCCAGGTTCCTGTGGAGAACAAGGCCTGCTTGTGAGTCTCCTACCAAAAGGCACTGGCAGGCCACAGGGTGGGCTCACCAACTCATGACTGCTTCTTCCCAGGATGCAACAGGCTGTGCCGTGCCCTTGTGGAGTGCAGTGCCACCCAGTCCTCTCCTTTGGAGGCAAGTTGCATTTCCCCAAACACTCCCTGGGAGCACATTTCCCTGCAGGAACATGCAAGTGAACCTCTTGTGGTGCATGAAGGAAATGCCCTGTATCGATCCTCTCATGTCCAACAGACATGACCAGCTTTTGTCATTTTGCTGCACGTGGCCCTGGGGCTGTAGAAGTCTCCAAGGCTCTCCTGGGATTTGTGGTGTAGAAATCTCTAAAGCAGTTGGGAATTGACAGCGTTGTTGTGCAGCTGGCAAGGTTTGGGAATATCACCTGCTAACACGTGATAGGAAAAACATCTACCAGGGAGGTGTGGCTCCCTGGCTGCCCTTGTTTACAAGGTTTTTGTCTTGGAGTGGTGCTCTGCCAAAGAGAAGTCTCAGTACCAGCCGTGTTGCGAGGACACACAGAAGCATTTTGGAAATGAGAAATGAGAAAATATCCATGTCCATCTACAGAAGAGTCCACCACAGGAGCAAGCAACAGGGCTTTTGAGCTTGCTGCCATTGTGAGGCTCACGAAATCTCACTTCAAACCCCACAAACCTGAGATTTAAACTATTATCATAAGACTGGTCTCTTCCTCTGTGCCTTCAGAGGCTATGATCCTCCACAGCTTGTGCTTCTCACAACTTCTCTTGCTGCAAGGCTCCTAGGAGAAAGAGAATGGACTCTCCTAGGATGAGTCACAACTTGTAGCCACACTGTTCTGTGGTGATGCAAAAGAAAACACAGAAGTGCTGGTTAGAGACCATCAGCTCTAACCCCCTGACTCTGCCCGAGGACACAGAAGCTCAGGCACGTCAATGAACATGGGTTGCTGACTTTAGAGCAGTTGTACACTGTTCCCATCTCCCGTTCAGAGGGGGTGTTCTGGGAGTCAGTTTAGCTTTCTAGTCCATGAGAAGTTCACAATATATTTTCCAGTATTTTCTTGGTGACTAACAGTGTTAGTGAACTCTGAGAGAACAATGTTTCTGCTGCTGGGTGACCAGCTTGTTTTGCAGGTTCCAGCCTCATCTCTGGCTCTCCCTGCTTGCAGCCTGTCGTCCAAACACTTCCTTTGCCTCTTAAACCCTGTGGTCCAGTGCTTTACAGCCTGTCCTACACCTTCCTGACCTGCTACAAAATCTCTTTCCAAAAGCTATCATTCATCAGTTTGTTCCTGATGAGAGTCGTTGATCAAAGCAAAAATGCAGCTCGTTGCACTTGCCACTATCAGAGAATCCCACAAGGCATATCTGATGTGAGCACCATGTTCCCAGCAGCCAGGCAAATTGTAATCATGAGTAGATGCACACTGCCTGCAGGAAAGAGCTTGGCTGGGGTTAGACAGTTATCTGGGGCCCCTATGGGGTGAAAACACTGACTGTGTGTGGAGAGAGAAGGAATACAGAGCCCACCATGGCATTTCTGGACCCAGAGCAGAGAGCGCATGTGGGCACACACTCAGAGCTCCCTCCCACCCACTTAGAGTGTGCAGGAACGTGGCCTGGCTTGGAAAATCACAGTGCAAGTACATTGCCTGACTAACACAGAAAAGTTTCTGTGTTTATGGAAAAATGACCAAAAACAAGGCCTGAGTGTATTCTTTCATAACCAAGATCATTTTCTCTTCCACAAGGAGGAAAGCAGAGGGGCATTGCAAGAGAGGGAGATTTTGTTAAGCGGATTAACATATTAACTAAAAATAAAGATTGGACATATTTGGAATTCTAAGATAATCTTGCTTTTCTGGTGACAATAGAAAAAACTGAAGCCTCTTTCCTCTGCTTTCTGTAGCACTGCAATTCATTCTAGCCTGTTAAATCATGAGTTTATCTACACTGAACATAAAAAAGATATGTCTATGCCTAGAGCACATGCTGGCATTTGGGTACAGATGATGTAGTGATTGGCATATTTTGATTCATCAACTCAATACTGAACACATTACCAGAAGATTTTTTTTTAAATAAAAAACTGTTCTTTTTTTTATTTCATTACTTCAAATGTTTTCCCCATATAGCATCTCCCTTTCATTTTGTCCTTCCAAACTCATGAGCCTGATCAGGGAGTGGATATTTTAAAACCCACTGTAGCCTACACTTAGCCTGAAGTGCCAAACATCCCTGCACTCCTGGCATCAGTCTTGGTGCTGTGCTTGAGTCTGTAGCAGTCTGAGCAGGGGAGACATCCCTTGGGGATAATGGTGTCCCTCCTGAGGCTGTGCTGTTTAGAATTGGCCAGTTCCAGCGTGGGAGGAGATTCACTTCAGCTGTCTTGGATACCTGCTGCTGCTGTGTCCTCCCTAGGATGTGCAGGCACACACAGGCTCTTCACAATTATAGCTCCTCCTTGGCTTTTTTTGCTGCAAACACATGTTTGACTAAGCAATCAGATACATGGACCTCCAGCTTCTCCGTGCTCCTCAGTGTGTCCCCCTCCCTCCCATCAAGGCAGAACAATCTCACAGGTAGCTGGAGGATCACCCCAGGATGCTGGCCTGGGAGATTATCTATGGCATCCTTTTAGGAGAGTGCCAGAAAGCCAACAGCTCCACAGGGTGGAGGGGACTTGGTGCCTCCACTGCCTGTGTTATCTCCAGCGTGTGTAAATGAGGGCAACTGGTTTATTTTCCAATCTGTCAGCCCCAAGGGGAGACTTTTGGTGCACACACCCCGTGCAGAACTGGCGGCCAATTTTATCACTGCAGTTCAAAATTGTGGGGATTTCAGACCCTCCTCCCCCAATCCAGTAGAAAGCACAAGATGCCCCATGGGGAATTATTTTGGCTACCCAGCAGTGGCACAGCCTGGATGCAGTGTGTCTGCTGGCCAGGAAGCAACACTTACCTTCCTGCTGGGGACGATCTGTCTAAGACTCCAATCTACCCTACTCTTCTAAAGATTAAAATATTTTCTTCTTTCAATCTACAAAGACAGCTGAAATCTCCCAAGAATTAATGAAAACTAAATGCCATAGCGATATTGCCTAGGAACCTTCCAATGGGTTTATATGCATATGTGTGTGTGTTTATGTATACACACACAGAGACTGCATCGTTTCAGCAGGGGACTTTCTATTTTACATTCTTCTTGGGCTAACACTTGCACTTTAATACCAGATATCACTGTGAGACATAATGAGGGTCATTAAATGTATTTATTAGCTTATTAAAGTGAACTGCCTTCACTGTTGCAGCTGGCCTGTGTTTTATAGAAACCCCAGCAAATCCCCAAAGTCACACAACAGGAGCCCAACACACTTTAGCTGATGACAGAGTAAATATCAAATTTACTAGGGCTAGCAAGTGGCAAACACAGTTCTGGTATGTTATTTGAAAACCTGCCATGAGGCATAATACGTAATTCTCAGCTCATAAGGGTAGAGTTGATTTGGAAGGAAATATGAGAAGAATTTGATAGGACTTAGTAATATTTTCAGGGATACAGTTTAATTATAAGCAGTCAGGAAGCTGTTAGATACTAGCTGTGGGTCTCAAATAACCATTAAAGGCAGAGGAAAATCTTCAGCTGTCTAACATGGATTTTAGTTATAACACATGAGAGAGATACACCTGAAGTGCCCATATCTTTAACAAAGTCTATGTGAAAATAAAGTTTATATTTTGAGTTGAGCTCAGGAAAGAACGGAAAGACCCCTGAGTGCTGATTGTCTAAACAAGGTGTACCTGCGAGGACCCAGGTAAATGCATTTATGTTTTTATACTAGGCAGCCTTTCTTTCTCACAGGCTGTAGTCTGTGAAGCAGCTTTTTTTCTGATTTTTAAGACATGAATGTTTCTTCTTTCACATTTCGGTTCCTCAGCTCTCATTTCAAACACTGGAGGGACTGCAATAGCAGGGTGTTCTCAGGGACCCAAGCGCAGATGGAGGCAAGTATGATGCCAGTGCAGGATGGGGTTCTGCTGCTCAGCACCTCCTCCCAGGAACTTGTTTGGGGGAAAAACACTGCTGAGGAGCCCAGCTGCAGAAGCTGGGGCAAGAACTCTGCCCCAGAAAATCCCCGGGAGGGCTGGTTTAGTTTCCCAGCCCCACAGATTCAGCAAAGATTGGAACCTGAAATTGCACCGGGACAGTGCTGCCCTTTAACCCCTCACTTTCAGGTAGTCCTGCATATGTGGAGGATGATGAGAAAGGCTGCAACTCTCTCAGACATTTCTTGAGCTGTTCCTCCAGGGCAAAGACAAATCATCAAATTAGATAGATAGATAGATAGATAGATAGATAGATAGATAGATAGATAGATAGATAGATAGATGGATGGATGGATGGATGGATGCAGTATCAGTAGGTGCAGAATCAGCCACACTTTTGGCTGGAGATGGCTCCAGAGAAATCAGAAAGGGATTAATCACAAGGAAGTAGACTTCATTTTTGAAAACTCCTCTCATCCAAACAGCCCTCTCAAATCTGGTTGGAAATAGTCTCCCAGGACACTGGATGAGCAATGAAGCCAGGTGAAGACAGAAGAGCTGCTCAGCCGCTGTGAGATAGCTGTGACTAAGAATGATGACCACTGTCTGCCTTAATCAAAAAAGAAAATATCTTGTGTCTCTTTTCACTCCCATTACAAGGAACTCACGAATGGGTTTGCATCATTTTCCATAAAGCAGAAGGAAAACCCCTGCTGAGGTATTTTTACTCTCACTCTATCTCACTGTCCTGCTTTAACACCCACAGTTCTCCTGAAGATACAGTCACTGCTTATTCAAAGTTCAAGTGTAGGGGGACCCTGAGCTGTTCTGCCAAAAGCTTTCCCCTTCCCCCTCCACCCCCGCCTGAATCACTGGCAGCAAACATAATGGCAAAGGGTGTCACATTCTTCTTACCGTAATTCTGTAAAGCAGACTGGGATATTTTCCGAGATTTCTTGTACAGCTGGATGCGAGCAACTCTGTGTGTGTGTACATGCGCGCACACCCAAGTGCCAGTAAATCATCTTAAACTCACATGCTTGGAAAATTACTGGCTGATTTGGCTGTTTTCTCATAGTTAAGTGTGTGCATTCAAATTATAATTGAAGATTTACGTCTTCAGGCTTTATTCTTCTTTGTTAAATTTCATATATGAATAACACGAAAGCGTATCCCAGATAGCCGAAAGGCATGAATTGTAAGTGCCCACACCTCTATACACACATTTTTATAATGGCTTAGGCTGACATGAGCCAGGAAATTCAGACTTTGGTCTCACATGGTCTTAATTCATACCTTTGAACATACAAAATCTTCTCCCTATAGGATTATATTTTAAAAATAGCCAGTGGGACTTAACCCCAAATTTCTGTGCAACTCTGATTACATTGGCTCTTTCTTTTTCAGCTTTATCTTTTACGGAGTTTCTTGCTCATTTTTCAGAAAGATAACAGAAAGAGGGATTGGCAAAATATTAATTAGTTTTCTATAAGACCAATATTATTTTTGAAGTGCTGGTTTGTTTTTTTTTTCATTTTAATATATCTTAAGCATGTGTATATTTTTTATGTTCTTATCAACACAGTGAAAGATACTGTAATTAAACGATCCAAGGACTCAACAGTTAAGAAATGCCAGAGTAAATTGCTTGCACAAATCTGTTCACTCTTCTTACATTTATGTCCAAGGAGATGGCTTCCACTTAGGGTCAATGAACATTCATGCTGGCACTTGCCCTTATCAGATCCCTCTGCCCTCTGTGTCTTCCTGAGCCACTGTCACCTTGGCCAGTTAAGGCCGGTCATCCAAAGTGATCATCACATCCCAGCCTCTCATCCCTCTTACCTTGTTTTTCCATATGTCTCCTAAGCTCCTGGCTCACAAAAGCCAGAGTAATCTCCCAGCTCTCCTCTCAAAGTGTGGTTCTCACTGAAAAGTGACACATCATGCTGGAGAGAAATTGGCTGTAGATCAAGTATTATTTTTCACATACACAAATACACTGTATCTCAACAAGTCTTCCACACACTTCACCTGCTGCCTGCCCAGGTCAGTAGAGGATACAACGAATTCCAGTTTGCTGATGAAGGCAAAGGAAGGATGTAGGGGCTAAAGACAGGAGATGAGAGTTTAAAGCCAACCCACATTTGCTTGAGCTGAGCAGCCTGGACATAGGACAACCTATGAACACACAGACCTGACTGTTTATCTGCTGCTACAGTCAGCAATTTGTCAGGGAGTTGTGCACATCTGGTTGCCTGAGCTGCTCTACATTTGGAAAATACAAGATCTCTAGTCACACAAAGGAAAAGGCTTACAGGTCTGGCGGGCCTGACTTCAGCAAAGAGCAAGAAATCAAAACTGCAAACCCCTCTACGCACCCACATTTTTCCTTGGGCATAAAGATGTCCCATCCCAGCTTGCTTTGAATGTTCATTTGGCCCTTAGGCCAAAAACAGAAAGAAGGAAACTGGGTCCCTGACAAAAGGCAGGTCTCTCCTCTAGGAAACAAAGCTGAAATGTTCTGACTGAAGAAGAAAGCATTAGCCAAAGCTGTGCCACCCCTGCAAAAGGACCTTTCCAACCACACAGCTCCTCAGAGCCTCCCCCAGCTGAAGCTGAGCCAGAAGCAAATGAGGCAGCATGGACTGGACCATGGCCCCACAACTGAGTGCTCTGGGACTTGCCTGGAAAGCAGCTGAATTCTGGTCTCTTATTCAATATTTTCATTTTTAACTCAGTGACAAGACAGTTCAAAAAATGCATTTCCAAGACACCCCAAAAACAAGCTACAGTGTCATACCACTTCCTATGTTGCCTGGGTGGTTCCTGCACTGCTAAATTTGTCCAGACATGTGGTTCTGAGAAAAGCCTGGGGAGAGACAGTATCCCAGATGGAGCACTGCCTGACAGCAATGTGAAATAGGGAGCAAAAGGACTGTCACCTGCAGCTTGAGACCTCCAGAGAAGGGATAGTTTCTGAATTTTTTGCAAGTAAACAGGATTGTCTCAGAGAGACAGCTGACTCCATCTTCTGTTTCCCATGCAACACCTGCAGTTCCACATATTTGGCTAAAGTTTGGGTCAAAAAAAGGGTAACATTAATATAATCAAAGTAATGTAATGGATTTAATTCAGTGAATGATTTCTAAACAGCCCAAGGTCTTTTTGGGCTGTGGACTGTTGGGATTTGGGACTTAAAACTTCTCAGTCTTTTCCAAAAATGCCAGTGGGCATTTAGGATATAGAGTATACCTTCAATGACAGCCTAATTGACACTATGTTTCCAGTGAGCTAGCAGGGCTTTCCCCCGCATGGAGGCATTTCCAGTGCCTTCAAAATTTGTATTCTAGGGCTTCAGTTCTGGTTCTGTTCCTCTCCCCTATTTCCCACTGGGGAGAACAGGACAAAGAGCGCTGAAGACCACAGTCCTGGCATTGCCCACTACACAGCTGATCATAAAGAACATGTAGGATTTTCACCATGAAAAAATAAAAAAAATCTCTGAATCATATCCTGAGTATTCCCTAAACTCTATATCATCTTTACTTACTTTTTCCAGTTTCCTCAGATGCATTTTTATTCCCAGCTTTATTCACGGCATCTTCCAGAACTCTGCTGGTTTACCTCCATTGAGTAGTGCCTTGGTTTACATCTCTCAATACAGATCTTGTCTGTGGCTTAAAGGATGTCCCTCCACCTCCTCCCAAACCTACATATTCTCAGAAATCTTTGAAAAATGCTATTGATAAAGAGCAGCTTGTTGTTGTTCTCACTGCCTTGGCAGCTGAACCAGCCTGGTGGAACGAGGAGTTCCCGACCCTCCTGCCAGTGGAGGTACAGCCTCCCTTCCACTGTTGCCAGCAGTCTCCAAGAGCACAGAAAACCAAAAAAAGTACCCCTAAAGAGCCAAGGAAATGTGACACTGCCTAAATTCAGGTAAAAGGTTTCTTTACACTAGTTGCTTTGTGTGGTTGGGAACACTGATGGGGAAAGGAAGCAGTGGAAGCTGTTTTCTTGACTTTCAGCAGAGGCAGCATCAATTGACTGGGTTTAATATAGTGTCACTTATGACAGCTGCATTGAAAACTGCTGTGAGCAGCAGCAAACTGCTTGCTGCTGGGCAGATTTTACACAGAATGAGCCATGGGTTCTGGATGCAGACTTGAGGGTGCTGAAAGAAAGGAGGCAAAGATGAGAGCTGTGGCACATGTGTGTCCATACCCAAAACCTCTCACTACAAAGCCCAAACTAGAAGCTGTACCATTTCAAACAGAGGAAACTCTAGAAAATACAGCCATAAGCAACTGCTCTATGAGGAAATAACAGATTTAAAACCTAAAAGATCTTTTTCATTCTTTACTTCTAGTCCACTCAAGTTTCAGTTCTTTCGAAGGACTTTCTTAAAGGAATTAAAAAAAAAAAAAAAGAATAAAAAAGCCTGAGCAGCAATTTGAGCTTGTGCTTTGTGTAACAGTCTCTAGCTTGAACTCGTGAAAGTATTTTACCTTATCTTTGATTCAAGACACCGGCTGCTCAGTTCACTAACACGTCAGAGCTCACAAGTTAACTCATGGTTTGCTCCTGCAACCCAGAGAGTTAGCTGAAGGATCCATCCCACTGATCTATTTTTATTATCCTCGTTTTTTTGTTTATTTCCTGGTAGAAGATCTTTTCCAAACTCTTTGATGGACTTTTTGGGTATTAGCTACTGAGATGTTGAATGCATAGGTGCTCTGAAAAACATGAAGTATTGGGTTACAAAATAACTGATGTGATCTTTTGACTTTTGCATCTGATTTAAAAAAAAAAAAAAAGAAAAATAGAAGAAGAAGAAAAAGCATCAATTGACTGTATTTCATTAGAGCTTTTTGTCTGGCAAAAAGGCCAGATGAACTTCTTAATTCTGCGTTTCATTTTGGGACCTTATGTGTAATATCAAACAGAGTAAGTGAATTGGTTCAGTCCCTGATTCAGCACATGTAGACTCTTGTTGCTGAAGTTTCCCAGTCAATCCATCCTCTTCCCCCCACCCCTGACATAAATAAAGTCAGGAGTGGAAGATTCCCTTCAAGGAAATTTATCTCTTTGACAGTCAAACAGGTGGTGAAGTTAATGCAAATCCTCAAGAGAACTTGGTTGGTAAGAAGGGCTCTGCAATAACTAACCACAATGATTTACAAGGGACTAAATTGCCAGATTAGGCCTTAATAATTTTTCAACTCTTGACTTCATTATTACCTTGTGGATCTGGATCTTACATCACCTCTAGGAATGCCTGGGATCAAATTAAAGTGGAAACACCTGGTTGAAAGTCAGTTCAAAATACAGATTTAAGAACTAGGGGGGTATTTGTTTGCTGGATCTGCTTTTCATGCATTGTAGACAGCTATAAAATTCTGTTTCTCTTTGTTTTTAAATGGCAGTTCGCTTTGTGTGTGTGCTTGCTAATAATCACTGTTTGCAAGCACACTCACTGCTTAGAGATCTACAGACCTGTCATGTGAAGCAGATTTAGAAGTTAAATGGAGTGTCCAAGTGAGTCAAGCTACAAACTCAAAGATTTAGATCAGTTTGAAAATCTGTGGTTTGACCTAACACAGCATGACTGTCTAAGGAAGAAGGCAGAGCTACTCATGCAGCAAGGATTTGCACACAAAAAAAAAAAAAAAAAGATCCAGTAGTTAAGATAAAACACAATTTACTTTTTTTTAAGTAATGTGTGAGAAAAAAATAACAATTTCTGCTGGGAATCTGTAGCTGGAACAAACCAGTGGAACATGCAAAGGAACAGTAGATGGTGATTTAATATCACGGTACTGCTACCACACAGCTCTGTTTGAGGACAGTCTCCGATAAGCCTTTATGCTTTCTTGCTTCCTTTCCCTTTCCATTTTAGTTGTCCTTCACCAGCTCTCCTGCTCAGCTGGGAGCTGCAGCCAGTACTCATGGCTGGGTTTCCATGAGTCAGGGAATTCAGCACTGCCACAGGAGAGGCAAAGCTATGTGACACTACAGCAGTAGGAACCCTTCACAGGACACCAGGTGGAAAGTCAACAATTTATCTAGCCCAGAGAGCTGCCAGGCTGCTTAATGAGAAGATGGCTATTTATAGGGTAGAAGAGAAATCCTTTCAGTTAGTTCTGCTGCTGGCACACAGGCAATGGCTGCTTCATCAGAGAAAGTGTCCAGCTCCAGTGAGTCCTGCTGATTTTAGTGGGACCCTGCCTGGATGGCTTCAAACGCCAGTTCTGGCCTAACAACCTTGATGGGTGAAAGCAGTTCAATCACACTTCCTATGTGGAAAGACTTAATTTGATCTGGAACCATTCCTCAAGGGTAGCACCTCACATGGCTGACAGCACAACAGGGCATGACATGCTATTCAGAGACCAGGGTATTGGTGAAGCTGGGAAGGACTCGTTGCCAAGTTTCAGCAACCAAAGCATTGCTTGGTCCTCTTTAATGGTGAGATTCTCCCATGTGTGGTGCCTTTCTGTTTGATAAAGATGCATGTGCAAAATGTTCCTGCCTGGGAAGAATTCAAATGTGCTTGACAGAAAATGACTGCCTATGGGCACTGGGCTTCCTGCAGATATGTCTCTTTGCCTATATCCTCACATTTGACTTTTCCAGGATTAAAGATGCTTTCATAGGGTTCTAGGTGGGCAGTGAAGCACAGAGGCTTGAGGGGCAACGTCTCTAGCTCAAAAAATCACCTCCATTCATGGACCAGACTGCAGGTGGTAACCCTCTCTCCTGCTTTGTTGAGGGCACTTGAAACTTCCCAGTGTAGGCCAGGAGAGGCACAAAAGCACAAAAAATGATGGCAAATAACTTCCCCTTTCCCCCTGTGAAAATCACATGGCAGATGGGGAGCTCTTGCACTGCCCATGCGATTGGGGTCCTGTTCCCCCGGGACCAGACCTGGCAGCCCCGGCAGGAAGAGGAGGCCAGGAGGCAGCACCTCAGCAGGTGAGAAAGCTCAGAATCCTGACCATGACACTGGAATTGTCTTCAGGGAGTGAGACTCGAGGAAAAGCTCCAGACAGTGACAGAGCAGGAAGTTACAGCAGCTGTAGGAGCTGCGGTTAGCAAATTTCCCAGTGGGGCTTTAGCTTTTGCTCTGCCTTGCTCCCTCCGGCCCAGAGTGCCGTATTAGTTTCTCTGCTTCCCAGCCATCCCAGTCCCACAAGCTGTTTCGTGTAAGAATTTTCAAGGCAGCAGATTGTGTTATGAGTCCCCAGTGAAAGCATAATATTAGGTCTGTTTCCAAATATTTAGAAACAAAGGTTTGACTTCCCAAGGTGAATCCCAGGAACACTGACAGGATCTCCACATCTGATCATCCAAGTATTGGGGGAAGGAAATAAAATTAAAATATGCAGGTTCTTTTAGAAAACAAGAAACTTGGGTCCCACAAGCTCAAGGGTTGTGGAATTTCATGTGCAATTTTGTCCCTTCAGTAAGAAGGGGTTACCTTGGCTGACCTGACTGCTCTTATTAGATGCTCTAGGTCTTCAGAGGAGAACCCCACAAGGGACTGCAAATATTTATAATACCAAAAGGACAGAGAAAGGTAAAAGCTGCATGTTGGAGACTCTGGGAACACTTGCCTCTGAGTCTATTGCAGACACTAATTTCAGCTAAAAGTTAGCATCTTTTCCAGGTATAAAGAACTTGGGGACAAATTATCTTCCAGTCCCTGTCCCCATCAGTCCCAGCCCCAGCCTGGCCTGGACAGCGGCTTGGTGAAAGTTACTACTGTTCGCTTCAAGCAAAGGAGAAATTACTTATTTTCTTGAGAAAACACCATCTACCAACAGCTGTGGCTCAGAAGAGCTCTGCCTATAAATAAGGATTCCATATTAAAATATAGTTTAAATTATTTTTCTAAACTTACTCCCAAACTTATAAACTCTTCATAGACCTGTTGTTACTTTGTTATCCCATCTAGTAAGAATAATTACACATATTCTAATCGCTTCATTTGTTCTAGTTTGCTACACAAAATAAAGATGTAAAAGAGACTGAATGACTGCTTGAACAACCTGGATTTTCACTCTAGTATTTCTCCAAAATTCCCAGGTAGGTCCTGGCACTAACGGAATGCTTTCTTTTGCACATGCTAACAGATGATGTATTACATGAGTCACATGTTAGTTTTAAATGTCAAAATTTTTAAAGAATTGAACAAGTGATCACTTCTGTAATTCAAAAATAAAATACAGAATACAACTGTTTAAATTATCTTTGTTTAGAGTCGCCGCAAGCAGAGAAAAGCTAGTATTTTTTATCTTGGTTGTTTGGATTGTGGATACAAGAGATGAGGAAATCCACATGGCAATTATTTTCCTGGACTGTTCTAGTTTATGATGTCTCCAATGGAAGCCTTCGTCCCATCTGCCTCATGCTTATTTCCCACTAAGGTGAGGATTTGCTGGACAAGAAGCTGGCAACCCTCAGCATTTCAAGCACTGCAGTTCACAGGCAAGCCCTGGGAAAGCAGAGGACTTGAGGAGACACTGGGCCCTTGGAGCTGTATCTGCATGAGGGCTCCCACTGCTGCTAGCATAGTGAATTAATAGGAGCCACGAGACAAGCCCTGGTGGTGAGACCTCGGAAGACACCAATAAGATGAAGAGCACTGACACTAGCTAAATTTGGAGATATTTGGGAGACCTTAATTCCACCCTCTGCTCCATTCCTACTGTTAACATATAACTCCTTACCTTACATGCCGAAGGTTTAGCTAGGCAGAAGCTTTTAAAACAGTGCAGAGGTCAATATTCCTGGCTCTCAGCGTGGCAGGAAAACCTAACATCCTTAATCACTGCGGGATGCTTCTGTCTACCCATTAACTACTGATCCATGTAGAGACCTACCTTGTATTGAGTAACATATGTTCTAAACATGGATCCAAATGCACTTGCCTGTTAAGAAAATAGATCAAGTTTAAGCTAACTTTGCTTATCTGTATCTTAAGTGGCTGCATCCGAATGAAAGTTTGTAATTATCTTCTAAGGGCTTGTTTAGATGTGATGGTTGATGGAAATGGGAGTATGACAGGCATTCCAAAGTCCCAAGTCCCAGAGCACAGAACTTCTTACTCCGGAGTATCGGTCTTGTTTAAGTTGGGCTGAAACAGTTTATGCTTACTGCAAGATGTAAAGGTAAGCACAGACACACACACGCACGCACACTTAAGTGCAGCTATGTCAGAATAACTCTTGTGCAGGGCTGTGTGTAGAAGAGCCCTGGTGGATGAGCTCAGGACTGTGGCTGCCTGCAGCTGCGATGGGAAGGGAGGGCTGGATGTCAGCACGAGCAGACACTGTGCATGCACACACCCTGCAACAGGAGCTGCTCGAGCGGGTACAAAGGGGAGATATCCCCAGAGCCATCTTAGCACCCCATTCTTCCTCTCCCACTAAGAACCTGTCCCTGGATACAGCTACTAGCTTTGCAAATGCTTCAGCATTAGCTATTCCCCACAGTTTACTGCCACAGCAGCTTTTGGTTGGATTGGAGAGAATGGATTAGGAGAGAAAAGTTCCAGTCATCCCAGTACCACAGGCACTGGCCCAGGCACGTTGTTTGACAAAATATTTTCAGCCAGAATAGATAACATTCTAAAGGCAGTTTGGTCAGCCTGTACAGACAGGCATGTGTTTAAAGGTTTGATTTTTTTCCAAATACATTGTGGCTCCTTAGCTAAGTGCTAGCATTGCCCTGCTTAGGAAGAGGGAACCAAACATCCTGCCAATTTAACTTAGGCACAAACACACATAAACACTTGATCCTGATCTCTGAACATTCATAATTTAGCTCAAAAGCTTTTTTTTTTTTTTTTTAATTTTGTGGAAGAAATGAATCACTTGTGTAGTGTCAGCACTAAGCAGGTAGATAAGGTTGTAAGCTGGAATGTTATTTTTAAAGTTACTTTACATGTTTGGGTTGTCTGCCTAAGTTATGTTTAAATAAAGTTACTATGAATTTCTTCATTTCACAGAAGCCATTATAAAGCCACACTTTCTGTCACTAGATACATCCGCATTTAATGGTCAGGGAAAAAACATGTCTGGCTAATTAGAATACCAGAGTGCTGGGGTTTCTGTAACTACATTTTTAACTTTGTTGGTTACTGTCCCTAGACTCCCCAGCCTTTTTTTGCAAGGTGTGTGACTAAACACCTGGAATTTAGGCTTAGGAGTTTCAGAACAAAGTAACACTTAAACAGGTTCCCTCATCAACCATTCTGCCTGATCTGCTATTTCAAGGACTGTTAGAAGACCTCATCTCTGTGATAGTTTTATTGCCTGTTTGTGGGCTATGAACTTGGCTGCAATGGAAAACTGAGCAGAGCCCCAAAGCTTCTGTACTTGGAAAACCTGGGTTTTAATGGAAAGAAATAAACTCCTGAGGTTAAATACTTACCCAATTACTATTTGCATTACAATTATCTCCTTTTGTTGAACAGAGGACTTATCTACCCAGACACACAAGAAAAATTAGGAATCAAATTCAGAGGTTAGGTAAATGATTCTATATGCATCAAATTCTTGAGCAGGTGCACACTTTCAGAACCATAGTGGCCCATAACTTACTCCTTTATGCGCATCCACTACACAGCTCTGATCCCTCTGAATTTTCCCAAGATGCTTCTGAACAAAAGACCCATAAGGGTTTGTATACACACAAAAGTTCGGATAGATTATGCTGGTGTTTGAACAATAAGAATAATGGTTGCTGCTGAATTATTTATTCATTATGATGCTAAAGGGTATTGTTCCTGATTAGCTCGCCTCACTTAGGTCTTCTGCACAAGTCCTGATGATATAAGGTAAATATACATTTATTGTGTGTTACCAACCTTACATACACAGCCCCAACAGGGGAGGAGAGCAATCTATACTACAATGAGCATCCAGCTTAGGTGCTCCAAGCTGCAACTACATTAATACATAAAATAACCTGCAAGCACATGATACAGGAAATGGACAACAAAAGCAAGGATACTTGAAGCCTAAACTTGTCTATCTTGTTCCAGTGACTAAGCAGGTACACCAAGTTTAGAGACCTGGCAACCCCAGATTCTTTTTAAAGACTAGGAAATAGAGGTGAAGCCCTAGAAGCCTCCTACAGATGAACCAGTGATGCAAATTGTCCTGCTTATTGGGAAGCAGTGCTGCAGAATAATCTTCAAACACCTTGTTCACATAGCTATAAGCTTAGCACTATTAAGATAGGAGCTTTCTGAGAAAACTGTCATCAGCTGCATATTCTATCAGCAAGACAAAAAGTACCAAAGGTGCATCCACATCAGCTCTTCTGGGTTTAACAGTAAACTTCCATGGCATTGTCCTACAGAATGAAGGAAAATTTCCTACATTAAGCTACTAGTGTAGAGTATTAAATTAGAACTTTTACCTGAGCTACTTAAACTAGGCTGGCTTCAGTCACAGCCCTGAAGAAACACTTCTCTTAGTTTCTCCTAGTTTCTGATTGCAGCATTAAAGGAAACTCTCACCCTTGCATGATAGTTGCAGCAGCTTAGGGCAATATAAAAAAGGGATACTGCAGTTCCCACTCCATCTGGTCACAAATTTCTTCCTGCTTCATAGGAATCACCCATGTTACTGGGAAGTCATCCAGTCAACAGAAAATCTTCTTGGAGAGGTGAGAGTGACTTCTTGACATGATTTTTAAGGTGTGATTAGAGGTGACAGGAGTTTTGGGATTGTTTCCCAAATAGCTTCTGTGCATCAGAAAAACAATAAACTGCATTCTTTTGGAGGCTTGAACTGAATTTAGGCTCAGTCTTCCACTCCATAAGACAAGCACTACACAGCCTCAAAGATCTCCCCCGCCAAGCAAGTCTTACTAGATCTACAAGGCATCTGGTATTCCCTTTCTCTGCATGTATCAGTGGCTTTTGAATGGAAGATGAAAAGAGAAGGAGTTTTAGAAACATGCTCACAGAGTGCCGCAGCCACAAGCCACCCCCCAGCCATACAGCTGAAGAACTGAGAGAAAAGGTAGTAAGTTTAGAGAAACTAGGATGATCACACATTCAATCAAAGTAAAACGCTGCAAGCCTCAAAACTTGCTTTTTAAGTATGTGCTGTAAATTGGCAGAATGCTTTATAGAACACCTTGGTATTGCTGGTCAGCTTCTTATTTTTCCTTTTCTGTCAGGCCATTAAGTGTCAAATATCAATATATCAAACTTTAAACGTTGCTTCTTAGTCTGACACAGCAGCAAAAACAGATATCTTAGAAAAAAATGTGCAATACAATGATGCTATGCAATAGAATTAAATTTGTTGCACTTGCTTTTACTGACTTGCTGTGAGACCATGGGAAGTAATTTGGCCCTGGGGAAATCTTCTAATGAACTTTTCAAAAGAGCATGGAATTTGGAGTAAGGGTTAATGTAAACATTTCCTTCTACTTGCAATTAGTTTCTAAACAGAGTTAGTTAACAACACTTCTTGACATAGATACCGATTTTTTATTTTATATGTGTGCTATGTATATGCAGTAATAACCACAGCTGTACTGAAACTACAGTTACTTATTAACTCACTAAAACTGCATCCACACCATTTTTTCACAGACTTGAATGCAGCTCTGTAGAACACCAAAATTAATATTCTTCATAACCTTTTTGACCAGCTACTCCATCAGTGAGTTTAGAAGACAAAACTGTCAGCTCCTAAAGCCCAATTTCACAGTACCTACTGATAGTCTTCAGAGATTACACTGTAAACCATGTAGCTGACAAAGTAGATACAGGAGCTGAGCCATTAATATTTGACCTGTGTTGACACCAAAGAGCTGTGGAACAAGTAGTTTGTGTTAGTTCAGTGTTTAAAGGAAACATTCCAAACACCATTTTAAGGAAAAGGTGGCTCACTTTAATAACCACAGGCATTGGTCACTATTTAACAAGACATTCTAAAAAAGTAATCACAATTTTTCTGATAGTAGTTTACAAGTGGATGGCATACATTAAGATACAGAGGTAGAATCTCACTTTTACAATGCTTCACTAATACAGATTACCCAATTCAAGGCACAAAATTGTTCGCTTTACAAAAAATACTGTAAAAATGTCATTTGCTGTTCTACAACGTGAGTACAACTCAAAAAATCTTTACACCCCTTCATATTCTGAATGTAGAGTTGCATCAGGCATTATTCTATTTTTCCTTTGCTAATAATTGGCATATGACCAGCACTTACATAAACAGTTTGTATCTCAGCTGAATTGCTTTGTCTTTTAGGCACAAGTCCAGTTAGAGAATTTAACAGAACAGTTTGCTGGGGGCAGGGGGGGGGAACTCTGTCAGAAGTAAGAATGAGGAAGAAGAAATGAAATACGTAGTACATAATAGTAAATTGGACTCTGACTTATAGAGGGAAATGGAACAGAGCACATATCAAATTAAGTCAACTTGGAAAAAAAGTCAAATTAAATCACTGGCTGCATTCCTAAAAAAACAGATGCCCAGTACAAGTTCTGACAGTATGTAAGACATTCATTTGCTTTTGAATCGGCAGAGATTTACAAATTTCTTTTCATCTTTGTTTAAATAGAACACACACAGTTGCAACAAAAGAGAATTACACCACAATTTGGCCATGTGTCCTTTAGAGAACTTGGGTTAATGAGTGAAGAGATGCATTCAGAAACTGTCCTTGAATTTGCTATAAGAACATGAGCAGTAGCTTGAATTGCAAAATTTCCTTCCCTTCCTAAATAACAAGGAAAGTCAAACCACTTCTGAAACATTCCATCTTCTGGTTGGAGACAGCTCTTAGAAGCCTTAGCAGACTAAGGAAGAGATATCACACAGTGCATCCCTACAACAAGTAGTATGACTAGTTTACTGTACATACAGTGATATTCTAAAGGACAATGGTGGCAGCTACATTGTAAATTCATTTGAGTTACCTATCACATTTCCCAAGTACTCTAGTCAGTTTTATTTACAGTATATAAAAATCCATTGATTTTTTAGAGTTCAATACACAGGTTTAGGACCCAAGAGAATGCCACAGTAAGATGTTGACATTTGCATCTGCTAGATGCAAGTGCACTTTGCAATTCAGTCATGTAACATTATTGCATTCACCTATAGATGTTAGTCCATCCAAAAGTGTTAAATTCCATTTTTTGCTTCATTGTTGTTTGTAGCCTGTTTCCGTTGAGCAATGAAAGGATACATACACTTGTCCGCTCCCAAAAATCGGTACATACATACAACTGCTTCAAACGGCAGAATACTGGGAAAAAGTTATAGATTTGTTAGAAGACAACATAAAACAAAAACTCTGCTTACATACACTTGTAAGTACATGTACTTACACACACTTACATGCATTAAGTCACTTAAAAACCATGTAATACCTATTGGAGAGTCTTCTTAAAAGGATTTTTTACTTCACAGGGATACTTTCAGAGAACTGAAATTCTAGAGTCCCAACCATACAGGCAAGCAGAAAGGAGAAAGAAGCTGTTTATTCACATGCTTCCATCTCAGAGCAGATTTTCTGTTTCTTCACAAGCAGTGTGATAGCTTGTTTTAAAGAAGAGGGGCAGGGGGGATGGTGGGGGGCAAGGGCATCACAGAAGGCCTGGTAAAAGCAAAGCATCGGCTAAAAGCCACATCAGCAGAGGTCATCAGACATTTAAGATATTCTTTAATGTGGGATTAGTGTTAGTTAATGCCATTCTTTGATCACCAGATGTCTAACAACCTTGATTTACATTCAAAACTCAATCATCCATCCTCAAGAAGAAATGTCCAAAGTAAAAAGAGCAACTTCCTTCCCCCTCTCCAGATAAAATTCCAAGAGGAGACCTGGCTACAGATTCTCCCCTTGCTCTCACATGAACAAAATATTGGCTTTATTTCAAGTGTAACACTCAGAGGCTCTAGTGAAGGAATAAAATGGGATTCCTCAGGCCCTGGGAATAGCAGCAGGCACTTGTTCAGTGGCAGGCAGTACAATTTCAGCCGTTAGGAATAATGACCACTGAAGCACCAAGAAGTAGATGTCACTGGTACAGGTGTCTTCAGTGCCAGCAGCACTGCTTGTGCAGTGATTGGAGGGCCTTTGATCTAAAGGCTGCTGCCTGGGGCACGGATTATGCTGAAGCTTTGATCTCCCTGTTGGAAGCTGAAGTGTTGAACCAAGAAAACCCAAAGGGCTTTTGATGTGGCTGCTGCTGTGTAAGGCACTGCTCGTGCAGGAAGCACTGAAGCACCTCTGAGCTTCTGGGTGAAGGAGTTAGTTCTTAAATATACTGACAGTGGCATTCATTTGGTATCAGAATAGACACATAGATTTCTCTTCCAGGAAAGGGGTGAACAGTGAAGACACCTCTATTTTTTGATGAGCCTGTCTACCAAGAGACATATGAGCCAGAGGAGAATACCAGCCTTGTAAGTGGAATAAAAATTACCAAGGTGCTCAGTTTCAACCATCTCTTGCAGAAAGAAAATAATACAGTGCTGTATTTTATAGGTTCCCCCTACACACTACATATTTAAAACAAAACACAGATGACTGTGAAGCTGTTCTCCATAAACTAGAATTCAAGTGCTGTGTCATAGGAATTGAAGCAGCTCCTACATTATCCTGCATCATTGAAATGTCAGCCTGGCTACAGATTAAAACAGTTTTCATCCTAAAACTGCAGTGTGTTACAAGGAAAGAAGTAATTCCTTTGAATAGAACTTCCACCAAACTTAAACTGAAAATTGGTACTTTTAGAACCAATTTTCAGTTTATCTACTATATCTGTGCAAGTTCTGAAGAATCTGCAGGTAGGAAGGCCTTCTCACACACTTGTTCTAGAAACGAGCAGCTAGAGATTCCTCTGCTGGTAGCTGCCTCATGCCCCATTCCTAAAGAGGAACTCCAACATTGGAATTAAAAGTCTGTTGAAAAGAAAATTAAAATCCAAGGAGGATGGAAGACACAAGAAGGTTAAAATAGAGATGGATAGATACACAGGATCTCAGTTAAATGAAGCTTCCCAAGCAAGCAATCTACAAGCATGCAAGCCAAGATAGACTTATGAATTCCAGAAAAATGGCACCTATGGCCTGTGTGGGTGGGAGGGTGTTTGCATCCAGAAACTGGACATGCTCACGTATTTTGTGGATTGCACTGCCAAACAACTGGCACTTCAGTTCTTACCTTTTCATGAAGGTGACCATGTACATGAGGCGAGGTGTGCAGATCATTGGCTGGTCTGTAAGGATGGCTCTCATAGCCTGTTTCACACAGTATTCAGGTTTCAAGGGTGGAAGGAAAGGCTCAATTTCTTTTCTGGAACATTTGATTGAGACAGATTACTATGACACATAAAGGACCACAGACCCCAGTGAACAATTCATTAACTCAATTTCCTTGGAAATTTTTTATCTTCACTTTTAAGTTACAAAGACTATAGCTCAAAACTTACATCGTCCATGTACAAAAGGACAGAAGACAGTGAATTCAGAAAGTTTCTTTTTGAGTCTAACACTAACATATACTAAAACATATATAATTTTTAATATTTTTATGGTAACACTTGAGTTATCTTTAAATACTTTTATGACACTACAAGCACAGAGCAGAAGGAGAATTCTACTCACCTGATTCTGCACCCTCTAAACATTCCAGTATCTACAAGATAAGGGCAGACTAAAGTAGTTTTGATTCCATCCTTTTCAGCAGCCTTCAATTCATGGCTCAAAGATTCATGGAAGCCTACAGCTCCAAATTTGCTGGCACAATAATCCTGTGTAGGCAATGAACAAAGCAGAAAAAAAAAGACAGATATGAATGATGTTCAAAGCCAGCATACCTGAGGTATGCTGCACAGATTTTCAAAGCAACAACAAAAGACACCCACTGAATGGAGCATCGCATCAAGTCATTTATCACTTTACCATTGAGGTAATTAGCACAGAATCATGAAAGCAGGAAAGCTGAATGTAGGAGGATATTACTTTGGATTCAAGTCTTTGAATCTGGCAGGCTCACATGACAAGTTACTCCAATTACCAGTTTGCTTAATAATAAATGGTGCAACAAAGGACTGAGATACCTAATACTACCTTGGGCATAGATCTGAAAAGAGCCTGGAGAGTTTGGCAGGGTATAGGTGTAAAAATCTTTAAAGTGTTATTTTTAAGGTTAGTTTCAACAGAAGACACAACCAAGATTTGAGTTTTTCTATGAGATACACAGATAACTCAAATACTACTGCTGTCTAGGCAATTATTTTTTATTGTTGCTAACTCCGCATGTTTTCAGTTGGATGTGTCCATCTCTGTTGGTGGTCACACCCAGTCTAGGAAATTCCTTGTAGCTTTCTCAAGACAGTAAACACTCTAAAAAGCCCTAAATTACACCATTCTCATTCATTTATGTTATGAAACACTGCAGTTTAAGGTCCTGGATTGAGTCTTACCTATAGGAAAAGAAGCCTATGCTTATGGGGTAATAGTACCATTAATATTTTAGACACCTTAATTAATTTTCACTAACTGAATGCTTTTTGTTAACTATTAATGACTCAAAAAACAACACAAGCTCTATTTTTATGCACCAGACAAGTATCACAAACTGGAGTTCTCAAACAGCTGCTAGTGAAGCAGGTGAGCCATATATTCTAGAAGGCTTGCAGTTATTTCCTCATAGAAACAAGAAACATTACTTTTGAAAGCCCTTCCATTTGGCTTCAAGCTCAGCACTGAAGATCTTGATGGGAGTAGGCTGAATAGCACCTTTCAAGTCCCTAAACTTTTCAGGTAACTCAAAGATCACCTGGCACTCTGAAACCCCTAGCCATCCCAGGCTTTTGCTCTAAGTGCCAACTCCACCAAGTAAATGAATGCAAAGCCTGCCCAAGTCCTGTGGCTCCCACTCACAGGGAGCCACGTGTTGATATGGTACTCAGCACCATAACCTCTAAACACCTTTGAAGATTTGACCTTATTTCCTCTAGCTAATAAACTTAAAAACCTTATCTTTGGTAAAAAGTGCCAATCTTTTTGTTCATTATAGGCTAACAAACCTCCACTCCAGCAGTACTGAATAAGCCCAAGGAACTTGCAACTGTCACAATGTGTCCATGGTTCATTTCCAGCATCTTGGGAAGGAATGCTTTAGTGGTCTACAAAGCAAAATAAAACAAAACAAAGTACACATAAATAACATAAAAACCACTTCAGGAATAAGTTACATTAGCAATGAGTTCTCAGAATCACTCATTTTATTACCAAGAGTATAGAAATACAATCATTGTACAGGTTTTGAACTTGAGTTTGTCAAAAATGCTATCAGAAAATCTACACCTTCTTTGTGAATCCAGATATCAAGGCAGCAAAGATTATATCTCCAGAAATCCTAAGGTTAAAGGATCAATTGAGCTCAGACACGTTTATTTTTGCAGAAGAGACTAGTTATCAGAAGGAGACAATTTGACCTTAAAATAGAAGTCACTTTAAGACAGAAAAAGAAATGCAAAATGTTTAATTACACCATGCAGCACATCTGAGACCAGTACAATTTATCAGTTCTAATTATTGATGGTGTTTTTTAAGTTAGATATTGCTAGTTTTATCCAAGTAACTTATTGCCTTAGGCATATTATATTACAAAAACTACTACAGGTAGTTTTTGCTGTTGTTACTTTTTATGTACAACAGAGCCAACATCTGCTAGTTTAAATTACATCCCATCTTTATCATATCCATAGCACTGCTATAGCTAAAAAGATATATTTGTTACTAATTCCTTAAAAACTTAAAAATAAAACAAAATAAACCCAAAGCAAGTTTCAAGACGAAACTGCAATTTTAGCCTCCAATTTTCATGTTTTGATTGCAAACAAAGTTTGTTACTGTTTAAAAACCTGAGTCAGAGTCAACACCTTTAAAAAATTAAGTTTTAAGTAACATACTGAAGGTACTTGCTGGAAGATCACCCCCCCCACCAGAATACTTATCTTTGTTATATCTCCCTTCTGAAGCTGACTCAACATTTTAAACATTTCCACATTTTAAAGAAGTATTATGCAGAGCACCACACTTACAACAAATTAATGAAGCAGTAAAGTGATATGCGTATTTATGATGTACTGCAGCTTTTACATTGTCAGTGTACTATGAGATCACTTTTAAATTGCCCAAGAACCTCAGACAATGCTTTTTAATCACAAACATGCCTAGTTAATATGTTAATCTATTAGTGACAGAGCTACTAATCTATTCCAACTCACTCAGTACCACGAATGCTTTATCCTCCCAAAACCTTACTCTTCCCACGTAATTTGTATCAAAACTCAGAGCATGCAAATGCCCCTTAAGTATTTCCTACTTGCTTAATTGTTGGTCTGAGTCTTGTCAGCTGCATTCTTAAAAAGACATGCAAACTACAGCTGAATCCATCTAATTCCATTCTTATGCTGTCTGCATTTTCCAATCACAGACGTCAGGACAGTTTTGCTCTAATGATTTTCACATGTTCTTGTACGACATTTTTGCCTGCAGGTGTTAAATGACTAATCCAGACCTCCTAACACCACACAAAAGAGTGTTTTCACTGGACAGCTGGCAGATGATAGAAGATTAACAGACCTCCTGACTCCTTGCCTTTTCCACTGTTGATTCATACAACTCCTAGATTCTGTCATAACTACATAACAAACCTAATTATAAAAAATAATCTGAGAGCAAGCTGCCTTGCATTTGTTTCTTTCCTCATGGCAGGGATCGCTAAACCTCTTACACAGATCCTCAG
Organism: Bombycilla garrulus; assembly: GCA_013400315.1. Taxonomy (NCBI): domain Eukaryota; kingdom Metazoa; phylum Chordata; class Aves; order Passeriformes; family Bombycillidae; genus Bombycilla; species Bombycilla garrulus. The sequence goes on from VXBU01000887.1 coordinate 123,771, forward strand.
ACAAGAATTCAGTTTGCTGTTAACTAATCTGTGCCAGGCACACAAAGTTTCAGCCTCTCTTCCCATGTTGCATGGCAACAAAGCCCAGTCATCATCAGGCAGCACCACCCGAAAAAGAGGCTTTACTTGGACGGCACTAAAGTTTTACAGAGTGTTCTTTATTTGCAGCCTGCCTTGCACATTGCAGCACCCATAGTGTGTACGCTAGCCCTGATCCTCCGTGCTATCCCTGTAAGACATCCATGCTCTCAGCTCAGTCCTGCTAAACAGTTTACTCCACTCCCAAACATTTGTCAGCTCCATCAGCAGTTTCCACTTACATCTCAGCTATCCACATCACTTTGGAATGACTGATTGCCACCTCACATTGCCAGAAAGCTTGATAATGCAGACTGAAGCTCTGGCTGCAAACCACAGCAACTACAGAAAAGGAGCCTTGAAGTTTGTCTTGGGGGAGAGAAAGAAGGGAAAAGTAGTAACAGATTTTTTTTTTCCTACCACTTTCAAGGCATGAATCAGCATTGTCTTCCAAGAGATGAACAGGCAAGTGCACCAAGTTATAATCTTCACTATGGCACTGATTTTTTCCTCCTTTTTTTTGTTGTTAATATGGTGAGCTATGTGTCTATGTTTAGTTTGGCTGAGGAAAAGAAATTTCAAAGTCATATGTATGTGTGTATATATATCTAAATATGCAACATAACCAGACTAGTAAATTTCAGAAAGCCCATTCAGCGGTGCTAAGCTACTTCAAAGCATAAAGACTATAAAAACTGGGTTTTCAGAGCTTGTGGTAAAATAACCCATTTTCAACCAGATGAAATTGGCATATGATTGGCATATGATAAACACAGCTTGCTGAGGACACTTTTGAGTGATGTCTTCAGCATCCCAAGGGCAGACTTGAACTCCCAGCAGCAGAACTACAGTCACTTCATGTAAGTCATCTCTTAAAAGCCAGTTATGGCTAAATTGGAAAAACCACCATAGCTCCTCTGCTTTAAAGACAACTAGAAATTCATGGAAATCTTTGCATGAGACATCAGTGTTCTGAGACAGCCTGTTCAGAGCAAACCCCTGTACTTTGTCATGGCACATTATCCCATAAATCCACTTAAAATCTGAAGCTGAGAGAGTCTATAAAGATAGCATATGTAGAAAACGTAGCAGTCAACTATCAACATCTTCACTGAAAGGATGTCAGAGAAAGTCATCTTGATTGCTGCCATCCTCCAGCCATCTGCGGCAGCTGGGAGTCAGCACTTGAAAACAAGCACTGTCAGAGGCAGACACACCCTACCGGGGGATGCATTTCCAGGCTCACTGTAAAGGCTTGCCCACTGCTCCTCCCAGCCTCTTCTCGCTGGGAAAAACAATCCCAAAGTGAAGTTATTCTTTCGTGGCATAAGCAATCCCCAAATAAATCAATGCTCTTACTGAGCTTCTGGCACCGCACACCTCCTTGATCAAAGCAGCTTCCTCCATACTCTGGTTCCCAGTTTTTCTACCCATTACATAAACCAGATCAACCTAGTTTCTTGTTCCTAGTTTCTTACAGCTTCAGCTACATCTGTCTACCAGACCTGAAGTCTTCTGTGTGCTTGTTGTGCTGCTGACAAACTAGTTAAGAGTTTGACTGGTTTAGGGCAAGACGCCTCCTGGGTGGCCTTCCCATCTGGAGTTTGTCTGAACAGGTACACAGATCACATTAGTCTTCTGAGGTGATGCATGGACATGCTAATCCTCCCTTAAAAAATGTATTATAAGACACCAAGCAAAAGAGGGGTTTTGTCCATGGCATTAGAGGTCATGAACCAGGCCCCCAAAATAATTCAAATCAAGTCAAGTGGTTTAATCGAACTATCTGCCTTTGGTTCGATCCTTGAAGCTTCAGTTTTACCTCTCACAGCTGCAGAGGAAGACATTTAACCAAAACATAGAAGTATTTAAAGTCAGAGCTGTGTCATTTATTCATGACAAACACACCAGTTTTCAACATTGAGGAGAAACCAGTAAGTAGAATATAGCAAATAAAAGGAACTGTGATGCATCAGGGTGAACAGTCAGGGAAGTTACGCAGTGTTCAACATCAAGAAATGCAAGTTAAGCATCCTCTCCACTCAAAACTAGCTTTTTTTTAAGGAGAAAAAATACAACAAAAAACCAAAAGCAAAAAGCAAATCCCAAAAGCATAGTGAAAACATGGATTTTCTAACTAGAAGTATACTTAAGACAGACAGAACTTAGCTAGGGTAGGCAGAACATGTAAAGCTGTTGTGAACAGAGTAGAGATGGTTTTTCAGACTAGTTCAGCCTTTAAGCTTTTTGGAACCTAGAGATCAATTTCTAATCTTTTGAGCATTTTCCTCTATGCTTTTGAATATATCAGTAAGACCAAACTACTCCCAGTAGCTGTAACCAAACTTCTATTTCATGTGCGCACAGCTTAAATGACTTATTTCTCACAAGTGTGAAACTGAACAAGCATTTACATGTCACTTCATAGCTTTCGTAATCTGTTCTCAACATTTTGGTTTACGGCAAATTAACTTCTAACAGTCTAGCACTTCTTCCCTCCCCTTCCCCAAATTCTTTAGTTCCATTCTTAATGAAACAAAACTCCAAAGATTGTGCAACACAAAGAGCAGCACAGCTGCAATGTCAAGACAAATTAGTCTAAATACAGCAAATGAGAATATGAAGAAATACTGTGTTTGGGAAAGTGATTTTTTTAATTAAATTTTGGATTAATTATTTTTAAAGAAGAAAGCAAGCACCCACAGAAAACAATGTTAGCTGTATGCAGCTCAAAACAATGGATACTGAATGCAGAAAGCACACAAAAGTAGAAAAGTATGTGCTACCTCATGTTTAGAGATTTGCCTTTATAGCAAAGAAAGAAACAAACAGGTATAGACACAAGATCCTTTAAGTTTCTCTTTTTCAATACAATAAATTTCTTCATACTTTCTGCCTTCTGTCAACAGCCTTTTTAAACTTTTTTGGCAAAAACAAGCTGTAAATTACTGTAAAGTTGAAATACCTTTATGCCAAAGTATATGCCAAAGCTCATTTTCCATACAGCTCCTTCAGGTAAGGAGCATGGTTATTTTTTTGAGGCTTATCAAAAGAGGTGAGTTTTTACATCACTAGTTATACACAACAGTGGGTACTGCTATAAGAGAGAAACTGTTTCCTCCCAAGCCACAGCTATTCCTGACTGCCAGAACAACTGCCTAACAGCACAAAAGAGTGCATCTTTGGGTAAATGTGTTGTTTCATCTTCATGTTAAAAACTACTCAGGCAAATCCAAGAAGCAAAATTGGTGTGGTTAGGCAAGGACTCACATCCAGACACCTCCTGGAACTAAGGTACCAGAGACCACAGGAGCCTGCTGCACATATTAGCTAATTTGTTAGTTTAACAGTGACAAGAAAAACTTGTAATCTAAAATACATTCATACCCTCTGTCTTTTAGCATGGACATTCAGTCTTCTTTTCTTCCCATTCTTCTTCACAACCCACACCACATGGCAAATTCTGTTACTCCTGTGCAGGACAGCATGTGGCCACTCCACCACAGAACCAAACAGATTTCCACATGCCACAGTTTATTTTTCCATTCCAGTAATTGAAAAGAAATACACCAAAGCCTGTCAAAAGAGCACCTCTAACTTTTCTGCAGTCTTACCTGTAGTAGATTTGTCCAAACAATGTAGTATTTCGTTGATGTACCACTATATATGTTGAAAGGGAAACAAAGGGGCTTGAAACGCAGAAAACCCCTATGGCAAGCTTATCAGTAAACACACTGAAGTTATTTTCAGCTACAGTCATACAGCCCAGCTTATTTCAGAAGACAGTCATTTTACATGCAGTTTATAAACACAGGTTAAAACCTCGCTTACAGAATTATTGGGGAAGCCATCACCAAATGGTTTAAGAAAAGGCCTTGAAAATATACCCCTAGACATCTTTCATAGGAGGATTTGTCCAAGTTAGGTAATGTAATATCCAAAGTGCCTTCTTACACACCAAAGTATGAAGTTTTAAGCCTGCATTTAACCATTTATTTTCCTTCTAACTTTTTTATTTGGTTCCAAAGAACTGAGAATAACAACTTATCATTTGCATGACCATCTCAGTTACTTTTTCCAGATAGTCTCCACATCCCTCCTGAATTCCCTGAAATGACAGCTTAAGGTGGGAATAGTAACTGCATTATGAGTACATGAAAACACCAAGTACTGAGCTGAAGACTAGAGAGACCACATAATACAAAGGATGTGCCTCTGACAGCAACAGACTGAATACAGCAGGCAGACAGAAGTCTACAACTACTGTTGACCTTGCTAACAACAAGGGACCAAAGCCGTACTTTAAAGGACCTCAGATGTCTCTACTGACTGTTTTCAAGAACTGCTGGGCCCCTTTTGGATAATTAGCCACTGTCTAAGTAAATATTTGAATAGCTGTGGAAATTACAACTATTTTTGATCTTTGGTTTCTAGTCTCAAGAAACGATGACATATAGGTTGAAATTACTCAGTCTTCATAGAGCAATTAATTAAAAAATAGTCACATTCCTCTGATTTTTTTACAGGACTACCCAGACTCTTTTGAAGCAAAAAGAATTAGGAGATAAGCGTGACATTCTCAAGCCAAGCTTCCATAGGCAACGTGTTAAAGTCAAAAAAAAAAAGAAACTATTCAAGGATTGTCCTCAAGTGTGCCTTGCACAGGCCCTGCATTCAGAACAAAAAAGCTAGACCTTCCAATATTTCATCTCAAAATAAGTCTCTTTGTTATTTATCTCCTGGCAGGCAACACAACCTTCAAGTTCTCAATGAAGGTTTATTTGTCCTTCACATAAAGCCCCACGGTTCTGGGGCCATGGGGATTCCTTTAATACTGAACTGCACCAGCAGTTAATACTTAACGTACATGCTCAGTAATAATGCTCCAATTGCCTTGCAACCAGGAGCCCATGAAGAAACATGACAGACTTAAACAGAAGTCTATAATGATGATGAACAACACAGAAGCAAAGGCATGCATACACATATCCAATACCTTGAATAGCCTACATTAGCAGACAGAGTGAAACTACAGATAAGCCTACTCAGCTTAAGAAGTGAAGGTAATAAAATAAAGTAAATATTCTAAATATGTAAGTCAAAAATGAAAATAAATATCAGTTAATTTAAAACTGTATTTAATTTACTGAGAAATAAGCATACTTTTCCAATTCTGCATGAAATACTGCATTGAAGTACATGACATCTTAGATTAGTAAAAACATAAGCTGTTACTTGGTTCACTTGGTTTGTAATTTATTATTAATTTATGGAAGCAATTTTCCCTACCCCCATGACCAATCTACATAAAAAAAATCCCCAAATTCTCAACAGACATAGCAAGTAAGCTGAGAAACACCAAAGTAGTACAAAATTAGGTTAAATCTTTTTTATGGAAGTCTGTAAATGGGTTTGTTGGTGGCAATAAGCATCTGTCACACCATTTGCTGAAGAACAACTACGCTACAGACCCATTTACATTACTACATGGTTTAGCATACATATTGTTTAGGGTTCAGTTCCAGAATTTCTCCAGTTTTCAAAGTCAATAGACACCACTTTTCCTATGAAGAGTTCAGTTATCATAGTGGTTCCTCTTTTACATGGAGTTAACTCATCTTGAGTTTATCTGACAAAAGCTGAAACTGAATTAAAGAGTTTCCTTAATCAGAACTTAGTGCCACAAAGCTGTTTACAATGGGTAGACAGCAAAGATAAGATAAGCAACGCTATTAAACAAAAAAAGGCACACAGGAAACTAATACCACTAGTTATCTCCCAAACATTAATCATTGATTTCCACTCTTTACCACTAGAACTAATTATGCTATGCCTAGGGCAACTGAGCATTGCCTGACTAAATTGCCTTTTGTATAGTTTGTTAACAAGGCTTAACTGAAAAAGGCTGTGTCTACAGAGAGAGGGATATGAAAAATCCTTAGGGAAGGACATTGCAACAGAAACTTTTATTACTGTTGCCTTATCACATCACCACATTGTTGTCTCCCCCTCCTTCCTTTTAAGGGCTTAATTTCCTGTGATCTTACTCCAATCCGGGGTAGAGAACAGCTCTGTTCTCCCTCTCATCTAAAGTGTAGGTTAAGTACTCAAGAACACCACCTAAGTAATACAATTCTGACTTCAGAAACTTGCCTCTTGAGCATCAAGGTGGAAAAGGTGTCAGTGTAAGCTTTATAGCATTCTTCTACTAATCAGACTGCAAGGTCTCTTCAGTAACGCTTTTCTGCATCCCCCACCACAGCATCAAACTAGATTTTGTGTGCACCATAACCCAGAGCAGGGTTTAGGTACACAGAGCACAGGCAAAGGTAGCCCTGATTTCTCCTTAAGAACACTTCTCACTTCTGTTTAGGAGTTACTACTTTATATAGTTCTTGGGCATGAAGAAATTCAGGTATTCAAGCTGAACTACCCTTGTTATCACTACACTAGCAAATGGATTTCAGAGCCTCTATGTTATGGTATGCAGTCTCTACCTTTCTGCTCTCAAGAACTTCTGTATTTTTTTCTTCCTAAGAGACTTTAGATTTGCATGCTTTTTAAAATGATTTCCATCCTCAGATGTCAGGCCTGTCCTGTAAAGTGTCCAATCTTTCTAATGTCTATATGCCACCAGTCATTCTGTGCAAACATCTAGTTGCTTTTAAAGGACGTGCTTGTATATATACAATACCATAAATACAAATTGACTTGTCCATGTTCACCTGTACTTGCCAACACTGCTTGCTGATGTACAAGTGCTTCCTACAGATGCAGCAGTACACACAACTGCTTCAATCACTGATTATCTACTTCGACTTCTTCCTCCAGAGTCTGCAAGTCCTTGATTTCATATGGCTATGAAAAGCGAAGCACATTCTCACAGGCTGCCCAGAGAGGTGGTGAAGATCTCAATCCTGAGAGGTATTAGAAAGCTGGTTGGGCACAAACCTGAGCAACTGGCTCTGGGTAGCCCATCTTGAGCTGGGGAGGTGGACCTGATGACCTTCAGATGCCACTTCCCACCTCAGCCAGTCTGATTCTCCACTTAGGTACACCAAATCCCAGTTCAACAGCCCATTCCCTCTTCCTCTTACTGAGGAAGAAGTTCATAAGCTGCCAGAGACCTTGCACTCTTCATCACTGTGTTGACTGCAAGTTTATCAACACAGAATCTTAACTAACTGTTGTTGGAAAGGATGCCAACTCCTCTGCTACATCGCTCCTGTATCTGACAGGAGCTCTTGCCTGCAATAAATTATCCTGCTCTGAAACAGTGTCTGTTCTACTTCCATTTCTCCTTCTCCTTTGGTCTCAAGTCCCTTCAGCCAGAGGGAGGGCCCAATGAAGCAGTGCAGAGCACCCAGCTGAATTTCCTGTGGAATTTACATATTCTCAGCCAAGTTCAGCACATATATGTACCATACTGTTTTCAAAAACTAATCATGTCCCCCTGGCTGTAAGAAGTCCTCCAACTAAACCAGCATGCTAGCTTCTTTAGGACATTCTGAGCCCTCACAAACAATTGTTCACACTTAGAATTTTAATGGTTTTAAAGCCTGGTCAGAGCAATCCAAATATATTGGATTCTTGACAGCTATCAATGAACACAGAAAAACAGTATCTCTGCCTGAGCCATGTAAAAGTGCAAAACAAACTGCCAGTGATGCTTGCTGTAAATGCCAAAGTAACCTAAAAGATGAGACTGAATAATAGAGGTAAGATGCCATAGTAAGAAGGCTGTTGGAAGCCCAGCTATGTGTTTAGTCTACTTTACACTGAAAAACAAGCAAGTCTAGACCAAAGTGGAACAAACTTATACCTGCAGACTTCTCCAGACAGCACAAATTTAGGGCATATCTAAGCACAACAACTGGAGGTTTCAAAGTACTCACTTTCAAAAGCTAACCTCTTCCCTCCTGGTCAAAGGCATTTTATTAGACAAGCTGATATTTATTTCTCCATAAATACTAATCTCATTCTACCCTCAGACTATCACAGGTATCAAACCACAATTTCTATTCATTTAAATAAAGTATTACACAGTTAGCAGTCACTGAAAAGTAAGATGCATCTTAGAAAGTGAATCCTTCTGCTCAACTCTACCAAGCAAGTATTTAAGCTTTCTATATAGCCAAGACTAACAAAGAGCTGTGGCTGTGACAGCACAGATACAACTCCTGCAATTTCAGGAATTTAATTTAAAGTCTAAGTAAGATAGCAGCACCAACCTTGTATTCTTCCACATGCAGATCTATCCATAAAGATGACCTAAAAATAGGTTTGTTCAAACATCAAATTTGAAATTGCTTTAGAGTTTTCTACTCAAGTGAAACAGGAAGTTAACACTTGCCTACTCTCTTCCACAAAAGGTGGTTTAAGCCCCGATAAAGTCAAGTGACTAGAAATTCTGCTTTGTTTATATACTGACAAATGGCTGTGTCAAAGGATTTGTAGCGTTTCAGAGCTATGTTGACATTAGTGTAACAAACACATTAGTTCCTCACCTTCATTAGCACAAGTCTGCAGCAAATGTCCAACCATTTGGAGAGCAGTTATTTATTGCCAGCTATTTGATAATCTTGACAAAAATGAAAACATGTCTCTATGAGTCTAAAAAATCCACAAATTCATTTCAGAAAAAATATTAGATAAGAGCTCAGAATATTTTGTTCAGTGAACAAGAACACAATCCAAGTTCTAAATACTCCAGCTTGCCATAAGCTTAGTCATCTTCTGGAACATTTAGTAAAACTTGGTATTTTAGTCTACAGCTTTCCAAAACACTACTAGAGAACAGTATTGTCAGAACTACTTATGGAAAATACGAAGTCATCATTCATGTTCTATGATTTATGTAGCACGCTTTTTAAGAAGTGGCTAAGCAGAAAAGGACCCTCATATTTTATAGATACCTTAAGGCCAGTACCTCCATAACAATGCAATTGCCAGAGTACTTGCAGGCAGATGAAAGCTGAGTCACTTTACTCATCCTGCCCAACTCAGTCCCCAAGTCATTGTTCTGAATAATTTCCTTCATAACAAGGAAAGTGATTATGTTACAACTGAGTATCTCACAAGAGGAACAAGACTAGAAGGAAAGCTTCCCTCTGCACATAGCAGTCTTACTTAGTGGAAACAGAAAACTAAGGATGACGATACAGCTAAATAGAAATTTAACTTCAGTACTTCTTTAGGAAACTGTAAGACCCTAAAAACTATGACTTCCTGCAAAGTAACTCACTGAGCAAGAAGTAACTTTTAAAAAAATGTATGAAGCTTTGGGTTATTAAAAACCCAGGTGTTTGTTTCATACTTCTTCCTGCCTTTCCACAAAAGGGTGTACAGAAAATAAATAATCCTAGCAGGTAAATTTTTACTTCATAAGCCAACAAAGGATAAAATGATCAAAAGACTCCAGTTAAAACAGTGACTAAACCAGCAACCAATGCAATTTTCAAAGATTCTGCTTGCACAGGCATTTTAAACACACATCAGCAAACTACTCCCTTTCTTAGTGGGTGAGTTTTCAGAGAGAGAGAAATACATCCTTTGCCTGCCTGTGGCAACTATGCTTATTTCCCACAAGCTGAAACATGGCTCCAGACTGGTTTTTTCCACATTCTGTGTTAGTAAAATTGATTTCCAGAGAAGTCAAACAGTGCAGTAGGCACAGAGACCACAGCAATCATAGTATTGTTCAAGTAAATAAGCTAAAGCTGTTAACACAACATATCTGATGTGTACAGAAAACTAGCTTGCCTTTATCTAATGGTTTTTAATAGTCATCATTAAAATACTGCTATCTCTTTTTAAGTCAAGTTGTTATATTCAGATTGTTATGCCCATGGAGGATTTGCTACATCCTGGAATCATTTATGAGGATGTAAATCCTACTCCAAAAAAAAAGTCCAAGAATGAGGTTTTACTAGGATAATCACAGAGGCCCTGATCAGCTGTGTGATTTTATCCTATTCCTCTTCACCTTTCCCCTCCACACACTTGCTACTCCAAGTCTGAAATGCTGATGAGGTGATTCTAGTCTCCAAATAGAAAAACTAATCAACTTGGGTGAGAAAACTAGCAGCTTTCCTCCCTGCTGTGCAGAGAAGCCAGTGAGCTGAACCAGCTCACCCAAACATCAGCTGAATATAAAAACTAGTGCAAAGTAAGATATTGATGCAAGGGATGGTCCCACGAAACAGACTGCCACCACTAAGCTGCCTTGTAGTTTCATCCTAGATCAACACAAAAATTTGGACAAGTTACTTTTAAACATACACTCATGAGCTTTTTGAAAACAACGCTGAAAAGGGGAGTGCTCAAGAAGCTGTCACGCAAGTTCAAACAGATGGCAGAAGCAAGCAGCACCAGGGCACATTTAGGTGCAGAATTCAACAGACAAACAAACTTGAATTTCAAAAGGCTCACAACCAAGTCAGCTACCTCAGCTCCACAGCTGTTCCAGCATTCCTTGGCCTACCATGCCCTCCCATCCCAGTTGTGATAACTCACTCATGTCAAGTGTTAATTTGACTGACATAAATCATTTTACTAATATAATTATTTACAAGAACAGAGTGTTCATTCAGAAGTGTAAGCACAGATGTAAATCTCCCCCCATTTGTGACATATCTGCTTTCAAACTAAACCCTCAACCCCCCCAAGATTCTATGAATCAATCTTGAAGTCTATGCCTACTCACCTACATTGCAACTGTGCTTTGAAAGAATAAAAGACTCTGTAATTTTTAGCAGATGAAGCAGTCTAAGGCCACAGGTAAAAGCATATAGTATCACATGTAAATCAGCTTCGGTTTGCCTTTGCAGAAAGACATCTGCCATTTTTCACAAAAGACAGAGAGATATCAGTAACTCAGTTTTACCATCAGTGTCAATAGCCAGAAACCTCAAAGGTCAAAGGGAGCAAGGCTTATCAAGTGAATGATGTACTGGCTTTTACATACAGGGAATCGTGGAAAGATTTAGTACTAGAGATACATAACAAAACCCTTTCTCCCCTGCAGAAAAACCCCGGAAGTGAAATCAAAGCATGAGAAACATTGGGAGAGAATAATAGGTCACAGCTGATAAGGATAAAAGTAGAAAAGATTTAAGAAGTGCAGTGCTAAAATGACAGAGATGGTGCTAGAAAACATAACATTCATCTTTCCTCAGCCTGTCCGGTCAGAGTAATTGATGACACCGAGCGCTATGAAAAAGGATTGCTTACCCATACAGATCAGTTAAACCAGGTCTTAGGCAGTGATGCAAACACTGGGTTAGCAGGACACTTGGCCGCATCATAATTAGGATTGCTTTTCTCCACCACTGAGCACACAACACAGCTGTCTTCTACAATTCTGCTACAGTCACTTGGTTATTACAGAAAGTTAATAACAATGACATAACATTAACTTAGCTAGTTTTCATAAATAAAGGTGGATGTTAGCTGTAGATGGAAGAATCTGAACTTTAAACTCCATTGCCCTCTTAACCTCAAAGGACAAGGCATACACATGGCACACTCTTCTTAAAGATAGAAGAGCACTTCACTGAAACACAGAAGCGCTGCTCTCTCCACTTATAGGAAAGTTAGGCACCACACTAGTGAAGACCATCATCACATCCAAGGTTTTGTCTCCCCACATCCTTCACAAGGAATTGCATAATTGCAGACCAAAGCCAGGCCAGAGGTTTTTGCTTATTCAGCTGACCTTGTGTGTTCCGTAATAAGGAGGAATATAACCATCACACTGATCACTCATCCAGGACCATGCCTTCAGAGAAAATTAGCAATCCTGAAAACATTCACACAGTTTGCTGACAAATCTCCATGCCTCAGAAAAAGTTACAGGAGATTAAAGAGCAAGATTATCCCAAGTACCTTACCTCTGCAAGCTGTACTGCAACTCCAGCTTCATTTTAGATATATGTAGAATTGCAAACTACTTAACACTCCAGATATGTTTCAAGTAGTCTTGGCATGGTCTCTTCAGGACAACTTTCCCTAAGGGAACTTTCACAATGCTTTTCTATGAAATGTTACAATTTTCACCTAAATTCTTCAAGCTTAATACAGTTTAGTGCATGGAAGTAAACAGCTGATCACACCTTGTGCTACCACCTTGGACACCAATCTACAGGCAACAAACAGTCAATGGGTCACAATCTGAGAATCTCTATTTTCTGTTCCTTGAGACTCTAAGATATGTGCACCTTTCAAATGGTGTAGCAAATTAAATTCCAAAGTATGTCTGACAGAAGCTGACACAAAAGCTTGGTGTAACTGAAGCAGTTCAGAGAAAACATTATGTAAGGTCATTTTAGAGTTGTTAACTGACTGGTACGAAAATCAAATACTTCGCATCACCAGTGAGAGTAAAGGGAAATGCACAAACTCAGTTGCCATTTAAACAAAAGAAGTCAGCCTTCTCCATCACACAAGGAAGATGCTCTAGCACAGAAAGTATATGTAGGAAGGCTGGTGTTTTAACACATTCAAAGAATCTTCAAGATGATTTTTCCCACAGCCCTTAGTGTTGCAAACTAAGAGTGCTGTAATTTATTCTGCTCACACTCCTTGATAAGTAACTACCTATTTATCATCAAGATACAGTAGACAGTGAAGAACCAGGCCAGAACAGACTCAATAGCTCTTAGGGACTAGAGCTGAGAAACATGTGGAACAATTACAGTTTGGTGGGCAGCACTGTGGAATCCCAATTATAGATGCTCAAACTCATGATTCCCACACAAGGCAAATGAAGAGGCGTTTTGCATAAGGCTGAGACCTACCTAGCACCCCATCCCCACACACTCAATTATGTATGTTGACTCTTTGGATGAGTACACTGCTGAAAGATTCATTTTTATCCTCTTCCATTACTACTCTGAAACTGTGTAAGATTGGTGCTATGGTCAAAGCTCACACAAGCACCTAATTAAAGGGTTTGGGTTGGTATCCCCATCAAAAAAAGGAGAAGAAAACTGAAAAAAAAACCAGTTGTTCTAAGTGATCACTATAACTAAAACACAATTACAAAGCTAAAATACAGATATACAAAAATTGCAAGATACAAGCTACAAAATTAAAGACTGCATGATGGTGACTGACAACTGTGCTTGACACAATGCTAGTCCTTGTAGACCATAAAGTAAACACGAGGAAACCTCTGAACCAGTAGTATTGTGCCCACTTAAACTCCAGAAATAAATATCCACCCCTTTATTTCCAAACTTGTGCTAAGTACACTGCTTTATAAAACAGGAAAGTACAGTTTTCTAGGGCATGCATCTGGAAGATAGCATTTTGTCATTTGATAGACTCCCTCTGAGTTTTTGAGACATGAACCCAAAAACATACGAACAGCAGAACCATACCAAAGCACTTATAAGTTTTAAGTGTGACTAATATGACTATTTCCATAGCTAAGAGTATGATTGCTTTTTCCTTCATACTCACTACCCAGCATGCTACCACAGTATATGAAACACATGTGCTGTCCAGGGTAATTTACTGGTGGCATGGAGCTGGAATAATTGAGTAAGGGAAGAGTTAGTTTTGATGATACTTTTTGGATCACATACAAACGTTGTGCTTGAACTTGATCTGGCTGATTTTTAAAAGAAAAAAGTCCAGAACACGTAGCTTAAACTTGGTAAGTGAACTTGTGCATCTTGGGGCACATCATAAAATTAAAAACAAACAAAAAAATCAATTAAAGATAACTTCACCCATTTGAAATACTAAATCTAGCTGGTTGGCCTGTCAGTGGAATATTGTGCCTATATTTTACCATAGGTGCTAGAATCCTATATTTGATAGCAAAAATTAAAAATTATGCCAACAGGCCACAAGACGTAGCTTATACTTAGGTTATAGTTTCAAATAATATAAACTGCATTTTCTTGTGTAGAAGATTCTGTGGGCACACTATGTGTAATACTTCTGTATTTGAACTAAATAAACTATAGGCATAAATGAGCTTTATTTAACATCAGGGAGCTTGAAAAGAAGACAATACATAAATACTGATACATTATAGATAACTATAGCCTTTCCAAGGCTTTAGCAACCCTGTCAGTCTAATGAGACTTATAAGTATAGCAGCTGCATCAATGGGTATTTGATTTAGTAACTCTGTATTAACCATCTTCCCAAGGCACATTTAAATTTGAGAGGCTTTCATTAATGCCCTAATACCCAAGTACTGTTTCTCTCTCTAATGAGTATTTATCTCCTCCATACCAATTTCAGGCCATCTAAAAAATTACTTCAATTCCTACAAAGATGCCAGCAATCCTTCAAAAAAATCAAGCAGCTACAAATAAATGAACGTAATTACTCAGGCTAAGAAAGCAGTACACAAATCTAAACTCTGGGTCCTAGTCTCTCTATATAGATTTCTTTTTTTTTTAATATAACAGGGCTGGAGCAGAATGCTTTTGCTTCCCCCTTATGGTAAGTTGAAGAGAACTCTAGGAGGAAGGCTTTAAGCTGAAATATTTGGAGTATCCACATGACAGGGAAACAGATCACTGATCTCAGAGCTGAATACTGAAGACCTGTTGGACAGAAGGTTCTTCATGTCAGAAAACTTCAGAACCTGCTCATCATCCTGCCCCATTCCCCAGCGACCAAAACTAGGATTGCCAACGTATTATAGCAATGTCCAATACTAATATCTACTTATCCAGCAATAGAGTATTCTTCCAGAAAAAGTGTTACAGTAAGTACAAGACCTTCAAATAGTCCCAAAATTAAGAGTCTGCAGTTTTATTCGATATGGTGCCATTCTCTAAACCACAGTATTTTGATATTTAAGCTCTATTGTAAAACTACAAGAAAAAAAACCTCCAATTCCTATACTTACAAAAATCTGAATCAGCAACAGCTTTAAGTTATATCGTGACAACATTTTTAAAATTTGAATCCTGACATATCATAGAAAAAAATTTCCTAGTATGTAGAAATTCAGTTCTAATCATTGACAAGTTCAGCCCCTAAGTTATTATTCTTGCAACAGACTGACAGGAAAGATAGTGTTACACTCCTGCTACAATTTTATGCATCTGCAAATTATAGTAAACCAGAGCTGGCTTATTTCAAACCGGGAATGGATTTTGTCCCTATGTTTTCAATATCAGAAGCATTCAAGTTATCACAGCATGAAATAACAGGTTTTTAATACTGCAGTGGATTTTATGCTGTGGAAATTGCTACATGATGCAGTGGTGACATGTTTATATAGAACACTCATAGGAAGGATTACACAAATCATGCATGTCAGCAAAATGGAAAGCATCTGTTTAGGCTGTGGCATGCTGCTAAGGCTCTCTTGACTGCCAGTTTGTGATATGGTACACAGCCACTTGGAGTCCCAACAGCAAAACGGTGACAGATTTTCATGTCACTGCCTGCTGCAGAAGTTGGGCAGCCTTCTGATGGTAGCTGCTAACATAAAAGCAAGATCAGATCACCTGCATTCTTTGTGGAGAACAGGCAATTAATCTGATGGCAAATGTTTCAAGGCTCAGTAGTACAGCCTTATTTTAATTTTTTATATAGAAGCACACTGATGCTTGATTAATCATCAAGGGATGAAAAAAAAATTCCTCTGAACCATGGTAAAAAAACACAACACCAAAACCCCAGAAAGTACAGACACTTAACTACTGAAGCAATATTACACACAAGATCCATGTCTTCACAAAATGCATTTACAGCTTTTTGGACTAAACACCCTCCAAGAATACTTAAAAGCCTACATAATACTCCAGAGTATTAGCTTTGCTTTTGGACCACCAGTTTAGCTGACACGGAAAAGACTAGCTGTATAAGACTTCACACATCTAGACACATTGTTCTATTTAAGTCAGCATTGACTTGCATCAAAAAAGTTGGCTTCAAATCAGCTGATTCAGATGATATCTTATGAATTAAGAAGTATTACTTTCAACAGAAGTCCACCCACTATTGGTCAAGCCAATCCTTGGCTTGGGATCATGAAGGGGAATACAAGGAAAAGAGTTTTGCCAACAGCAAAAAAAATAAAAGGAAAAGCAAAACAGGACACAGAATCTACAGGAAGTTTACATATGAACAGATCCTCAATTAAATCTAAAGGGTGTTGACTACTCCTTTAAAACTTAAGCCAAAAATCTCAAGTTCCGCAGTCCAGACATAGTTATACCTTCCTGGAGTAATTTTTGTTTTAAAGTCACTTCACACTAACATTTAAAGATGAATGGAACTGCTATGGAAACCCAATCATAGCAATACTAGACTCTAAGTTTAGTTTTCTATTACTGCAAGAGACTCAGAACACAATGAATGCTTTAAAAAGATCTCTGAAACTGTTATAAATGAGTGTATGACTTAGGCCTGAAGGAAGAACAGCTGGAGAATTTAGGATCCTCCCATATTTTAACTCATGGTGATGTCATAATTTAGAGTTCTTGGAAACTGTCAATTCAACATTTAAGCCACATCAATAACAGTCATTAAATCTTCTACACATCCCTGTTGGATTAAGCACCAATTTAACTTTTATTAAGGGGAACACACAGAGCTCTTAATTATAAGAAGTCATATGAGCATTCTCAGAACCTCTCAGATTGCTTTAAAAATATAACCTTTTAGAGTCTAAAAGAGTTTCTAAACATACTATCTCCTGTGCACTCTCTGCAAGCTTTACAATACATTGGAAAGAGACTGCTCTGCCATTAAGTGTTTCACAGTGCAGATCTGAAGGGGCTCCTTTAGGGTTATGAAACAGCATTTCATTTCCATGTTAAAAAAGTTGGGCTTGGGAGGGCCTTCTAAGTTTGAAAATGAAGCATTTTATAAAATTTCATTATAAAAAGGTAAGATCAGTCAAAGTAGGTTTAAGTTGAAGTATATTTCAGATTGCTTAATCCTTTCATTGTTATGCAAGTGTATTTCATAACCTTATTTGAGGAATCAAAGAACAGTTTTAATACTAACAATGGTCTCAGTCTGACAGCTAATGCTAACCCAAGTGTGCATCATGCCCTCCTTCAACGCTCCAATTTATGTAACTCCACACCACCATGGGTCTAAAAATAAACCACATGGGAAAACAAAGTTTAGATGGACCAAAAGAGTAAGACCACATACTTGCTCCCCTTAATTAGCATCTGCTACTTGTGTATCATAGTTGATTTTCTTACTGCTACAGGCAGCCCCCAGAGAAAGCCATGAGGACAAATACACAGGATTCCTGAAAAAAAGTGTTCTTGACTTGATTTCTTGAGAAAACTTTTTCGCCTTTCCTCCCAGCCTTCAAAAGGAATAATTTGCCTCCCAAGGCAATGCAAACATTTTCAGCAGGATTTTTAAAGACTTTCCAGAAATGTGCAAGTTTGCTATTGTAACCATCATTACAACAGCATCTTAAAGCTGCTAATGTGCTGGCAGAAGAGGATGTGAGGAACACTGAGAAGCCATTCATTAACAGTAACAACCTTTAAGCAGATTCAGAGATTATTGCTTGTAAAGGATTTAATATCCAAAGCTACAGAAATGACCACAAGACTTAGAACTCTGGATTCTAGGAGGACACAGTTGATTTAAAACTATTTGGTAACAATTTTAATACCAGCAGTCCTGTTGAACAGAACAGTCAGTTGAAAACAAGTAATATCCAAAGCAGTGATCCTACAAGTGAAAACGAACAAGTGCAAACCCCAAGGAGACAGGAGATCAGCAACAGCGGTGCATTTCCCAAAATTAATTACCAAAAAGGGCAGCAGAAAGGAGATTATAGTTACCCAGAAGTGTGCGTGACAGTTAACCATCATGGTCCTCTCAATAAGCTCATCAGGACACTCCAGAAGATGGTGCCCGGAGACCACACCAGCATTGTTAACCAGGACAGACACCTCGCCAACCTCCTTGCGGACCCTCTCCGCTGTCAGGTAGACATTCTCTCTTTTGCCCACATCACAAGTGTACGTGTAAACCTGCAAGTTGCAATGGGGCAGCACATCTTTCTCTCCATCTCCAGCTACTAAAGAACACAGATAAGAGAACAGAAGAGGTGGGGGGCAATGAAGTTCTTGCTCGTATTTTGACATTCAAACAAGTAGTTCAAGCAAACAGCAAACACAATCCCAAACTACCAAAACGTCTATTTACTTCGGTGTCACTGCACGACACCAGGGGTCAGCTATCTACTATCGCTGGGGCGTGCTTTAGGAAATGCTGCAGGTTTTAAAGCCGCTGCTGGAGTCCGAGGCTCCGCGAAGCAGGTCTGCGCTCACCGCTGCGGGCACAGGGCCGGCTCCGCCTGGCACAAGCACCGTCAGGGCGCCTGACACTCCTGCGCCCGGCGGTCTCCAGCCCGGAGCTGCCCTCAGGGCCCGCCGCAGGTGAGCGCTGCCCCAGGCCGGACCCGCCGGGCGCGCAGCCCCGGCTCCCTCTGCCCCGG